>CM037095.1:3541593-4002612 GCA_020916435.1 Oxytropis ochrocephala | reverse complement strand
GGAGACCTTTCTTAGCAACCGGAAGGACAATCATTGATGTACTGAAAGGAGAGTTAATCATGAGAGTCAATGACCAAGAAGTCAAGTTCAACGTCCTCAATGCGCTCAAATATCCGGATCCAAGTGCGGAGGAGTGCTCTTATGTAGTTGTCATTGATCATATGGTCCAAAAGCGCTTCAACAAAGATAATGATCATCTAGAAAATCTAATCGACAACAATGAAATACAAGAGTTGTTAATGTAAGAAGTTATTCCTCTAGACGTCGTAACGCGTCACATCACAGACGCGTGGCCACATCCGAGACCCCCGCACCAAAGTCGTGGACAAAAAGGTATGAATCTCAGTGGCAAGAGGATTCAAATCAAGAAGAGTGTGCCATCCATTAAAGAGCCACCTACCTTGGAGTTAAAGGTGTTACCTGATCATTTGAAGTATGTCTTTTTAGGGGAACATGATTCCCTACCAGTGATCATTTCTTCCAAGCTCACTCAAGAGCAGGAAGATGATCTCATTACTACCCTGAAGAGACATAAAAGGCAATTGGTTGGCAAATGGCGGACATTAAAGGTATCATCCCACAATCTGCATGCACGTAATTGTCTTGGAGGAGAATGCCAAGAATAGCATTGAAGGGCAGAGGAGATTGAACCCCATAATGAAGGAGGTGGTGAAGAAAGAAATCATCAAATGGTTGGATGCAGGAATCATCTACCCTATTAGTGATAGCTCCTGGGTAAGTCCAGTACAATGTGTGCCAAAGAAGGGTGGAGTTATCGTGGTAACAAATGATAAAAATGAATTAATTCCAACAAGGACAAATGAATAGATGGAGGATATGCATGGACTACGTAAAAAGCTAAACAAAGCAACAAAGAAGGATCATTTCCTCTTCCATTCATTGATCAAATGCTAGACAGTGGCGCAGAAAGGATTTTCTTGTTTCCTTGATGGTTATTCAAAGCTACAACTGGATAGCCATAGCACTGAAGATCAAGAGAAAACAACATTCACTTGCCCCTATGGTACCTTTGCTTTCGGAAGGATGCCATTTGGGGTGCATGTAATGCTCCCGCAACATTTCGAGAGGTGCATGATGGCCTTGTTTTCTCGATTTCATTGAAAATTCCATGGAAGTCTTTATGGACGATTTCTCGGTCTATGGAGATTCATACAAAGCATGCTTGGATAATTTGGAAGGAGTTCGATAAGGTGTGAAGAGACTAACCTAGTGCTCAATTGGGAAAAATGCCATTTCATGGTACAAGAAGGAATAGTATTGGGACACGTAATATCAAAGAAAGGGTTAGAGGTGGACAGAGCAAAGATTGAGGTTATTGACAAGCTACCTCCACCCACAACTATCAAAGGAGTCGAAGTTTCTTAGGACATGCAGGGGTTTTACAGAAGATTCATCAAGGATTTCTCAAAAATTTCAAAACCCTTGTATGCTGTTGTTGCAACGTGACCACGTCTTCAACTTTGATGAGCAATGTCATGAAGCTTTCAACAAATCGAAGATCGCCTTGGTGATCGCTCTGTAATAGTCACTCCAGTTGGTCCAAACCATTTGAGTTAATGTGTGATGCAAGTGATTATCTTTGTAGGAGCCGTGTTTGGGGCAAAGGTATGGAAAAATTTTTCATTCTATCTATTATGCCAAGAAAACCTTAGATGATGCCCAATTAAATTATACTGTGGATCGAGAAAGAACTCTTGGGCCGTTGTGTTTGCATTTGATAAATTTAGATCATACTTAGTTGGTGCAAAAGTTATTGTTTTTACTTGATCACTCACCATTAAGTACTTAATTTCTAAAAAAGATGCAAAGCCAAGGCTTATTAGATGGGTTCTCCTCCTCCAAGAATTTGACCGGAAATCCGTGACAAAAGGGGTGGAGAACCAAGTTCATGATCATCTTTCTAGGCTTGAGAATGTTGATGCAGTACTGTAAGAAGAAGAGATAAAAGAAAAATTCCCGATGAGAGACTATTGGTGGTAGCCTCGGTAGTTGAAGACGTGGCCACGCCTATGACACTCTCGTCAAACGTCATGACGTCCGATACTACTACACCATGGTATCTTGACATAGTTAACTTCCTTGTTAGCAACATTGTGCCCGTAGGATTCAACCACCAACAAAAGAAGAGATTCTTCCACACTACAAAGCAATATTTCTCGGGATGAGCCATACTTGTACAAAATGTGCCCGGATCAATTACTAAGAAGGTGTTTAGGCGAGGAAGAACAACTCCATGTGCTACAACAATGTCATTCAAAGACCTTATGGTGGACATTTTGGAGGTACCGGGACAATTGCAAAGGTCCTACAATCAAAGCTATTCTCGCCAACATTATTCGAGATGCGCATGAGCCGTTAGGAGATGTGACAAAGCAAAGAACAGAGGAATATATCAAGCAAGCAGGAGATGCCTCTCACAAACATTCGAAGTTGAATTGTTTGATGTCCGGGAATGGATTTCATGGGACCATTTCCTATGTCCCATGGGAATTTATACATTCTCGTAGTGTGGATTACGTATCAAAGTGGGTTGAAGCGTTGGCACTACCAAACAATGAAGCTAAATCGCTTAGCAAGTTCTCAAAAAAGAACATATTCACAAGGTTTGGTACTCCAAGAGCCATAATCGATGATGAAGGCTCTCATTTCTGCAATAAGTTAATTGAGAACCTCCGGCTAAGTATGGAGTGAAACACGAGACTGCTACTGACTATCACCCCAAACCAAAGGTGGCGGCAGAAATATCCAACAGGGAGATCAAAAGAATACTTGAAAAGATGGTTGGTCCCAATGGAAAAGAGTGGTCATTACACCTAGATGATGCACTTTGGGCCTATAGAACAAAGATACAAAACACCATTGGGTATGTCTCCTTACAAGCTAGTTTATGGTAAAGCTTGCACCGCCAATTGAGCTCCAACACAAGGCTTATTGGGCAATAAAACAATTGAATCTAGATCATGCAAAGGCTGGTGAAGCAAGATTGTTACAATTGAATGAGCTAGAAGAATTTAGACACCATGCCTATGAAAGCTCAACAATGTATAAAGAAAAGACCAAGAAGTGGCATGATCGAGAGAATCCAAAGGAGAGAGCTAATGGAAGGACAAAGCAGTGTTGCTATTCAATTCAAGACTTAAGTTGTTTCGGGAAAATTGAAGTCAAGGTGGTCGTGTCCATTCGATTAATGAAGATCTATCCTCATGGTGCCGTGGATTTATTTGATGAAAAGACTAACACCATGTTCAAAGTTAATGGCCAACGTGTGAAACAATACCATGGAGAGCATGTGGAAAGGGACAAGATCCAAATGTCCTTCAACAATTCTTGAATAAAAGAAACAATAGTCCGGCAGTCAAGACTCTTAAAGCAAGCGCTCTTGAGGCAACCCAATGATTTTTAAATTAACAATTTTTGTGTCTTTTTAATTTTTGTTTTGCGAAATAAAGAGTTGAAAGAAAAGTGAAAAATGGCAGACGTTGTAACGTCTCGCAATTACCGGCGTGGGCACGTGCAAGCGCCGAGCAAAAATTTAAATTAAGTCGGGGGGCGTAAGTGATGACGTGGCAGAAATGATTTCCCTCTGCAAAACGAACGTGGTAACTGACCACGACGTCACCCCCCCTCACTTAACATGTCTAATCAACGGTTACTTTCTCCATTACTTCACTCTTCCATTTCTCAACTCCCCATAACCATTTCCCCATAAAAATCTCACCATTCACCATCATTCCACCTCCTGCAACTTATTTCTAATCCCTCTCTCTCTGAACCAAAATCTTCCCTCTCTTCCTCAGAAAACCTAAATTTCCAGAAATTCCCCATTACCTTCCAAGCAATTTTCTCATGCGAACACCATGACCAAAGTGAAGCAATCACCCACCAAATCCTCCGGAAAGGCAAACATGTTGACTGAGTTCATCCTCACCCCCATTCCCCAAACACCCAACCCATCCAAAAAGAAAGCCCTGCTTCACGAAAGGGGTTTCAGCTTTAGAAAGCCCTAATCCTAATTTTCTCGCAACCGCCAGCAGCGGCGTTAGGTTGGCGTAAATTTGTTGTGCATAGAAAAGAATACATAGCTACTCTGGTCCATGATTTCTACAAGGGGATCGTTGAGAGGCCTGAAGGAGAGCCATCTATCGTCTCAAAGGTGCGAGGAGAGGAAGTCAAATTTGGGGTAAGGGTCATTAATGACTATTTTGGGTTGGGATACTATGGCAAGGCAAGAGAGACCAAGCGAAGAGAGTTATGGGTTGGTCAAATGGATGCCATTAAAGAAAGGATATGTGTAGAAGGTGCCATCAGGGAAAGAAGAGGCGAGCATGGGAGCGAATTCAAGATAATGAAGAAATACTGTGTGATGAAGCCAACACTTGGTTCCATTTCATAAGGCATTGTCCGATTCCTACCTCTCACACATCCCGGATTGACAAGGAGAGAATGATTGTGATTGATGCAATCATGTCAAGAGACAAAGTGGAGGTGGGGAAGCTAATCAACCGTGAGCTCAACAAATGGAAGAACAGGAAGGACGGCTATTTATACTTCCCTTGTTTGATAACTGACTTATGCATGGAGGCAGGAGTGGAGATAGAAGCTTCAGAGCTTAGGGAGCAACCTCAAGGCCCCTTCTCAACAAAATTTCAGCCTAGAGTGAAGACTGCAGGTGCTGCAAGTTCTGTTGATGCTCAGACGTTGCAACGTCTGGAGGAAAGACAGAATTCCCTGGCCAAGTTTATCAAAGAGCAATTTGAATGGCAAAAGAAGGTGTTTGCCTGTGTGTCTAAGGAAGAAGAAAGCAATTGCGAGCCTGTGTTGCTCGAATGGATGCAGGAAGAAGATGACGATGAAGTGCCCCCTATCCACAATCCAAAGAAGAGTCACCAAGAAGGAAAGGGCAAAGAGAGCAAGAAGCCCACCAAAGAAGCAGAGCCAAAGAAAGAGACAAAAGAAGGTAAGTAGTGAGGAAGATTTTAACTCGATGAATTGGATGATATTTCGATTTTGATGCGTAAGAAACAAAGAAAGAAAGCAAGTATGGAAGCAATTAGTGAAGAAGAAGAGGAGGAGAGCCCGAGGAAAAAGGGAGCTCTAGTGAAAAGACTGTAAGTGAGTCTCCAACCAATCGACAAACAAAGAGCCAACCCCAACAAAATCCAAAGAAGTTAGCCCCAAACCATCATCCCCGCAAGCCACACAACCACCACCATCACCAAAAGAAACCTCCACCCATGACCAAAACACACCAAAGACCCCACAATCCAAAGTCGAGGACCAAACCATTCCACAACCACCCCCACCCCAACCTCGAACCTCAAAAACAACCTTCACCTCGGAAAACAGGCGTGGCAACGTCTCAACCAACAATCCTGAATCCCAACCCATTTCCCCACCCAAAAAGACCGAGTCAAAATCGCAGACCGCATACAACCCATTTGGTAGGAAGAAAAGGCAAGAACTAGTCACTGAGCCGAGTCAAAACAAGCTCAAGGGAGTGGAGAGAAAAAGGAAATTGCAGCCTCCTCAACCTTAAGGCCAAAGCTACCAGTAAAGAGAAAAACTCAAGGTGCCGCAGGAAACTCACATCGCTACTAGTGCCGCATTCGTTCGTAGCCACTAGTGTATCCGAGAAGCCACTTCCGCTATTGTTTGAAGAATTGCTGCAGACGCCGTCGTAACGTCTGTCACAAAAAAGAGGTCGCACCAAACTTGCGTAAATGCAAGTCACTAATGAAAGAGAAGCTGCCATGGAGAAAGTTAAGACAAAGAAGCAATGGAGGAGGCCACTCGGAAGCCGGGCAGAGCACTGTTGAAGCAAGCTCGTGCAGCTTCTTTGAACGAGTATCATCATCGACGTGGCGACGCTTAAAGAACCGCAGGTGGAAAAAGCCCGTGATCCCCAGGTGAACCAATGCAAGTTAACCTCGCTGATCTAGCTATGAGAATGTGGGAGGAGGCCAAGAAAAGGATTGCTTTGAAGCATCAATCACTGCAGTGGAAGTATTGGAGCTAGTACAAAAGAGAAAGAATCAGCTGAAACAACAACAACCACCACTGAACAAGGAGGAGTGAAGGTCAAGAAAGAGAAGAAGGAAAAGAAGAAAGGTGAAAGTCGTAGAGTATCCACCGGACAAAGCGGAAGGCTTAGGTCCAGTCTTTGCAAACAAGTAAGTCCCTATTAATCCAAATAGTAGTTTTAGTTTTATTTTTCTAGTTTTAAGCGTAGTATAGTTTAGTAATTTTTAATTTCAATGTCATGAATGAGAATCCCCTAAAAAAAAAAAAAAAAAAAAAAAAAAAAAAACTTTCTTTGTTTTTTTTGAGCAGATGAGGACACCGCTCAACTTTAAGTGGGGGGAAAATCTCAATGTTTTAAGCTCAGACATGAAATGAAATACAAAAGTAGTCTCTGTTTACTACTCATCAAGCATGAAAATAATTCTCTTTGGGCTAAGGTTAATGAAAATGTGTGTGTGTGAGTAACCTATGCATGATTAGATATAAAGAATTGATTGTTGCTCCTACACAAACTCTGTTTTAAGAGAGAATCTAGTTAGCTAGGGAACATCTTGTCTTTGAAGCTAGTTTTGGTGAACTTTGGTGAAAATAAAACTTGATTAAAAACCTAGAATAGCGATGAGAGCTAAGTTTGGGGGTAAATCAAGTCGTATTAAGGCACGGGTGCAAAGACTATAGGATGGTTAAGTGCGGTGTAGTGTGAGTGCAACGTTGTAACGCCTACCCGTAACGTTATAACGTCTGCCGTGTGTGTTGTGTATTGTATTCGGACGCTGCAACGTCCACCCATAAACGTTGTAACGCCTATTCCCAAAAACACCAAAAAGAGTCATTGATACAAATAAGTGGAAAATCCACACGTGTTCCTCCTGTAATACCACAAACAAATGCCGAGCACTCCAAAGCTAAAAAAAAAAAAAAAAAAAAAAAAAAAAAAAAAAAAAAAAAAAAAAGAACTCCAAAAATGGAGCAAAATAAAGAGGAGTTGCTCAAGAATGAGGGGGTTACTGATCCTTTTTGTGTGTGAGTCAATAAATTAGTAGCACTAACCTAGTCCTAGCACCCACTTAAGACCCTTTGTCATGCTTTAAATGAATCCCCATTTCTTATGTGAAAATGTTAGCCTATTCTTTGTTTTGAAAAATATTTTGTTTGTCACCATTTGGGAACCACTCTCTCATTAGCTAAGGTAGTTTCAACTAACTAGAGGAAGAATTAATACAGAGGTCACACACTCACTTTGAGCTTTAATGAATCTGAATTTAATTATGCATTGGTATGTGAGTATGTGAAGAAATAGCCCATTGAGAATGAATTTTGACTGCATTGGTGAGTAACACGTAACCTCGCTAGTGTAGTTGATTGCATATTCTTAATTGTTTTGTTGTCTTGATTGCTTGAGGACAAGCAATGATGTAAGTTTGGGGGTGTGATAACTCGTATTTATATGAGTTATTTATACTCACTCACGAATAAATCACGCAAGTTCTTGAGCAATACAAGGTTTAATTAATTAGTTTTATAATGATTTACGAGTTTTAGGTGAATAAGAGTTATAAAGATAAATCAGTGCATTTAGGCACCAATTGGTGCCCTCGAGAGCGTTTTGATGCTTTTTGTGCATGTGCAGAATTTCGATCTTTGAACGCTACCACGTCCTCACCACGCCTACAATAGAGCGTGCAGAAGCGCAAGAGCGAAGGATCTTAATTTTGGCGCTACCGAGCAATGATAGTCAAAGATATAAAAGTCGTAAGATCTTCGCTTTTCCCATGAGTGACACGCGTAAGCAATCGTGGCGATGAACAATTCGTCGGAAAGACAGAAAGCAGGTCGGTAGGTGAGCAAGTGACATCGGCACATGTAAGCAAGGTGGCTATTTAATGAAGGTTCAAGACTCTCTCGAGGCATCACCAACCTCACTCACGATCATCATCTCTTCCACCAACGCCGTAATCACTTCGTCTCCATCCCTTCACCATCTCCACCATTAAACTCGAGAATTTGTTTTGTAAAGAAGATCCGGAAACAGACTTCAACTTAGTTTATTTTCTCGCAATAGTGTAAGGCTCGGACGTTGTAACGCCTATACAATGCATACATGCTTAAGAGCTACTTAGTTGCATCTTGTGCACTTAGTTCCTTTTCTCAATGTGTATGGTATTTGGATTCTAAATCCACTTCATTCTCAGAAAGATGCTCGAGATGAGCTAAACACCTTGTAGTTGAGTTGTTGTTTTGCTTTTTAATGAATTTCTAGTTAATGTCATGAAGTGTTTACGTTGCCCGTTTTAAATCTTTGTGCAATAATATTTCCAAACTTGTTTTGAGGTTGGCCTCTTAAAATAGGTAGATTCATAGGTACAGACATGGTCTATGAAAAGAAATCAAAGATTTACATGAATGAACAATGCACTAAAGACATTTAGGCATCTTTATCTAAGTCTAGACATAGAATGGATAATAGTTCATGGAACATTCTTTGTGGGTACTTAAAATACGAGGAGTGGGCCTATTTAGAACCTAGACATAGGATTTCTTGTACTTGAAACTCGGCGCTTTATCTTTGAAAAGCATAGCTCTTTTACAACAAATGCGTTGACGCGTGGCCACGTTCACACAGATTAGCATTTGAACGTCATAACGTCTAGACGTTATGACGTCTGACTAGGAAGGATTTATTTGCATACAACAACTCAACTCATTTCTCATCCTTTTTCACAACCAACTTTAATTTCCTTGTTTTAATTACATCTTTAGCTTTACCATCAACTCTTATTGCCGATTTGTTACTTGATTCTCTTGTGTTTTGATCTTGAACTTTGAAAATACAACCAATCCTCGTGGGAACGATCTCTTACTTAACTCCACTTTATTACTTGTACGATGTGTATACTTGCACTATAATTGCGAAAATTATACTACTACACAAGCGCGAACAAGTTTTTGGCGCCGTGTTTGGGATTGTAGTGATTTTATTGTTCAAATTATTAAAGCACAAGTTGAAGGAATTTTATTGTTCATTCCCTTCCAACAAAATTCAGAAAATACATTCCAACAAAATTCAGCCAATATATCATTACAAACCAATATATAGATACACACACATATGTACATATCACCAAAAGACCATATTAAACTAACAATTACTTACAACATAATTAATATATATCCAAATCATACAACATAATAAGTAACTTACATTATGAAACTCAAAAGTAGCTACAAATTAAAGCTAGAAACATATATAACAAAGACAACCTCAATGACTACTGCTTTGACCACTAGATCTCATGATCACTAAGTGATGCCATCCGACTGCAATATAACATAATCCATGTTATTGTTAAATTTACAAAAACAATATAAATATTATCTATTAATAAAAATAACGAGATATCATTAAGTCTATATTACCTTTTCCTTTTCCTAGATAAAATTTTGTTTGCAATTCGCGTTTTGGTATTTTTTTCCGACGAATAATAATTCCATCATTATGATCTTTTCTAAAATATACAACATCCTCTATAGAAGTATTTTCCCTATTATTGGTTCCGATGTTCGAAGAAAGGGTCGCCCTCAACACCAACATCATCGGGTGCTTCATCATCATCGTTGTTATACACAAATTTTTTGTCGACCAATAGAACAATACACCAATTGATATTAATCGGATCGGTGACATAAAACACTTGTTGAGCTTGCGATGCTAAAATAAAAGGTTCATCTTTATATCCTAACTTGTTGAAATTCACCCGCATGAACCCTAATTCATCAATCAGAAACCAAAGATTATTGTCAACCCATTCACATTTGAACACGTGCTCCTCAAACATATTGTAATCCAACTCCCATATGTGTTCAATGAAGCCAAAGTAAGACATATTCGCATATATGGGATTTCTATCTTTGCACTTTGGATGCATGCATAGAATGAGCTACAAGAGTCACCCCACTATTTTGCATTTTACTCCGATCATCTTGTTCTTTTGTATAGAAAGTGCACTCGCTTCATTAGATAGTTGTTGTAAGAGAAGACATGTATATTTGGACCTTTTGCTAACCATCTCAATCTTTTTGAAATCGAAGTAGGATTCAAACACACTCACCATCAATGTGATGTTTTAGCCACACTATGAAACTCCTATTGTGTTCTTTTGCTAACCAAACTTGCTTCTTTCCGAAATTGACTCTTAAGAATCTCCTTGTGCTTGGCAACATATGAATCAACCTCACTATCATTGTGAAGAACGTCAAGTGTGCTTGCTCTAGTTCTTTCCTTGATACCATCACTAATTTAGTTCCCGTCATCCCTTTACTAATCCTTCCTTCATGACGAGACCTTGGCAAATCCCACGTAATATTCAAGACTAGATAGATAGCCCCGCAAAACTCAATAGCCTCTTCAACTATATAGCGCTCAACAATACAACCTCGTGTCGTGATCGATTTTTCACATATCCTTTTAATATCTTCATGTAACGCTCAACGGATACATTCATCTCATGTAACATGGGCCACACAATTGTGTCTCTCTAACCAGATGAACTATTAGATGAATCATTATGTCAAAAAAGAAGGTGGGAAATACATCTCAAGCTCACACAAAGTGACAATAATTTCTCTTTGCAATGTTGGCAACTTTCCGGGTCAATCACTCTACTACAAATCGCCTTAAAGAATAAACAAAGTTTGGTTAAGGTCCGACGCACTTTCTTAGGCAAAATGGATCGTATACCAATGGGTAGCAAATTCTCCATGAGAACATGACAATCGTGGGGCGTTAGAGACTTTAACTTGAGGTCTTTAATCGATACAAGAGTCGCCACATTTGAAGAGTATCCTCTGGAACTTTAACTCCATGAAGAAACTCACAAAAGACAGTCTTCTCCTTTCTAGATAGAGTATGAGAGTCACGGAGGTAGATATGTGCGTGTACCCTTCTTTACCGGACCCAATTCAGGTCTCAAACCCATACTAACCAAATCCAACCTTGAGTTGATGGTATCTTTAGTCTTACGGCATATATCGAGTAAGGTACCAATGACACTTTCAAGACATTCTTTTCAACATGCATCACATCAATGAAATGCCTTACATATAATGACTTCGGTAGATGGCAACTCAAAGAAAATCGACTTTTCTTTCCACCCCGCTTTGGCAATCTCTCCCGCAAAAGGCTTCCCAAATTTAATGTTCAAATCTTCCACCTTTTCAAATACTGTTCGCCTGTCAAAGGCGGGGCTCTACGTGTTCAGTATTCCCATCAAATGCCTTTCTCCACAATCGATAGTGATGAGTTGATGGCAAAAATCTACGATGACCAAGATAGATATTCTTCTTACCATGTTCCAACCACATCCAATCTGTGTTATCTTCACATATAGGGCATGCACACCGCCCTTTGTTACTGCATCTGCATAGATTGCCGTATGCAGGAAAGTCGTTAATTGTGCCAAAGATCATAGCCCTCAGGGTGAAACTTTCTTCTCTGAACCCATCATACACCTCTACCCCAATCTCCCACATTTGCTTCAAGTCTTCAATTAAAGGAGCCAAGTATACATCAATATCATTTCCTGGTTGTTTGGGCCTGAAATTAACAAAGACAAGATCATATATTTGCGTTTCATGCAAAGCCACAGTGATAAGTTATAAATCGCCAAAATCACGGGCCATGTATCGTGGGAGCTACTCGATACCGTATGCGGGTTAAATCCATCGCAGACAATGCAAGGCGTAGGTTTCTCGGGTCATCCCCAAATTAGGATACTCAATATTGATTTTTTCCATTGCGGAGAATCATTTGCCGGTGTGTCGTAGCATACCATCTTTAATCCTTTCATCCTCATGCCATGTCAAGTGTTTTGCATCTTCCAACTACGATACATGCGCCTAAATCGAGGAATTATAGGAAAATACCACAACACCTTTTGTGGAGCGGACTCTTTCTTCTTATATCATGGTGCATTACATTTAGGACACGACTTTAACAACGCATGTTCATTCCGAAATAAAATGCAATCATTCGGACAAGCGTGTATCTTCTCATAGTTCAAGCCAATAGACCCCAACATTTGCTTTGCATCATACGTCCGAGAAGGAAGCACATTATCATTCGGCAACATTTCTTTCGTAAGTGAGAGTAAATCGGTAAAGCTCTTATCCGTCCATCCGTGGCGAGTTTTCAAGTTATACAACTTGATCACACCAATAATTTTGTGAATTCATTACAACCCGCATACAATGGTGTCTCTGCATCGCTTATCAACTTCTCAAACATTTCAGACAATCATTAAGATCCTCTTCAACCACCTTTGCCATCTCTTCAAATTCATTCGCATCAAATGAATGTGTTCCTGTCAACCGAAGCGGCGCATATCTCTTACTAATATCATTCATATTTGAAGATTCACCTTTTTCTCACCGTGCATTATCCAACAAGTGTAACTTTGATCAATTCCATTCGCCTTTAAATGTCGTGGTCAACTCCTCTGCGATGAATCGATTTTACATAACAACACCTTAAACAAGGACATTTCATACCACTAGAAGTCCCTAAACGTTCAACAAAGACAAATTTCAAAAATAATCCACTCCAAATGCATACTCCTTGGATGCATTTATCATGCGGACATCCAATTTCTATCCATAATTGCCAAATATTTATAATAAAATCCTCGAGAAGAGAACTTTAACATATGACCCATCAAGCAATTCGAATATAATGAAGAATCAATTCATATAAAAAAACAAATAAAATTTCCTCTTTTAAATTTTTTCAATTCCACTCCTTATTTTCCCAAGCTATATCTATATCATATTCTATTTCTATTCTCGGGCCCTTTGGTCAAGACAAAGGAACCATATAGTCTAGTCTTCCAAACAATTAATTTATGTGTAACAAGAAGAGGCTAGTGGTGAAAAAAAGAAGAAGAGTCTAGTGTGCACAAGTGACAAAACTAATATATTTCTAAACTAGAACCCACAATTAATATCTAACAAGAAACAGAGAAAAAGGAAGTAAAACTCACCAATGTTGTCCGAGTGAGAGAGATGATGTTCACCGAGAGAGATGATTTTCGTTGAGAGAGATGATGTTAATTTGAGTTAGGGTGTTAGGGTTTTTGCGTTTAGGTAAGAGTGTTAGGTGAAAGAGGGAAGTAGCTCAATGGGAAACAAAAAAATTATTTAACCATACCTAGCGTTTTCTAAAAAGCGCTGAGGATCTATCTAGCGTGTTTTCTAAATACCTAGCGTTTTGAGTAAAAGCGCTAGGGATATGTCTAGAGTGTTTACTAAATACCTAGCGCTTTATAAAAACGCTAGGATCTATCTAGCGTGTTTTCTAATTGGCTAGCGTTTTGAATAAAAGCGCTAGGATCTGTCTAGCGTGTTTTCTAAATAGCTAGCGCTTTCTAAAAAAACGCTAGGGATCTATCTAGCGTGTTTTCTAATTGGCTAGCGTTTTGAATAAAAGCGCTAGGGATCCGCTCTAGCGTGTTTTCTAATTTGCTAGCGTTTTGAGTAAAAGCGCTAGGATCTGCATCTAGCGTGTTACCTAATAGGTAGCGTTTTACTTTAAAACGCTACTAATGGTGTAGCGTGTTATTAAAATGGCTAGCGTTTTTTTATAAACGCTACTAAAGGTGGCGATCTCTTTTTACAATTCTGGCGTAGTGAGAATACCATACAATTAATTAAGTTACAACAATCGTAATGCACAATATATACATATATACATTTATTAAATAAGCTCAATTTATTAATCGAAAAAGAAAAATGTTGTTAAATATAAAGAATATGGTTGAATTGGAAGGAAGAAATACAGTAGTGAAGGAAACTTACAAACCTAAACCAAAATCTAAGTACCTACCTTAAAAATTTGCAATTTTAGTGCTTACTGAATGGATCAAGTATACTATATATATATATATAGAGTTCTATTGTATTTACAACAACCTAGTGTCTTTTGGTTTGATACACAATAATTAAATATCACCTTATTTTTATATAAATATTTGTAAACATGCAATGAAGTGATTTGGTTGTAAATTCCAAGCTTCCAATTCTTAATAATATATATCATGAACTAACTATTTAATTGAATATTGTCGATGAAAAACACATCAATACATTGATAGACTAAATTTATATTTATACGTTCTTAAAATTTGTTTATAATAACACAAGATTATGAAATAAATTAACTTGAATATTTATGTCAAATTCATTTTTAGTGTCCTAAATTCGTAATATATATTTTTGTACATTACTAAAAAATCAAATTGTGACAAAAATTAGCAAATGAAAACATAAATTCATCTCCAATTTCGCATCAATTCATCTCTACTGGACATAACCTTGTTCGAGACAATGTGGTCACTAAATGTGGCACCTCTTTTAGCCGGAGATTTGAGTAATTAAGTCCTAAATTTCTTTTAATTTGGTAATATAAAGTAAATATGAACTTTAGGCATATAATAGTAATTTTACCCAATGACTAAGAAAATGTGGGACTATTTAATAATGAGTAGTATTTAATTGACTAATTTATTTGAGGTTCTTGTTAGGACCAAAGAGTAAATTAGAGTAGTTAAATAAGGGGTCATTGAGTAATATTTTAATAAATATTGTCTTCAACCCCACCATACACCACACTTGCTCATAACCCACTCTAGTACCCCCACATTCCTTCACTTACTCCCTTATTTTTGTTGTTCACGCTAAAAAAAAAAAGAAGGAACTAGAAACAGAAGGAAGAAAACGAGAAAGAAGAAAGGAAAGAACAGAGAGAAAGAACGACAGACGGAGAGGGAGAGAGTGAGAGAATGAGAGAGGGAGAGAAAAAAGATGGAGCTCAATCAAAGATATGCTTCAGCCCTAGGTTTAAGCAATTGAAGAAAAGAGATGGAGATTGAAGCTTTGGAAGCAACTTCCATGGAAGATGGCTAGGGTTCCAATTCTAAAATTTGGGGTTTTCATCCTAAAGCTTCTAAGGAGCCAGAGGTAAAAAAAAACCCCTCACTAACTAGCGTATTAGGATTTGCAGCGTTTTTTTTTGGGCATTGGTAGCGTTTTAAAACGCTAGAGAAGCTGGCGCTACTAATGCGTACACCCCATTAGTAGCGTTTCAAAAAACGCTAGCCATTGACCCAGCGTGTTTTAGACATACGTAGCGTTTATGTAAAACGCTAGCCATTGACCCAGCCTTTTTTACAATTCCTAGCGTTTTAGAAAAGCGCTAGGGATTTCATAGCTCCTTTTACTACCATTCCTAGCGTTTCATATAAAAACGCTAAGGATGCTATAGCACCTTTTTACTACCATTCCTAGCGTTTTATGTAAAACGCCAGGGATGCTATAGCACCTTTTACTACTACATTCCTAGCGTTTTTACATAAAACGCTAGGGATGCTATAGCACCTTTTATTAGCATTCCTAGCGTTTTCTGTAAAACACTAGGGACCCTCTAACTCCTCTTTACAATTCCTAGCGTTTTATCTATAAAACGCTAGGTATTGAATGAATTTTTTAACTTTATTTCTAGCGTTTTCACTCTAAAAACGCTACCTATTGATTGAATTTTTTTAAATATTTTTTTATTTTGGTTTGTTCTCCATTTTAATTACAACCTATAAATTCATTCCTTCCAACAAAATTCAGAAAATACATTCCAATCCAATATCATTCAAACAAAATTCATTCAACAAAATTCATTCAACAAAATTCATCAAATATTTCCAATCCAATATCATTCTAAGAAGTTCTTACAACATAATATAAATACAATATATACAACAACTAACTATTATGAAATTAACTCAAAACTTGCTACAAAAATCTAGAAACAAAAGCGCACTACTCCCCTTATTGTTGTAAGTTGTTTATCGAGTAATCTTTGGATGTTCTTACGTATGGGAAAATACTGAAAAAATAAAATGAAATCAAATTAGAATTAAAATGTTTATTAAATGTGAGTAAGTATTATAATATCAATATAAAAATAAATCTAAGTAGTTACCTTCATTGGGATTACTACTCTGTCCTGAGTGATAATCTCTCTCATATACCTCATAACGTAGTACCCACAATCATTATTATTGGGTTGTTTAGGACACTACAAAGCAAAAGATTAGTTAATTGTCACATTTTTATGAGCAAAAATTCAATTAAAATTATAAGAATGATTTTTAAAAAACTTACAGTTATGGCTAGCCATCTTGTTTTACTCGTAGATAATCCCAAGTATTTTTTCAAAGCAATCATAACGTCATACATATATATATAACGTTAAGTTGAACAAAATACATATATTAAATTATACAAATTAAAATGAGAGGGTTACACATACACACCTCTCAACCATCTCTACGAAGTCTCACGTGAGACTCAGTAATGGCCTTGAAGTGAATCCGGATAGTAGACAACATTTTGCTTAGGGTTTATTGCAAAGAGTACCCAATGTTGCTGCAAGTAAATGAATCACGAATGAGTACACATTTACACTATAATACAATCCTCAAAATAATTAAACAAGTGATTGAAGACTAAATTTCTCACCCATTATTGAGTGGTGCGAAAAATAAAGATTAAATCCTTCAAATGCTTGGCATCCATGAAGCGTGAAAGGATATAACTTTCCATTTCACTCTTCATAGCCATAATGCGTTCCTCTCAGTATTACCTTGGTGAAACACAACGATACAAACTGGACACAAGAAGAAAAACTTCGTGTCCGCTATGAAAGGGACCGAAAATGATTGTACAAAAACCTATAAATAATATATATACAACTTTTCAGCCTCTCATATATATACTCTAATATATACTCTAATATAAACAACTATTGTGTACAAATAATTTAATACATACCTCTGGTATACTCTAATATCGATGGCGGTGGCCCAATCCATTTCAACTACAAACTTTCGGATCCTCCATGTTGATCATTATCAATCTGCTCGATCCCACAATGTTATCGGCCGCAGGTAACATAATTTGGTCGTCGGGCTTCATTTTTTGAGTGATGTGGACCTTTAGAGAATCGATGGACTTTTGGAATTCATCAACGGAGATTGAACAACATGTTGGACTGGTCAGTATAAGTAGATGGTCGGTAGAGTTTGGTAGTGGAAGGGAAGGTCGGGACACTTTTATGGAAGGGAAGGTCGGGACACTTGAGGTACCTAGTATATATTAAAAAAATGATTAATTAGTTAGTTAACACACATTATATATAACAATGAGTCATTAATTTATTAACAAAAATATTGTCACTTACAACGACAAGTTGTTCAAAGCCATGCCACAAAAGTACTAAGTGCTTGATCCACAATAAATATATCCGCATTAGCAATTGGAGCAGGCAATGGTGCACCCCTCTATTGAATAGTCTACCCTAACTCTCAAATGGTTTTCAGGCATGGGTAAATTGTGCATTGTGGCACTCAATTGGTTACATATCAAACCCACCGCAACCTTTCGATGTGGGTTTGCAATATATAGCTCACATTGACAGTTATCCTAAATCAATTATAAAGAAAAATAAATATACATGATAATTTTATCAAATACATATGTACAAAAAAGCAGTCGAGTTTTGTTAAATACCGTGTTGAAGGGATGGTGCGACTATCTCGCATGCGCTATGGGGTGCAAAGGGTGATATAGGTTCAAGCGGGGTGGTGCGGCATGGGATGGTGCACCAATTCTTTGTGCCAAGAGTGCTTAAACATCTGTCTCTCTTCCATTAATACAAAGAACATTCTTGGATAGCTCGTCATACTTTGCGCCATGACTTTACAATCCCGCACCCTTGCTTTGGCTCTTTGGCCCAAACACGCTTGTAGGAGGAATCCCATATCCATAACCTCTAATCCGACCTGTCTCTCTTCCTTCCCAAGGCACGAGCAATGACATCTTGTTGACCATCACAATCTGTTAAATCTCCTTGTGATACAGATTGTGATATGCTTTGCTGATGCACAAACATAAATAACGGATAAAATTAATAAACAAGTGTCAAGAGAAATTTAATCGACAATAAAAATATGTCCACGTGTCAAAAAAAAAATCGAGTAACGGATAAAAATAATAAACAAGTGTCAAAGAAATTTAATCGACAATAAAAAATATGTTCACGTGTCAAAAACAATCGAGTAACGGATTAAAAAAATATAGTCAGACACAAATTCCAACTTGCTAGGAATCATAAAATTAAAATTACAATACATGAATTTTGGAATACTTACAATTTTGTCCTTGACCTCCTTAGTTTTCGGATCCACAATCTCCCCATCATTGTTTTGTCGGGCCTCTAACCAGACAGTACAACGATCAATGGATTATTGAGTTGGATCTTTCCCCTCTTGCAGTAACTATTTAAGTTTAATAATTGTTAATCAAATGTAAATTAAAAGATTCATTAAATCATAATAAATTAAACTAATTGTGTCTTACCAATCTTTCTTCAAGAATTTGATATCCACTTGAACCTCCTCTATAAAATTTTTCGGATTAGAAGCTCTCACTTTATTGGCTTTGCTTTTTCTATTTAAAAACATAAGTATACATTAATGAATGATATCTTGTTGTGAAATATATATATATATATATATATATATATATATATATATATATATATATATATATATATATATATAACTTAAATAATTAATATACTAACCAGAAATCCGGATCTCAGAAAAGCGTATATCTACAAATTTGGTCCAATCCTCCTTAGTTATAATTCCGGCATACAAAGGTCTTTGAGGCTCTGTCTGATGGTCCCATCGGGATGTTTCGAATACTTTTTCCCACATCGCTTCTATATGCCCGATGCAACCTTCCCGCTTCCTTGAGTATCCAATCTCTTCTGGCATCATCGACATCAAAGTGTTTCTACTTATACATAAAAATGGATTAAATAAATACAACTAAAAATTCACTAAATAAGATTATTAAAGAGGTCTAAAATTATATACATGTATTAAGGACCAAAAATCATCTTTCGCTTTAGGCAAAATCAGATTATCTTTCTCATTCCAACTTTTTATTGAAATTGGAAAGATTTGCTTCACCTTAGTACCAATAAAGCTAATTAAATTTGTGCCGTTGTCTCCAATTGGCAAACCTTTAACACTCCATCGGACCTTAAATAATTAAATCATTAAATAATTAGATAACTTGGAAAGGTAGAGAACAACATTAATAATTAGTAATTAACTTACCTTATATTTCTCGTGTCCTTTACTTATCCGATGGACGATATTCTTTTTCGATGTAATTCCTCGGGAGTGAACTTCTTTGTGTTTCTATCACCCCCATCACCACCACGACTACTCTCATGATCACTATGTGATGCCATCTCACTTGCAATGACCCAAATGAAATAGACTCGGTGAGTTTTAGCTTTCTAATTGTTTAGAACCAACAAACACTTAATAAAATATAGAAGAAGCCATGCACTAAGTAACAGTGAAAGCCATGCACTAAGTATATAACCTAGAGTAAACATACATAGGAAAGCCATGCACTAAGTATATAACCTAGAGTAAACATATATAGGAAAGTCATGCACTAAGAACCTAGAGTAAACATATATATGAAAGCCATGCACTAAACAGAGAAAGTCATGCATGCACTAGGAAAGCCATGCACTAGGAAAGCCATGCACTAGTCAAGTTAATAATGCTATCTAAGCCGGACTAATCTAACAACTAATTAAATATAACATTGAGCTAAGTAACAGAAAAGCCATACAAAAGATACATAACAAACCATAAAAAAACCAGTGAGAGTATGTGCAGAAATACCTTTTGAAAGGGAGAGAGAGTGCAGAAAAAGGAAACAAATGGGTGCTTGCTGCGTGGTAAGATAGCACCAAGGAGAGAGAGGATGAACGAAGAGGATGGGTTTCTGCGCTTTTAGGTTTCTGGTCGTCGCGTTTATGGGTTTCTCGATGAAGAACGAATACGTGGAGTGTGGGTTGTTCGCAAGGATGAACGAAGAGGATGAACGAAGAGGATGGGTCGTTTGGTTTGCTGGGTCTCACACGAAGGGATGAACGAAGAGGTTTCACTGGGTTTTCGCAAGAGAGGAGTTAGGTAGATGAAGAGACAAATGAGTGTGTGTGAGAGAGATGAGAGAGCGCGCCTTGTAAAAATTTTAATAGCATCCCTAGCGTTTTTACATAAAACGCTAGGGATGCTATAGCGCCTCTTTACAATTCCTAGCGTTTTTACGAAACGCTAGGGATGCTATTAAAATTTTTACTACCATTCCTAGCGTTTTATGTAAAACGCTAGGGATGCTATAGCGCTTTTTACAATTCCTAGCGTTTTAGAAACGCTAGGGATGCTATAGCACCTTTTACTACCATTCCTAGCGCTTTATGTAAAAACGCTAGGGATGCTATAACACCTTTTACTACCATTCCTAGCGCTTTTATGTAAAAACGCTAGGATGCTATAGCACCTTTTACTACCATTCCTAGCGTTTTAGAAACGCTAGGGATCCTCTAGTCTCTTTTACAATTCCTAGCGCTTTCTAAAAAGCGCTAGGAATTGAATGATTTTTTTAATTTTATTTCTAGCGTTTTAACTTTAAAACGCTATGTATTGACTGATTTTTTTAAATATTTTTTTATTTTTGTTTATTCTCCTTTTTAATTACAACCTATTAATTCATTCCTTCCAACAAAATTCATCAAATATCATTCCAACAAAATTCACCAATATATCATTACAATCCAATATATAGATACACACACATATGTACATATCACCAAAAGACCATATTAAACTAACAATTACTTACAACATAATTAATATATATCCAAATCATACAACATAATAAGTAACTTACATTATGAAACTCAAAAGTAGCTACAAATTAAAGCTAGAAACATATATAATAAAGACAACCTCAATGACTACTGCCTTGACCACTAGATCTCATGATCACTAAGTGATGCCATCTGACCTGCAATATAACATAATCCATGTTATTGTTAAATTTACAAAAACAATATAAATATTATCTATTAATAAAAAATAACGAGATATCATTAAGTCTATATTACCTTTTCCTTTTCCTATATAAAATTTTGTTTGCAATTCGCGTCTTGGTATTTTTTCCGACGAATAATAATTCCATCATTATGATCTTTTCTAAAATATACAACATCCTCTATAGAAGTATTTTCCCATATGTGTTCAATGAAGCCAAAGTAAGACATATTCGCATATATGGGATTTCTATCTTTGGCACTGGATGCATGCATAGAATGAGCTACAAGAGTCACCCCACTATTTTGCATTTTACTCGATCATCTTGTTCTTTTGTATAGAAAGTGCACTCGCTCATTAGATAGTTGTTGTAAGAGAAGACATGTATATTTGGACCTTTTGCTAACCATCTCAATCTTTTTGAAATCAAGTAGGATTCAAACACACTCACCATCAATGTGATGTTTTAGCCACACTATGAAACTCCTATTGTGTTCTTTTGCTAACCAAACTTGCTTCTTTCCCGGAATTGACTCTTAAGAATCTCCTTGTGCTTGGCAACATATGAATCAACCTCACTATCATTGTGAAGAACGTACAAGTGTGCTTGCTCTAGTTCTTTCCTTGATACCATCACTAATTTAGTTCCCGTCATCCCTTTACTAATCCTTCCTTCATGACGAGACCTTGCAAATCCCACGAATATTCAAGACTAGATAGATAGCCCGTGCAAAACTCAATAGCCTCTTCAACTATATAGCGCTCAACAATACAACCTCGTGTCGTGATCGATTTTTCACATATCCTTTTAATATCTTCATGTAACGCTTCAAACGGATACATTCATCTCATGTAACATGGGCCACACAATTGTGTCTCTCTAAACGGATGAACTATTAGATGAATCATTATGTCAAAAAGGAAGGTGGGAAATACATCTCAAGCTCACACAAAGTGACAAGAATTTCTCTTTGCAATGTTGGCAACTTTCGTGGTCAATCACTCTACTACAAATCGCTTTAAAGAATAAACAAAGTTTGGTTAAGGTCCGACGCACTTTCTTAGGCAAAATGGATCGTATACCAATGGGTAGCAAATTCTCCATGAGAACATGACAATCGTGGGACGTTAGAGACTTTAACTTGAGGTCTTTAATCGATACAAGAGTCGCCACATTTGAAGAGTATCCTCTGGAACTTTAACTCCATGAAGAAACTCACAAAAGACAGTCTTTCTCCTTTCTAGATAGAGTATGAGTCACGGAGGTAGATATGTACGTGTACCCTTCTTTACCGGACCCAATTCAGGTCTCAAACCCATACTAACCAAATCCAACCTTGAGTTGATGGTATCTTTAGTCTTACCCGCATATTGAGTAAGGTACCAATGACACTTTCGAAGACATTCTTTTCAACATGCATCACATCAATGAAATGCCTTACATATAATGACTTCCAAATGGCAACTCAAAGAAAATCGACTTTTCTTCCACCCCGCTTTGGCAATCTCTCCCGCAAAAGGCTTCCCAAATTTAATGTTCAAATCTTCCACCTTTTCAAATACTGTCGCCCACAAAGGCGGGGGAGCTCTACGTGTTTCTGTATTCCCATCAAATGCCTTTCTCCACAATCGATAGTGATGAGTTGATGGCAAAAATCTACGATGACCAAGATAGATATTCTTCTTACCATGTTCCAACCACATCCAATCTGTGTTATCTTCACATATAGGGCATGCACACCGCCTTTGTTCACATGCACCTGGATAGATTGCCGTATGCGTGAAAGTCGTTAATTGTGCCAAAGATCATAGCCCTCAGGGTGAAACTTTCTTCTCTGAACCCATCATACACCTCTACCCCAGTCTCCCACATTTGCTTCAAGTCTTCAATTAAAGGAGCCAAGTATACATCAATATCATTTCCTCGGTTGTTTGGGCCTAAATTAACAAAGACAAAGATCATATATTTGCGTTTCATGCAAAGCCACAATGATAAGTTATAAATCGCCAAAATCACGGGCCATGTATCGTGGGAGCTACTCTGATACCGTATGGGGTTAAATCCATCACCAGACAATGCAAGGCGTAGGTTTCTCGTCATCCCGAAATTAGGATACTCAATATTGATTTTTTCCATTGCGGAGAATCACGCCGGGTGTCGTAGCATACCATCTTTAATCCTTTCATCCTCATGCCATGTCAAGTGTTTTGCATCTTCCGAACTACGATACATGCGCCTAAATCGAGGAATTATAGGAAAATACCACAACACCTTTTGTGGAGCGGACTCTTTCTTCTTATATCTGCGGTGCATTACATTTAGGACACGACTTTAACAACGCATGTTCATTCCAAATAAAATGCAATCATTCGGACAAGCGTGTATCTTCTCATAGTTCAAGCCAATAGACCCCAACATTTGCTTTGCATCATACGTCCGAGAAGGAAGCACATTATCATTCGCAACATTTCTTTCGTAGTGAGAGTAAATCGGTAAAGCTCTTATCCGTCCATCCGTGGCGAGTTTTCAAGTTATACAACTTGATCACAGCCAATAATTTTGTGAATTCATTACAACCCGCATACAATGGTGTCTCTGCATCAGTTATCAACTTCTCAAACATTTCAGGACAATCATTAAGATCCTCTTCAACCACCTTTGCCATCTCTTCAAATTCATTCGCATCAAATGAATGTGTTCCGGTGTCAACCGGCGGCGCATATCTCTTACTAATATCATTCATATTTGAAGATTCACCTTTTTTCTCACCGTGCATTATCCAACTGTTATACCCCAATTTTGTCCGTCTTCTTTTTCTCACTTTAGTCGTTTATTTTTAGTAAGGGCGTGTATTGGAGTCGCATGATTACGAGAATTATTATGTAGAGTCTCGGTTACTAATTTCAATCACTCCGTTCAACTAAATCGAAACGGCCTGGCTCCTTTTTCCTATTGTTATTTTTATTCTTATTTTGTTTATTTAATTTATTTAAGCTTATATACAATCCAAAAAGGTCAAAAAAAATTATTTAGCTCAATTCAAAGTGTTTAAGAGTATAATAAGTCCAAAAATGTCAAAAAAAAATGTTAGTTAGTTACTTTTACAATTTTAAAGCTCTTAAGAGTCCAAAAAATCCAAAAATACAAAAATAGTAATGCAAAATATATAAAAAATACACAAATCCGAAAATAACAAATTAAATAGAAAAATAAGGTTCCAGCAAATGATTCAAGCTGCTGCTGCAGTGTTGATAGGCTTGGATCGGGACACGAAAATTATACAAAACCAGTCAAAACTCAATTAATGCCCTAACCTAATTTTTGACTATAAATAAGCAGTCCAATCAACAGTAAAAGGGAACAGATCTGAAAAGTCACAAAAAAGTAAGGATTAGGGCTTCACATTGAAACCCTAATCATCTAAACACTGTTTGAGAAATCACGAAAAAGAATTCAAAGAACATTAGAAAATCCGGTCAGAACGATGGCGATGAGACAAACAGTTTAACAATAGCGAGATGCAATATTAGGAGAAGTTCGAGATCTTTGGAAAAAGGTTGGTCTAATCTAGTATTTCTCAAAATACAATCTTATTACTACGTTAAGTTCATATTGTTGATCTTCCCGGAATATTGGTGCCATGAATATCATTATATTAGTAATAAGAATAGATTAGAATAATTAGCTTTTGCTTCATTTATAAAAAATGAGATCGGAGTTGAAAAAGTAAGAATTGCTAGTCACGCTTGTGTAAATAGAATCAGCATCATTCAATTCAAATTAGTCCCTTTTTTATATAAAAATTGGAATCTCATCAAAATCGTAAAACAGAGCCAAATTTAGAATAAAACCAGAAATTGAAAGGAGAAGTTAGAAAGGAATACAAACAAGTAATTATCATTAGAAATAATAAGATAGCTGGAGATAGATTAGTTCTCTTTGAACCAGAACATGTTTTTTTACGTTAAAACAAATAAGGCTTAGTTTATGGTGGAGACACTGATGTTGTGAGTACTGTGAGTAGAATAACTTGGTTTAGAGAAAAACATTAACAGCAAAAACAATAAGCAAGAAGAAGGTCTTAACATTTCAAGAACAGATTTTTAAATTAAAACAAATTAACAACAGAGAAGAAGAGGGAAGGAACCGAAAACAGGAACAAAATCATAGAA
The DNA here is from genome assembly GCA_020916435.1 of Oxytropis ochrocephala. Taxonomy (NCBI): domain Eukaryota; kingdom Viridiplantae; phylum Streptophyta; class Magnoliopsida; order Fabales; family Fabaceae; genus Oxytropis; species Oxytropis ochrocephala. The sequence continues at coordinate 3,977,386 of CM037095.1, read as the reverse complement.
AAACGAACTTGAAAACCGGTGGGGTGCCCTTCGCCGGCGTTAACGCTGTCACCTTCACCGCCACAAACGTCGTGGTCTTCCTCCCCGCTCATCGCGAATCCAAGCTTCGGGCCAAATGCCATGGAGACCGCGCAAAAACCGCGCCGGATTTTCTCTCTCTCTCGCGAAGAACCGCGGAGATCTCGCCGGTGATCTTGTTCTCTCTCCGCGGCGCCGCAAGGGAAGGGGGTAAGGTTGAAACTAGGGTTTTCGGTTACAGGGTTTAGGATATGCTGGGCTTGTTATTTTTTTCATTTTTTTATTATTCGATTAAATATTCATACCCCCTTCATTTCAAATGCACACCCCTCCTACTTAAGCCCGCCAGAGCATCTTGGGGCCTCCTATATCTGGCCGGGCTTTCCTCTTTGCACTCCTTAATAATTATACAACACCCTGCTATTAATAAAAACCCAAATTTACTATTTTCACCCTCTGATTTACCTTTTAATCCTTTTTCCAATTCAAATATAACTACTTTTCTCGCGAAATTAAATAAACGGCTAAGTCGGTTGTACAATCGGGTTAGTCATTATTTTAGGGCCAATGAGCTGTACAGTTCAGTAACCCTACAAACCTAATAAATACGAATAAACTATTTTCTCCAAGAATAAACGGCTAAGTCGGTTGTACAACCGGGTTAGTCATCATTTTAGGACCAATGAGCTGTACAGTTCAGTAATCCTACAAAAAAACTTAATAAAATATAAATAAATCGTTTTTCCATAAATAGGGGACTAAATCGGTTGTACAATCGGGTTAGTCAGCGTTCTGGAACTAATGAGCTGTACAGTTCAGGAGTTCTAGAATACCTATTCTAAAACGGAACCACCTCACACCAAACCAATTTCTTTCAAAAACTCTAAAACCATTTTCAAAAAGTAGGGGGCTAAGTCGGTTGTACAATCGGGTTAGTCAGCGTCCTAGGAATCAGTGAGCTGTACAGTTCAAGGAATCCTAGGACCCCTACACTAAAAAACATCAACCCACAAACCTTTTTCAGGAAGAACTACGTAGCTTTGATTCCTCCATTGCATCTGGAGGTACGTAGGAGCAAGACTCAACCCTTGTCAAGCATTAAAAAACAAAAATCTAAATAAGTCATCTTCTTTACAAATAAAAGGGTAACAATTAAATAAATCTTAAAATTAATTAGACAATAGGATGTCGTGGGGTGCTAATACCTTCCCCACACATAACGACTCCCGAACCCTAACGAATGCCTCGTCCTAAAACTTAAAGGGATTTTTCGAATTTGCCCTTAAACTAAATTTGGTGGCGGCTTCCTAAAGAACCATTTCGAAGAATCCATTCCCGGATTTTTCGGTCGCTACACCAACAAGTGTAACTTTGATCAATTCCATTCGCCTTTAAATGTCGTGTCAACTCCTCTGCAGTAACTGATTTTACATAACAACACCTTAAACAAGGACATTTCATACCACTAGAAGTCCCTAAACGTTCAACAAAGACAAATCACAAAATAATCCACTCCAAATGCAAGATACTCCTTGGACAGACGATTGGCAGACATCCAATTTCTATCCATAATTGCCAAATATTTATAATAAAATCCTGAGAAGAGAACTTTAACATATGACCCATCAAGCAATTCGAATATAATGAAGAATCAATTCATATAAAAAAACAAATAAAATTTCCTCTTTTAAATTTTTTTCAATTCCACTCCTTATTTTCCCAAGCTATATCTATATCATATTCTATTTCTATTCTCGGTCCTTTGGTCAAGACAAAGGAACCATATAGTCTAGTCTTCCAAACAATTAATTTATGTGTAACAAGAAGAGGCTAGTGGTGAAAAAAAAGAAGAAGAGTCTAGTGTGCACAAGTGACAAAACTAATATATTTCTAAACTAGAACCCACAATTAATATCTAACAAGAAACAGAGAAAGGAAAAGAAAACTCACCAATGTTGTCTGAGTGAGAGAGATGATGTTCACCGAGAGAGATGATTTTCGTTGAGAGAGATGATGTTAATTTGAGTTAGGGTGTTAGGGTTTTGCGCTTTACGGGTGAGTGATTTTGCGTTTCTGGGTAAGAGTGTTAGCTGAAAGAGGGAAGTAGCTCAATGGGAAACAAAAAAAAATTATTTAACCATACCTAGCGTTTTCTAAAAAACGCTAGGGATCTATCTAGCGTGTTTTCTAAATACCTAGCGTTTTGAGTAAAAGCGCTAGGGATATGTCTAGAGTGTTTACTAATTAAATACCTAGCGTTTTATAAAAAACGCTAGGGATCTATCTAGCGTGTTTTCTAATTGGCTAGCGTTTTGAATAAAAGCGCTAGGGATCTGTCTAGCGTGTTTTCTAAATAGCTAGCGCTTTCTAAAACACGCTAGGGATCTATCTAGCGTGTTTTCTAATTGGCTAGCGTTTTGAATAAAAGCGCTAGGGATCTGTCTAGCGTGTTTTCTAATTTGCTAGCGTTTTGAGTAAAAGCGCTAGGGATCTGTCTAGCGTGTTACCTAATAGGTAGCGTTTTACTTTAAAACGCTACTAATGGTGTAGCGTGTTATTAAAATGGGTAGCGTTTTTTTATAAACGCTACTAAAGGTGGCGATCTCTTTTTACAATTCTGGCGTAGTGCCTTTAAAACCTCTCTTAGAGTGTGTTTAAGATTTTATTTAACTTATGAATGATTTTATAATATTATGAATGATGATTGTTTTAATCATAGACTAGTCTATTGTAGGTACAAAAGACTATGGCCCTGAAAATCAACTACAAAAAAAGTATATTTGTGGCGCCCATAATTAGCGACGGAAAAATTGAAATCTATCGCTAATTATGACATTACAAAATTTGTATAGTCACAACATTAGAGACAAAATTCACATTTTTCATCACTAATTTTCTCTCTCTAATATTGTCCTCATCAGTATGTGTTCAAGGTTTTCAAAATTCGATGCCAATAGGCAATGAGTATGATGAGATCATAAATTTTAATGTCTACACGCCCATGATGCAACTACGATTTAGACCACACATCAACTACATTCGACTACAATCCTTCATAATTAAAACAATTGACAATTTAATACTTAGAGAGATACTTAGAGAGAGAGAGAGAGAACCTTGTTGATGCTATGGATGAAATCATCGTTGCTTGTTTGGCCAGAAAAACCGCCCATTGAGTTCATCGTTGCTTGTTTGGCCAGAAAAACCTCCCATTGAGTAATAACGAATCTCTCTGTCTTGCTTCTTTTTGAATATCAAGGATGCAAATGGGTGGTGATCAGAAAAATGTTTCAATGGTTAGCATGAAGAAGAAAAATGGGTCTTTTGGATCCATTTTCATGCATGTTGATATCTAGACTGGTTATTCATGGTTTTTGGTTTGTTTGGGTCCATATGCGATGGCCTAATGACCCCTCTAATGGTCTTTACCATAGGCAGAATCAAAAAGAAAGTATTCTGCTTCATGTGGGAACAAATTCTGTCACGTGACATGAGACTCTAGTGAAATTCTAACCATTTAAAAAGAGGAAAAAATGGGTTTACAATATAATAAATTAGAGACATTACTTTAGTCATATTCATACAATTTGCAAATAAAAAAACACAACACATAGGAAATACTAATCTAATCTAATATCTATTTATACAAACAAAAAACTTACAAAATTACAATTTTAGACATATTGCTTTTTTGACACATCACCACTTTTATTTTATTTATCATTTTTTAATTAATTCTACTTTCTTTTCATTTCTCGCTCACTCTCTTTCAATCTCACATTTCCCAATATTTCTTACTTTTTACACATCTATTATTAGTGGCCCCCACACCATTTATTTATAAATATTTTTTTCCCCAATTTAATCCACTATATAATCTAATATTATTAAATAATCTACAATTTACTCTTATTTACTATCTAACCTAATATCTATTTATACAAACAAAATACACTTAATCTATTTATACAAACAAACCACATTTAAATTACTCAAACAAGCCTCCATATTTACTTGACAATTCATCTAACTAAGGACAACATTGTAATTTACTATCATACTTTTATCAAATTTATTCTCTCAATGTATTTTCTTCTCACTCCCACTTTTTTCCTACTTTCTCTTACTTTTATTTTTCAAAATTCAAATCAAACTCACCAACTTTCTTTACCCACTATCTACTAATCTAATCTAATATCTATTTATAAAAACAAATCATACTTAAATTACTCAAACAAGTTTCCCTATTTATTTGACAACTCATCTAACTAAGGGCAACATTGTAATTTACTATCACATTCGTTTTCAAATTTCTTCTCCCAGTGCACTTTCTTCTCACTCCCATTTTTTTAACTTTCCACTTTTTTTTTCTTTCAAATTTCGAAATTTAAATCAAATCAAATCTACTAATAAACTAAAATAATCAATCTAAACTACGAGATAACTGCACTAATATATAAAAACACGAGATAACTTCACTGATATATAAAAAACACGATATTAATATATCAAAAAAAAGGAAAACTTAATGACTATTTCAACTACTGATTAATATTTAAAATACGGGATAACTATACTGATATATAAAAAAACACGAGATAACTGCACTGATATATTTGATAATCTACTATTTGTCTTTTACTATCTACTATAATATACGAATCAACTAAAATAATCAATTGAAACTATGAGATAACTGCATTGATATATAAAATAATGAGATAACTATACTAATATTAAAAAAACACGAGATAACTGCAATGTTTTGTATATAAACACGGGATAACTACACTAATATATAAAAAACACTTCACTGAAATATTTGATAATCTACCATCTATCTGTTACTGTCTACTATAATCTATTAATCAACTACTCAATTGAAACTATAAGATAACTTCACTGATATATTAAAAAACACGTGATAACTTTATCGAAATATAAAAAACACGGGATAATTGCAATGATTTATGTAAAAACACGAGATAATTGCACTGATATATAAAAAAAAACTCGGGATAACAACATTGACACTAATATATAAAAGAACACGTGATAAATGCACAGATTTTTTTTTTAAATGATACTTTTACATTTTTAGATTTTAATATTTATCTAGTTTTTTATTTGAAGCTCCTTTTTTAACTACTTTAAATTTGTCTTTTTTTTCACGAAATGCAGTCAAGACTATTTAAATTATGTCTAAGTTTAAAAAATTGACAATTTTTTTAGGAATTAAAAAAAGAAGTTGTATATTTAAGTGCATTCTGTGAGATATTAAATATTCTGGACACTATCTAAAATTTAGTTATTATGTTGTATAATAATTTTAGCAAAATGTATTATCAACATATATTTATAAAGGTTTTATACAAATTTGTATATTAAATTATTTGTCAAAACACACACACACACAGAGATATATATATAGATTATGTCGTTGAATCTAACCGTGTTAATTTCCCATCAAGGGATTTTGTACCCTCCTTTATTTTGATTTATGAAAAACAAACAATCAAAAGATTCAATACTTCCTCACACTACTTTAAAATAGCAGTGCGAAACGCTATTGTATTTCTATTCCCGCTATAATAAACTCTAATTTAGCATGATATCTAATAAAAGGGTTTGACTACCGCGTATACCCGCTATAATATAACTTTGCTCATTAAAAAAAATCTATCAGTCACAATACAATACCTCAAAGGGTTATACTACATTGTATATATGGCTTACGATCTATCAAAAAAGAATCCACCAAAAATCTATCAAGAAATATGTGTGTTGCAATTTAAAAGGATTATCGTATATTTCTTTGCAAAAATGACTCATGTTGCATACTTTAGATTAAAAATGGTAGGACAGAATACATTCATGTAGTCCGATTTCTCAATTATAGATAGAACCCAACAACATAAAATAGTGTTTATATATAGTGATCTCTGCTATCCAATACAATTGCTTGTTGCTTCAAAAGAAAATACAATTGTTTGCTCCATATAATTTAATTAAATATTTATAAGATTGTGTAATTGGGTTCAGTCTTATCATGCATGAGACGAATAACATAAGTGTCATTGACTTTGGCACATGACCATACCCCAAGGGGGCGTTTGTTTGGGAGACACAAGGAGGGTTCCAAGGAATCTAGGTTGGGAATGAAAGATTTCTATGTTTGGTAAGAGAAAAAAGAAAAGTGCATTCCAAGGAATTCTGTTTACTTTGGAAACTATTTTCCCATTCATGTTGGAATATGATGCCTCCCATAATTGGTGGTAATCTTTCATTCCAACAAAGGGTGGTTTTACTTTTCAGCACGAAATTACATTACTAACCCTCACTCATCCCACTCACCCACTACATGATAATGATTGTGACACGTTTTTTTATTTTTCCTTGCAAGTCTATATATATAATTTTTTTACAAAATACTTGATAACAAAAGATTATTGTAAAAAAAATTATAAGCTAATAATCACTTTAATTTTATTCTTTTATTTTATCTTTAATAATTTAGAAAGTTAAAATAACATGTCATATAAACTAGGGTATTCTAAAAAAAACAAATATAAACAAGGGTATTTTGATAATTATATTGTTTATTCCCAAGAATGCATGGTAGCAACCAAACAAGTTTATAAATTGTTCCCAAGAATTGGATTCCTAAACTTGTAACTAACCAAACATGTTTAAGAAAATATTCAGGAATCACATTCCCAATCAATGGATTCTTGAGCATGTGATTCCTTGGAATGTAATTTCTAACCGGGAAACAAACGCCCCCCAAAGGAATAATATTTATACCTAAAGATGGGAAATTATCTTGGAGGACAAAAACAAATTCACAAAAACATGGTGATGTTAGTAGTTTGAATAGATTCAAAAGTAAAAATTGGGGAAGAGAATGAATGGAAAGAGAAGAGAAACTCTAAAGAATACAAAATCTTTACTTTTTTGTGATACCACTCTTTTAACATGTAAATAGCAAGAGTAGCTAGTGGAGAAGATGGTCTTTTTTTTGTACCACTAAGTTCAAAATTCCAAATAGCAAGAGTATTACAGTATATTATGAGCGACCCACATGATCAATGTTTTTGCCATAATAGTATTCTAAAATTTAATAGTGGCAACCGCATGGTATATAATTTCAGGAGTATTTCATATTGAGATGTTATTACAACAGGAATTAGTTATAAGTATTATACGGTCCAAAATAGTAATAGTAAATAGTAACTTACAAAAATATAGAAAAAAAATCTTTGCATAAGGACATTTAGCTTGCTTTTGACTAAGGTGATTGACGTTGACAACTGCAGGATCAATGTTCTTTGTCATCTTGTTTATATTCTCTCTACTTGTTTTCTAAGTGCAGCATAGTGAATAGAAGAATATTAAGCACAAACGTTGTAAACTACAAATATACTAATCAGTCAAAGTTGTAGATTGATTCTAATTGTATGCGCATCAAGCTGAATACAAAAATATGTGATAAACGTTTTTAATATATAACATTATTTATAAGATGAGAATTAAAAGTTGTCAAAAAAAAAGATGAGAATTAAAAAAAGTTGAAATGAATAAAATTACACATATTTAATAACATTCTAGTTAGTAAATATATAGAATAAAATCTATGGAATGTGATACAAAATATTAGATGTCAAATAAATATAATATATAAATGTAATATATAATAAGAAATATATAGATGTATAAAAATAGATAATAAATAGATATAAAAAGTAGGTAAAAGGTTTTGCAATAAAAAAAAGAATATGATAAACATTATGTAATATGCTTTAGTAGCATGAAATTGTGGTTGGTCAAATGGTTAGCATCGGGAGGTGGCAGTGCGGGGGAATGGGTTCGATCCCCAGGCTGCTGCTTTTTTGGTGATATTATTCGAAATAACATGCTGACGTGGATTAAACGCAGCTGACATGGATTTAAACACTGTTGATGTATTTAGTGATGTGGCGGACTAAGTGGATGCTTAGGTGTAAGATCCATGATTTAATATAACTAGTATGTATCACCCGTGCCAGCACGGGTATACATTTTCTTTTAACACAACATTTGAATTCGCTGTTTGGGACTTAAAAAAAATGCAGTTGTAAGCTTTCGTGTATTATGTGATATGATGTATCTGTATTTCTTTGTACACCATCTTTTATAAAATCATTATGTTATATAATATATTTTTCCCATATATTTTGCATATATATATATATATATATATATATATATATATATATATATATATAAATATAATTATTTTAGTCAATTATATACATTGATTTTTGATTAAAATATGTATATTCCATAATCTCGAAAATACCCCTTGTGGGTATTTAGTATGTTCCGAAATTCTATATAGATGGGAGAAATTGAAGTAACGATTTAGGATAAACAACTATTAAAAATGAGGACATTGGGTTATTATCTAAAAGCCTAAAATAGACATTGACTATCCAATGGGAGTTAAAAGCCTAAAATGGTTTCCTACCACGACTTGAGTTTCATGGGGAAAACTTGTATTGGCCTGGGGGAGAAACAACCCATGGCCCGAATGAAAATTCCCCTTTGTACACCGTCGGTTATACATTCATTATGTTATATATATATATATATATATATATATATATAAACCTCTTTAACTACATTTTAAAAACACTTTGAAAAATCCAACTTTAGCGGTGTGATTATAACCTCTATAATTAAACCTTCAGCTACCTTAATATATATTAAACCTCTTCAACTACATTTTTAAAACACTTGTTATATGTAGTTGCTGATATGCCAACAAAATTTCCCTATAGGTTCATAATACTTATCGTAAGAATCCAACTATAGTGGAACTTTGTAGCAAAAGTTCATCACCTGCAAGATAAATAAAATAGCAATACTTCGGCAATCATAATCCACATTCCACACTTTGAAAAATCTCTTACTTCAATGAGATAAGTGGAAAACCAACATTTAAGCACTTCACCGAAGTAATATGTTTTTAACATGTTTGAGAACAAAATGTATTGATCCACTTAAATTTTGATCATTCCAAATTTGTCTTCAAATTGGAAGGCAATGACCAAGATAAAATTAGCTAAATCCAAAGTGACAACCTAATATTTTGCAAAACGTGAACCACAAAAAAACCAACTTAGAAAAAGCATGATAAGAAAAACTTAGCAGAAATAAAATGTAGAAAGACAAAGTCGAGAGAAGAGAGGAGTTTAGGGTTTGGGTGGATTTCAAAGAAAAAAATGTGGGTAAAACAAAAATAAAACCAAAATTAGATGAAGATAGTTATATGGCAAAACTATTGAAGAACATTTTCAGAGGAAGAGTTGGAAAGCAAACTACCTATTGTTCAGAGCGGTTTCGTTTATCACCACAGATCCGATCTTCTTCTTCCGTTTAGTGCTTCCTTGATTTCTCGATGAGAAGTTTAGGTTTTGGTTTGAGTTCTGGACAGATTTGTGTGTAAAGAAGTTGATGGTTTTTGAAAGAAGATGGTTTTTGAATTTATGTGAGAGATGCGAGAATTAAAGAAAGAGTTGAGAGAAATGAGAATGAAAGAGATGGTTTTTGAATTTTTTTGAAAGCTGAGAAAGAAAGATGATGAGAGAATGAAGAGAGATTGGTTTGAGAGAGAGAGAGAGAGAGAGAGACTGGATTATTTGCAAAATCAGTGTAACGGAAGCATTCGAAGTGTAGCTGAACCGTAACCGTGGGATTAAAATAGAGCCGATATAGGTGGATCCTGGCCGAACGATTTGCGAAAATCCGTCACGAGCAATATTTGAGTTGCTTACTATGTATTTCAGGTATCCCAATATTTGAATTCTCTTGATTTCTTTAATTCTGAAGCTAATGGAATCAATAGGAATAATTGTAGATCCACATTTTAAAGCTACTGTTAAAAACGTAATGACAGTTATTTTTTTTAATGAAACTTGGTTTTAAAATTGTATCATAAGTGTGTGAAATTTTTATGCGTTTAGTGAGTTAATTAAGGGTGTGTGTGAAATTTGTATCAAAAGTTGTGCATGGTGCAGTGGTTCTTGTTGTTGTTTGGCACTCGAAGGTTGAGTGTTCAACTCCCATATGAAACATTTCTACATTTTATTTTATTAAATTACTGACATCCAGCGTGTATTTGTGGGCTCCACGGTTATTGACGTGTAAAGCCACATATTTGAAGGATCTACGTGGCTTTTCTTAAGTGGACGTTTAGGTGGAGTTATTCGTGATTTACATTACTTATGATATATATAAAAGAACTTTTCAATGCTTGGAAAAAATTCGAAGATGTTAGGGGACAACAACTTTTTAGGTTCTCCTTTTCCCCAACCTCTTATGAGTTTTATTTTCTCCAATCAGTATCACCACAATAGCTCTGCATTCTTTGTAACGATCTCCCTTCAAAGACAACAAAGATCTTAACAAATATCTCAAACAAACATGGCAACTTGGTTTTGGTTAGTTGATTTCATGTATTGAGTCGGTAATTATGTTGGTTGCTCTTCTCTGCATACTTACTAGAGAGTAATAAGCTCCACTTGGTCCCTTAGCTAACAAAGATGAATGTGTCCCTTTCTCCACCACAACTCCTTTATCCAACACAGATATCAGATCACAATTTTGTATAGTGCTCAACCTATGAGCCACCACCACACTAGTCCTTCCAACCATCACCCTCTCAAGAGCATCTTGAACCAATTTTTCAGATTGGCTATCAAGAGCACTTGTTGCTTCATCCAAAAGCAACACCTCTGGATTCATCAATATAGCTCTAGCTATAGCAATCCTTTGCTTCTGACCCCCAGAGAGTTGTACTCCTCTATCCCCACACAATGTATCATAACCATCTTTTAAACTTGTTATGAAATCATGAGCATTAGCAGCCATTGCCGCCTCTATAATCTCACTTTCATCAACCTTATCATATGATGATCCATATGCAATGTTCTCCCTTATAGTCCCACCAAAAAGTGTTGGCTCTTGGCTCACAAGTGCAATGTGCTTCCTTAATGATCTTAGGTGATAAGACTTTATGTCTCTACCATCTATAGTCACTACCCCTTTAAGTGGATCATAGAATCTCTCAATCAATGCTATGATTGTTGATTTCCCTGAACCACTTTGTCCCACCAAAGCTGTTGATTTTCCTGCATCAATTTTGATCGAGAAACCTTGAAAAACTATCACATTAGGCCTTGCTGGGTATGCAAGGCCTAATGTGATAGTTCTAAGATTTGAAACAGCTTCTGCAGCTATCTTGCTGCTTTCATCTTGGGCCTTGATGGCTTTTTTTGACATGTTTTTAAGAAGGACTTTTCTTGTGTAGAAACAAACTATGATTATTGGTTGAACTGCTACATAACTATAGCTAGTCTCCATGCAATGATTAGGCCCATTGTGAATGCTATTATCACTGTTGAGATTGTTTGCACCACCAGAGCTAATCTGTCACCCACCAATGACCTTACCTGTGTTTTATTAATTAATGCGAAGAGGGAAAAAGTTACAAAAAGAGAACTATTCTACAATCAATTGAGTCACAAAAAATCATAATATTGTACGTAGTATATATATGTAAGTAGATACATTGACTGAAATAAATGACAATCACAATTGATGGCGGACCTAAGACCTTGGGTCGGGAGATACAAAAAAATATCATTATCAAGATTGTTGATTTCCAATATTTTTTGAATTTTAATTTTCAATATCATATATTGAATCACTGAAATTAAGAGACCAAATAAAGAGTAAATCTTTATTCTAGTTTCCAAACTCATGTAGTCCCTAAAATTTGTGACTTCAACCAAATGAATTCCTAAAGTTTTATAAGTAGTCCGTTACGAAGACTTTTGGTCCTTCACTTTTCGAAAATCCAATATTTTTGGGATCAAAATTGTCAAACTAGAAAATTGAGAGACTAAAATTGTCAAATTGAAAAAGTTGAGGGACAAAAATGCAATTAAACCTTTTTTCTACTGCTGAATTTATATCTTGGGTTAGGATCCTTTTCCAGTCTAAAAATTAAAGTATAATGCAAGTTAAACAAAAAGAAAAGTTAAAGATATTTAGTAAACTTACCACATTGGCTTCTTTGGCAAGTCTAGAGCAAATAGAACCAGTAGAATTTTGATCTTGATCGGACCACCCAACTTCAAAAGTAAGTATCTTTGACAACATTCTCTCTCTTATCCTCTTAGTCAAGTACTCTCCCCCATATAAGCAAAGTTATAATGCTGAAGCACATTAACAATCAAAGAGAACAAAGCCAATCCAAGAAAACAAAGCGAGTAGATTCTAATCTGCCTCTTGATCTCATCATGATCGTTCAAAAAATAAACCGAAATAACTGACCCCAATGCAAATGCATACACTGGTTGAACCACACCAAACATCACCGCGTTGAAACAACCTAAACACCCTTGTTTCCACTCTGGCATGTTCATTGCCAACAACCTTCGAAACGAAGGAATGGGTAACTTCTCCTTCTTCTCCTTCGTATTATTAGTATTCACATCAACATCGTCTTTGATTTCAATAACATTAACATCATTATTGCCACGTGGATTTGAGTTAGAAGAGGTAGAACGACTCACTAGTGAAAGTGAGTGTCTACGACTACTTGAGGCATTATTGTCATATGACATTATTTCCCGAACCGCCATCACAATTATTGACACGTGTCATTGTGTTATTGTTAGTTTGTTGGAGATGGAGGAGGGATGTGTAGAGTGAATTATCATTTTGAATGAGGGTGTCGTGGGAACCAATTTCAGCAATGTTACCGCTTTTGAATGACTCGCAATGGTGTCTGCGTTTGGATGGTGGATAAGTGATGAGCGATGATGATCGTGGTGCGTCCCAATGCGGCTTTGTCGAGCTTGTTGTACGATGTGTTCGGATTCGAATCGAGTGCACTTGTTGCTTCATCTAATAATAAAATTAAGTGGCTTTTTATTACAAAGACGTGCAATTGCAATCCTTTGCTTTTGTCCTCTCGACATTTGAACTCCCTTTCTCCAACTCGTAAACAAGCAAGACATCTAGTTAGTTCAGTAAATTTATATTCATAGAAGGGTTTTTCTTGCTAAAACCAAATTAGTTGATAGCTTCTTAATTCTATGGATGGTGTGTTGATCCATTGAAATGGCTCTTGCTAGTTCATTATATTATTGAATTCACACAATTTCATTCGAGTTAAGTCCATTTTGGTAGGTTCAATGCATTTGAATCAGCCACAATAGATTTATACAAGAAACAGAAAGTAGCTGGGACAGGGAGAGGTTCTAATTTAGAAAATGGTTATGATGTGTATAACTATATAGAAGAAGATAAATAGATTAATTTAATTAGTACACTCTACTAGAGATACAAAGAAAAGGGGGGAAAATGAATTTAGGAAAAGTCAACGAACGACTATATGTTTTTAATAACTGGAACTAATATATATTCCCTCCAGTCCACAATATATATAAGTAATAAATAACTTAAGTGTAGTAAAAAATTATAAAATCACACGTTTTTTAAAAGGAAATAAATAATATTTGAGCGTAATAAGGTACTGAGTTCACGGTTATGCTAGTAAACTAAATTAACCTAGAGAATTTTAAAAAATAAAACACGCGAGTTGACTTTATTGTCGCACTAGTGAACTCAAGTTACGATTAGTTTCTGCTTAAAGTTTTCCTTGTGTATTGAGTTCACTAGCCCTCGAGTTTCGATTTTATAGGTTACCAGTGAAATGTTCACGTGCGTACAAATTTCAACTTTGTATGTGCGTAAACTCATAGTTCAATCATGACGACTAATGGTCGACGGGTAAGTAGCATAACAAGTAGTAACTTCTAGTACTCTTCATTAAAGAAAAAGACAAAAGCAACACTAACCTGAGTATCATATCCTTGTGGTAACTGTAAAATGAAACTATGAGCATTGACATCTTTGGCAGCTTCCACAACTTCTTCATCTGTAGCATCCTCTCTTCCAAAAAGTATATTCTCCTTAATGCTAGTTGCAAATAAAGCAGGCTCTTGACTCACCAAACCCATTTGAGACCTAAACCACTTGAGTTGCAACTTATGAATAGCCACCCCATCAATAAGTATCTCTCCACCAATTGGATCATAGAACCTTTGCAACAGTGATATAACTGTAGATTTTCCTGAGCCACTCCCTCCAACTAAGGCCACTGTTTTTCCAGCGGGAACCTTCAAGCAAAAATCTTTCAAGATTACATTGTCTGGCCTTGATGGGTACACAAATTCAACATGGTGAAATTCTACTTCCCCTGACACCTTCTCTAAAATGTCACCAACCATGTTTTCTGAATCAATCTTAGGAACTCTATTAATCACTTCCATCATCTTTTCTCCTGCAATGCTTGCTTCCGAAAAGTACTTCATATTGGATAAGCCAGCACCTAAAGCCCTATAGAAAAATTACAAAACATATGTGTCAGTTAATTAAGCCTTATGCTCAATGTTTTAAAAACAACTATTGGGTTGCAAGGTTGCGATCTGGTTCAAATTTAAAGTATGAAACTTTTGAGTTCAAATGAATAGAATGAGATAAAGGGTATAAGTGTAATTACATTCCACCAAAAATTAAGATTGCTCCAACTACGAACACGGTACCACCTTTAGCACCATGGTACATGACCATTGTACTACCATAATAGGACATGAAAGACCAAATAGCAAAGACAACACCATTACTTCCTATGGCTAAGCCTTTAGCTAAGCCTTGTTTTAGTCCCAATTTAATAGATCCTTGAAGAGCATTAGAGAAAGAAACCATAGTCTTGTTCTCCCCAACAAAGGAATAGACTGTTCTAATAGAAGATATTGCTTGTTCTGCTATTGTACCAGCTTGATTATACTCTTCTCTCATCTTTCTAGCTAACCCTATCAAAGTTCTCCCATATATTAAACCAGGGATCACAAGTAGAATCACAAAAGGAAACACCACAATTGTCAACCTCCATAACAATGCAAATGCCACTATGTAGCTTGAAATGAACATAGACGCATTCATCAAAAAATTTGGAACCTATAACGTTTTCAAGTTAGAAAAAAATTAATTGTTAGTCTCAAAAATGTAATTAATTATTTAAGAGGTTAAATATGTTTTTGGTCCCTTTAAAGTTAGGTTTTTTTTTGTTTCATCAGCTTTTGTATCTCGTGACTTTTAGTAGTCCTTTACTAGCGCTTTTTTGTATCTTAGCGCTATTAAAAGTTATGAGGTACTAAAATTAATAATAATAAAATCTTGGGACACCAAAAGCATATGATTTTTTTGAGAGACTAAAACAAAAAATATAAATTTTAGAGGGACCAACAATATATTTAAACCTTATTCAGAATTGAAAAAAAAAAGTTATGGATTTTTATACCTTTTCGCTAAGAACATCTTGAATTACTAAGCTGTCATTAGAGACACTAGTTATAACTTCTGATGTGCTTGTGACATTCAAATCAAAGTATGTTATATCTTGTCTGAGAACAGCTTTTAAATACTTTGCTCTCATTCTTGCAGCTTGTCTTTCACCTGTTCTTGTCCAACAATAACCCTCTAAAGTTCCCCCAAAAATAAAGACAAGAGTGTTAAGACTTGTGCATCATACAAAAATGAAAGAGAAGATAAAATCAAAATCATACCAAATTTGAAAACTCACCAAGAAAGCAAGCAACAAAAGAGCCACAAAGTAAATATAACATAATCATTGCATTCTGCATCACAAAAGTAAAGAAATTCAAACTAAATAAGCTTAGTTTGTAATTAAATTAAAAGGTCACATGTGTTCCAACCATAGAAATAGTCTCTTACAAATATGATATTATAACTTCAAAACTCACTATTAGGAAAAAACTAATTTGTGACCAAAGTTAATGATAGAAAATTTGAAACATAACAAAATATAGTGACAGAATTAGAGATATTCAACATTACATTAATTGTATAATTTATAATTGTTTCTATTATATATAATGAAATTATATAGCATATATAATAACCATTAACAACAATATATATATATATATATATATATATATATATATAGATTTTTCACAAATTTATTGCATTTCTAGACGTTATTTGAAGTGGCATTTCTAGACATAAATTTTTTCCTCTCAATTAGCTCTTGTTAATTTAATTAGATTATTAATTTATCCTACATTGAATGAATATTGTTTCATTTTTAAATATTAAATACAAATATCCATTTATATCTTTTTATATTATAAACTAGTTTTTTCTTTTCAATTGTATAATAAAAAACATATTATAAACTAGTTCAACCGCTAATCTTACAAACATTGTCAATTTAATCGACTAGGCAATACGCTATTTGCTTATCTGCTATTTTTTACTAAATAGAGCTTGAGATTACATCAAAATTCTATAGACTAAAAAGAATCTTAGTGAGAGTGAGAGAGAGAACCTTATTGATGTTATGACTGAAATTGTTGCTTGTTGGGTCAGAAAAATCGCCAATGGAGTTCATGATTTTGCCGGTGATAAACATCACCAAAGGGGTCATCATGCCATCACCAATTGACCCAAACAAACCAAAAACCATAAAAAACCAGTCTAGGCCATCAGCATGCATGAAAATGGATCTAAAAGACCCATTTTTCTTCTTCAATTTGTTCTTCGCATCCATGGAAACATTGTTCTGATCACCATCCATGGAAAAAAACCACCCTTTTTTTCTTCCTCGATATTCAGAAAGAAGCAAGATAGATTTTATGAGTATTAAGTAGGTAGCCTTTCTTCTGCTAGCTTTCTTGTGGGGCCTCAAGTATTTAAATGGTGCATTTAAAATCTTTTACAAATATTTAGATATATTTATTACCACTTTTCAAAATATACCCCTAATTAATACTACTAAATTACTTAGTATATGAAAAGTCAACGTTAACTATTTCTATAGATGTATATTTTTGGAAGCTTCTATAGATGTATATGGTAATTTAGTAATAGTCATGCACAAATTATACATATTAATTTTATTATCAATTGTTTTGGTTAACCAATGTATGTCCTGCATGCGTAACTGTAGAAACTAATGCCTCGAGGTACTGAAATCCATTTAAGAGTTTGACCTCTCCCACCAGGTATTTTTTTCATACGCACGCTAGGGGTTCAAACTCTTGACCAAATGTTTAAGGAGCCCAAATCTCTACCACTTGTGTTATATCATGTTGGTATTATCAACTTCTTTTAATATGCGTAAAGAGTAATAAGATCTTATATTAAAGGATGGATGAAGTATTTAATTAGCCCTTGCCACTTGTGAATTATTAACTCCAATCCACTTTATAAAAAAATATATAGTTTTACGTTAAGTGGTTAACTAAATAACTTATGTATATAAAGGGAGAGATGGGAGCAGATTCTCTTGCGTTATTTTGTTGTCCAGTTTAATCACATATGTTAATTAAAAAACAAAAATACTACTCCCTCCATTTTACAATACATGTCATTTTTAGAGAATTATTTTGTTTCATTTTACTTGTCATTTTCAAAGTCCAATGCAACATTAATTATTGTTTTGACAATAATACCCTTAACTATTTATTACAGAGTGAAATTTGTAGAGTGAAATAATAAATAATTAAGGTATTTTAGGGAAAAGATAAATACTTCTATCAAAAATAACAAAATTTATATTTCTTCTTAGTATGTGTAAATTACTTTAAATCGACATGTATTGTGAAACAGAAAGAGTATATTTAAACATTGAAGAGGATCAGTAAAAAAAAAGCATTAAAGAGGATCAGCCAAAAAAGTATTAAAGAGGAGAGTTGGTAAAAAAAAAGTATTAAAGAGGAGAGATATGAAATTGAAAAAAACAAATGTTTGACTTTATTGTAATAATAATAATAATAATAATAATAATAAAAAAATTATTTTAGCATTTAAGAGGATTAGTAAAAAAAAAGCATTAAAGAGGATCAACCAAAAAAGTTGGTAAAAAAAGTATTAAAGAGGAGAGTTGGTAAAAAAAGTATTAAAGAGGGGAGATATGAAATTGAAAAAACAAATGTTTGACTTTATTGTAATAATAATAAATCTTTAAAAGCGTCATTAATGACTATTGGTAGTTGTGCCTGTTAGGCAAAATAGCTTTTAGAGTCACCAACATGACGTGGCACAAGTGCTACATATTTGAGTCGCTTAAAAAAATATATAGTTTTACGTTAAGTGGTTAACTAGATAACTTATGTATATAAGGGAGAGGTGGGAGCAGATTCTCTTGCGTTATTTTGTTGTCCAGTTTAATCACATATGTTAATTAAAAAAACAAAAATACTACTCCCTCCATTTTACAATACATGTTATTTTTAGAGAATTATTTTATTTCATTTTACTTGTCATTTTCAAAACAACGCAGCATAAATTATTGTTTTGTCAATAATACCCTTAACTATTTATTACCGAGAGAAATTTATAGAGTGAAATAATAAATAGTTAAAGTATTTTAGGGAAAAGATAAATACTTCAATCAAAAACAACAAAATTTATATGTCTTCTTTGTATGTGTAAATTACTTTAAAACGATATGTATTGTGAAACAGAAAGAGTATTTTTAAGCATTAAAGAGGATCAGTAAAAAAAAGCATTAAAGAGGATCAGCCAAAAAAGTATTAAAGAGGAGAGTTGGTCACAAAAAAGTATTAAAGAGGAGAGATATGAAATTGAAAAAACAAATGTTTGACTTTATTGCAATAATAATAATAAAATATATTTAAGCATTAAAGAGGATGAGTAAAAAAAAGAGCATTAAAGAGAATCGGCCAAAAAAGTATTAAAGTGGAGAGTTGGTCAAAAAAAAGTATTAAAGAGGAGAGATATGAAATTGAAAAAAATAAATGTTTGACTTATTTGTAATAATAATAAATCTTTAAAAGCGTCATTAATGACTATTGGTAGTTGTGCCTGTTAGGTAAAATAGCTTTTGGAGTCACCAACATGACGTGGCACAAGTGCTACATATTTGAGTCTCTTAACTATTTGGCCTTCAATTCGATCTAGAGGTCGGTGTGTATGGAAAAATATTTGTTGGTAGAGGTTAACTCCTTAAATGGATCTCTGATAACTCGAAGGATTAGTCTCCACACTCGGCGTGGAGGATACCTGGTTTATCAAAAAAAAAAACTTTTGGGGTCTTTTAATTTACTCCCTTCATTTCACAATACATGTCGTTTTAAGATAATTTCTACATGCCAAGAAGATTAATAAATATTTGTCAAAAAAGAGAAGACTAATAAATTATGTTGTTTTTGATAAAAGTATTTATCATTTTTCTAGAATACCCTTAACTATTTAATATTCCACTCTACATATTTCTCTCTCAGTAATTAATATTTAAGGGTGTTGTTGACAAAGCAACAATTAATGTTGTATTGGACTTTGTAAACGACAAGTCAAACAGAATGAAATAACTAATTAATTCTTTAAAAATGACATGTATTGTGGAATGGAGAGGGAGTATTTTCATCTTTCAAGTAGGTCTCGTATATTGTTTTTTGTAACGAATAAGTCCCTTATAATTTGAAATTATTGCACTGTTGCCCTTTTTTGATATATTCCGTTGAACTTGGTTACCAAAAAGGGCAATGGTGCAATGATTTTAAAACATAAGGGACCTAGGCCCCATTTGGATAGAGTTTATTTTGAGCTTATGAAAAACAACTTATATATGGAGATATAACTTTTGTTAGTAAGAACTTATTAATTAACATAAAAAATTATTTATCTCCATGTTGTCGTGAAACACTTCAAGCTAACCGTGGAATCGGCCAGAGGTTTGGACAATTTGTGATTCCTATGTTCTTCAAGCGATTGTGTCGAGGAAGGAACGTTGTTCCTCGACTATGAGTTTCTTAACTCCTCCAAAGAGTGTTAGTTTGTGAGAGGGACGTGGGGCGTAGACTCTCTAAAACTAAGAAAACATAAAGAAAAATATAAAGTAAAGCGCGATTGAAATAGTAGATTTGATTGATTGATGTGTGTCTTTGATTGATGTGTGTCTTTGAATGTATAATTGCTACTATATATACATATGAGCCATCATTGGCCACTATCCTTGCCTACAATTGCCCAACATTGGATTAATCACGACCAACGCGCTACAATTAATCTATTCTCTAGAAACTCGAAGCCTCTTCACCACGACCTCACTAGCACAGGTTACCAGGGTAAAACCCTAGTCACTCCTATTACTCAAGCCGAGGCCGAGCTCATACTTCGTCCGACCTCGACTTGGGGGGTCACTATTCCGGACTGGCTGAAATCCCCTAAGAATTGGGCCTGTCCCAATTCCACAATCAAAACGGCCCATTATGCGCCTCAACCACGGGCGTCCATAGTCAACGGCCAGGATATAACCTCCATAACCAACGCTCCAGGTACGACACTTTTACCTATAAATAGAGGTGTGGCCCTTCAGTTTCAGGTACATTCTCACTTCATACTCACCTTTCAAACTCACGTACTGACTTAAGTATCAGAGTGTCTGCAGGTACACCTCACCCGACGTGGAAATTCAAGCTACCTCAAACTAACTGAGCTCCATCTCCAACAATCCGAAGTCCATCTTCAAATCCCTTGAAGCACCACAACTTGTACCCCAGATTAGGTACCTTCCAAGATCCAATACCGAACAAGTAAGTTATAAATGGCACCCAGTATTTTAATTTGTATGTTAAGCTATAAGTGACACTCATGCGCACACTGTTTTTGTTCTTTGAGTCTGGATGCATTTCGTCCTTTAGGGTGTTTTGTTTGTGAACTTTGTTAAGAGTTCCAGGATCCAACTACCGAGTTCATAGGTTCTTAAAATGCTTGAATAAATACATGGTTAGAACCCTTGACCCTTGCATGTGCTTTTATACATTTTAAAAGAGGTTATTAATTTGTATTTGTGAATGGAAGTGATTGACGATAAAATTAATTGGGCTTTATAACTTACCCGTATTCTTGCTAGTCTTTAAGCTTGTATAAAGTTTGATATTATCAATGAACGGCTTAACTTCGATGAATACGGTTGAAAAATTCAAGTGTGAGTAGTTAAGTCCCACATCGACTAGGAATGAGCTATATGAAGGACATATAAGAGAGGGGACCCATATACCTAATACCTTAATGTTTTGGGTAGAGATGTGGTGTCTAAGTCTCTTGGTAGTCCGTTCATTGGATAGCTCGGTATTTCTCCCCGTGCTCCCCCGGACTCCCCAACAAATACAAAGATGATTTGTTCGGAGTGACACTTGTGTCATATTTGGTCGGTTTTGGAGCATGTGAAGACACACATGACTGACTCCGGCGATCTAGTGATAGTATGAAATTAAAACCCGTTTTGAATTCAAATGTGATTCAAGGAAAAAAAATTAACTTAAACTCCCCGAATACAAAGGTGATTCACATCAAATGGTTGATGTAAACAGAAGCGAGATAAAACACAGTCAGTTGGGGAAAGTTATATAATTCTTTTAGAATCCAACGATACAGATCCAAGACTGAAAGCTCCAAGGACCTATAGGTGTGGGGGTAAAAATATTTTACTAGTGATGCTTAGTAAAAATATACTTTGCCCCCATAAAAAATAGGGTTTGCCCCCATAAATTACTAACTTTTTAAAATGTTTGCACAAAATTATAAGAAATATAAAGGAGAATAATTGGTATAAATTTTATTGCTCTCTAAAAAATGGAAAGTATTAGTTTAATCTTTAAAAAAATTAAATATCAGTCAAACTAGTCTCTAAAGAGTATTAAAGTCCCCAAATTTATTTTAAAATAATTAACTCGACCGATATTTGATGACCAAATTGATACTTTTTATTTCGTATAGACTAAATAAGTGTTATTTTTGTATCTATCTGGGTACATACTCTTTTTTCTCGTGAGAATAAGTATTTTTTAAATATTTACAATATTTTTCTTTATTGAGATATATCAGATTATTTTTTACCCCACCACTAAGAATTTCTGGATCCGCCACCGTGCCCATAGGGATAAACATTCGAAGAACCCAAGGTTCAATTATAAGACGTGTTTTAATGAACATAGTTGCTTATGAATGCTATGTGATGTGCGACAGTCTTTGGTTAATTAGAGTTCCTATTATATGTAGTTTTCAAGAGGATTTTCTAGATCTCACATACGTATAAGGTTGGAAACATCATAACTCTTTTTTTACAAATATATAAGGTAATATTTTCCACTATTTTTTTTTGTTGTTTTTTCAACTTTAGTCATTATCAATGTGTCGATGGGCCCCAAGTGTGCATCTGATTAATAATGTGATTTGTCTTTTTTCGCTTTATAGGTTCACCGAACGTAATAGTAGTCTTTTTACCGCTTAAATAGTAGAGTCTTAGTTTTTCTATATATAAGGCATATTTGCCTTCGTCAGAAATCACCACTTGAAAATATAATATTTTCCTCTTCTTTTACTACTTTAAGCTTTCTTTCTTTAAGTTTCCACGAGCCTTTCCACGCACCCACTCGATATCTATATCACCAGAGGTACTATCTAAGAATATACATCCTATCAGTCTCCCTCATGTGGACCTACATAAATTCCCCTCCAAAATTCCTCTTCCCTCCCTTTCCTCCCCCCCCCCCTCTCTCCCCCCCCCCTTTTTTTTTTCTCCAAACTTTCTCTCCCCTTTTTTCCTTCCTTTTTCCCCTTCATATTTTTATTTCCCTTTTCTCCTCTCTCACTCTCTTCTTTCATGTTTTATATTTATTTTTTTATATTGAAAATCGTGGAGGGGGAACTTCACTCCAATTTCGACGAGAGAGAGCGGAAAACTGTATCTTACCTCCCCAAGGAAATACTTTTCGTGAGGATCGAACCCGAGCAAACCGAGTCGAACCTTACGGACATAGCCCGCCTCCACTAGGCCAAATCCATTGGGTTTCATGTTTTATATTTTAGTTGTACTTTTACGATTAAATAGAAAATGTACCTCCATAATCAAATTTTTGGAATCAAACATTAATTTCAGAACAAATTATAAAAAGTGTAACGCTATACTGATTAATACCTTTTTGTGCTTTCGTCTCAAAAAATTTAATTGTTTAAATATGCAAAGTTTATTTCTTAGTAACGAAATCGAACATTAATTTCGTAACGAATTATATAAAGTGTAACACTATGCAGTATACTTTTTGGGTACTTTAGTGTGTGAAAAAATTTAATTGTGTAAATATGCGAAGTTTATTCCTTACTAACGAATTTTATTTAAAAAAAAGTTAATTTTGTAACAAAATTTCAAATTAATTTTGAGCCAAAATATGTAAAGTGTGACGCTAAACCATTGCCCCCTCTCTCTATAGAACCTGAAGCATTGGCCCCGTCCATCGGACGGGTCACCGCACTAGTTCTTTTATTAATTTCTTATCATGTCACTTAGCTAAGTTATATTGTTGTGGTGAGGACCCTTGAATGGTATCAGAGCCATTCGAGGGGTGAATTATAGAGTTGGATGAAATAAAGCAATACTATGATTGTAGATATTTATCTGCATGTGAGGCTGTTTGGAGGATATATAGTTTTGATATCCACCACCGAGAACCAGCCGTTGAGAGATTAATGTTTCATCTTCCGGGGGAACAGTATCTAATTTTTGATCGACGTAAACCAATAACTGAAGTTCTGGATAGGTGCAGTTCACATTTTACTAAATTTCTTGCTTGGTTTGAGGCCAATAAGGAATACCCAGAAGCGAAGGAGCTCACGTACATTGAGTTCCCTACTAAGTTTGTGTGGAATGTGAAAGATCGAAAATGGACTCCAAGAAAACAAGGATTCAAATAAAGTAGTATGCATTTTGTTCCTCCAGGCACAGGTGAGATATTTTACATGCGCACTCTCCTCAATTACATTCGTGGACCTACATGTTATGAGGATCTTCGAACTGTCGAGAATGATGTTAAGCTGACATTTAGAGCAGCATGTTATTCGATGGGTTTGCTTGATGATGATAAAGAGTACATTGATGCAATTAAGGAAGCTGCCCATTGGGGATCATGTTATTATATAAGGAACCTATTTACCACTTTGTTGGTATCCAATGCTATGAGTAGTCGGAGTTTGTTTTTGATAAATGCCTACACGATATTTAAGCGATGATATTCTACATCAAAGAAAGGCAAATCTTTCACTCCCAAAGTTAAACATTATTATCTAATTATTCAAACATATTTTTAAACATATTACTTATGGAACACACTTTATAAAATTGATTTATGCAAAGTTGATAAACGTCCCAATGTATATGAAATCAAATGTTGATGTCTATATATTCTTTCATATATTGCAGTCACACGAGTGGTGCCTAAATAGTTAGCACATATAATATCATTTGGATTAGTTTAATATGGCTTTCGATGAATATTTGTTTCCTTATCTGCAGATCTCACATTGACTACTGCTCAAATGCAAAGCTATTTATTAGTCGAAATTGACAAGTTGTTACATGCACATAATAAGAGATTGTTAGATTGCACATCAATGCCGACTCCTGATTTTGAAGTTAGTTCTCATCACGAGAACCGCTTTATTAATGATGAGTTAAATTACAACAGAGTAGCTCTACGAGACGAACATGCAAATCTGCAGTCAACGATGACTGATGAACAACGATTAGTGTATGACATCGCTTTTACATGCGGTAGCACACGACAAAGGTGGTGTTTTTTTCTAAATGCTTTCGGTGGAGCCGGAAAGACATTTGTCCGAGAGCATTAGGCTGTTATTATCGGTGTAAGGGTGAAATTGTACTAACATTCGTCAGTGTGGTGTAGCAGCTCTACTTATCCCTGGTGGTAGGACTGCACATTCAAGGTTTGCTATTCCATTAGTTGTGAATGAAGACTCCACATGTAACATAGCTGTAGGGAGCCATTTGGCTCAATTAATTGAAAGGACTCGGTTGATTATTTGGGATGAGGCTCCAATGATGCACAAACATTGCTTTGAATCTGTAGACCGGACCTTACGTGACATTCTTAAGCATACAAAGCGTGGCAATGATCAAATCCCATTTGGCGGCAAGGTAATTGTATTCGGTGGAGACTTTCGGCAAATTCTCCCAGTTATACCTAAAGGTACGAGGCAGCAAATTGTTAACTCAACCATCAACTCATCATATTTATGGAGGCATTGCAAGGTATTGACTCTGACTAAGAACATGAGATTATCAGCTAACACTGACCCTCAGTCCCGAGGAGAAAGCAAAGTATTTTCAGAATGGATATTAAATGTTGGTGATGGAAAAGTAGGTCACATTGAAGATGATGTTAGCGTTATAGAAGTCCCAAAGGAATTTGTTTTGCATCACGTAGATGATCCAATTCAACATATTGTCAACATAACCTACCCAGATTTTCATAATCGATTCGTGGATCCTAAATACTTCCAGAACAGAGCCATACTTGCCCCAAAGAATGATGTTGTTGACAAAATAAATGCTTACATGTCTGCCCAATTGACAACAGCTGAGAAAACGTACTACAGTCATGACTCTCCTCATTCAGACTTGGAACATAGTGACAGAGTTGATAATGTACACACTACTGAGTATCTTAATTCAATATCCTCTCCTGGTTTGCCTAATCATGTATTGCAACTTAAGGTAGGTGCCCCGCTGTCATGTTGTTAAGGAACATTGACCAAACTAACTTGGGTTGTGTAATGGTACAAGGTTGATTGTAACTAGGCTTGGCAAGTATGTTATTGAAGCTCATGTTATTTCAGGCAACCATGTTGGTGATAAAGTCTATATACCTCGGCTATCATTAACCCCTTCAGATGTCAGAATACCATTCAAATTTCAAAGAAGACAATTTCCTTTAGCATTGTCATTTGCTATGACAATTAATAAAAGCCAAGAGGCGATCGTTAGATTTTGTTGGTCTATTCTTGCCTAAACTCGCATTCTCACATGGGCGCTTATATGTTGCTATTTCAAGGGTCACCTCCAAACAAGGATTAAAGGTTTTGGTTTTGGATGAAGAGTTCAAACCAACGGATGTTACAAATAATGTGGTATATCCAGAGGTATTCAACCATTTAAGTTAGATATTAGTATTATATTCATTTGTCATGTTATTTTTGTTTGTAACTTTGTAACATGCGGTTTATATATATTATCGAAAATTACAGATACTGATCGAAGAAACGAAAGCGGACCTAACGTCACGATAATTTGTGGGTAACAAATTTGACTACATTTCAAGATTCTCCCACTTGCATAACCACCATAACTTGGCGTCAAACTGTTTTTTTTATAACTAATATCACTCGTCGCAATTGATTATCTCGATTCATCCAAATCTTTTTAATCAACAATTGAATCGTGTCAAACGCACGTAATCAC
Source organism: Oxytropis ochrocephala (assembly GCA_020916435.1). Lineage (NCBI taxonomy): Eukaryota > Viridiplantae > Streptophyta > Magnoliopsida > Fabales > Fabaceae > Oxytropis > Oxytropis ochrocephala. The sequence continues at coordinate 3,950,949 of CM037095.1, read as the reverse complement.
TCTAGTGAACCCTAATTCTTCTCCTCATTGTGCGCCGCACAAACATAAAGAGAGAGAGAGATATAGAGTTTGAGAGAGAGAATGGAGGGTCACGTTAAAAAAAAGGAGAAGAAGGAGGTTATGGAGGAGGGTAGTTCTGATGTGGCAGTCGCAGTGGAGATAGAGGCTAGATCGAAGGGGAGATTCGTGAACCTTGGCTCGGTGGTTGGCCGGAGTTTCGTGGTGGTTTAATGGTTGTGATTCAGTTTTTTGCGGAACTTTGCCGGAGACGGAGAAGATCGCCGGAGAAGATGATGATTCGTCGAACGGAAGTGTGTTGGGTGAGACACTCTCGCCGGGAGGAGTGCTTGGTGGCGCCGGCGAGGGTGCAGCTGCGAGAACGATGAGTGAGAGAATGGGTCGCTGTGAGGGTAACAGTGACAGTGAAGGGGGGATCTTCCGGTGGTCACTGGTTCGGGGTGGTTTTGCCGGAGTGCTCGCCGGAGAAGATGACCGGAGCTCCGGCGAGCGTCTAACAGGTTGTTTATTTTTTTTGCTTTTTAATTCTGTTTCTTCACTTCTCCTTATTCTATTTCTATTACTTTCTTCTTTTTGATTTCAAATAAAAGATTTTTTACACTGGTGTAAAAAACATATTTACCTATTTTATAAAAACTTGACCAAACATTAACCTATTCTTAAGAAACTAATTTATCCTTGGTATCTCAGATTCCAGCATGTATAAATTGAGAGCTTTTCTTATTTTAGTATTGGTTTTGATACATAACACCGTGATAGGAATAAAACTATCTATAGATCTATTCAATCAGAAAGCAACAAAGAATGTAAACAAAGTATTTTCATGCATCTGAGCAATTATTTGGGTCTATTATGAGTACTAACCTGCGTTCCAGCTTCTGTTTGGTATTTCTAATGTGTTGTTGAACTATTACTGCTACTGTATCCTCTTTGAACTGCTGCTATTACTTGAATTTTTCAGATCTCAGACTTCAAAAGAACCGTGTTTAGTGGATTAGGGTTTCGATGTGAAACCCTAATCCTTTTTTTTAACAGTAATTTTGAAGCCTCCTTTTGTCTCTGATTCTGTGTGTTTTTGGACTGAATGGACTTCTCTATTTATATTAGAAAATCAGGTTTTGCAATCAATTCTGGATTTACCCTGATTCACCTTGTTTTTTCCTTTTAGGTTTGACTTGGAGAAGAAGATTAGGGTTTTTAGGAGAGCTTGAAGATCCAAGCCCAACTGTTAACTGGACTAAAGCTCTTTTTTGTATTTTTTTATTTATTTTCGGATTCCATTTTTTTGTATATTTTGTATTACTATTTTTTTGTATTTTGGACTCTTTTTTGGACTTTTAGACACTTATACATTATAATAAAACTAAATTACATTTTTTCACATTTTTGGACTAAATATTGTCTAAATAAATTAAATAAACTAATTAATAAAAAAAGATGTTGGGCCAAATACCAAAGCGAAATCGGGTCCGACTAAACAAATGCGCTAGAACGAGGCCCAAATGGATGAAATGGGCCTGTTAGGCAATAGATACTAAAAATCAAACTGGAATCACGCTCGTAGGCCCAAACCATAATGATATGCCCAATTGCGAGAAAAACGACTCATGTAAACCCAATTAGATTCAACTAGGCCCAAATACCGAGTTCAAACTGAAGAATACGCGAAAAGATCGATCATTTGCGCACATGTCGAGTTTAAACAATGATATTTTAGTTTAGTTGATGGGATAATTGAAATTGGCTCAAGTTAGCAGAATGAGACGTTATTCTAAAAAATCTCGTAATTTTGTGACCTCAGAACGTGAATTAAACTACTAAAGCGGGAAAAAAGAGAACGGACAAAATTGGGATATAACATTCCTCAAGTTGTAGAACATGTCACTCCTACACAGGCTGACCATAGGTTTGGTATTACTTATGAGTGTCGTCAGAGAAACCTAGAGCCTGCTCCTCTACCTGATTCTCGTGACTTAGATCCTACTTCAATCCGTTCTTCTGTTGCGGTCCCTCCTGACACTTCCGCTGACCAGCCTATTGCAGTTCGTAAAGGTAAACGGTCCACTATTAATCCTCAGGCTGACCAGCGTTGGAATCTAATAGTACATGGACTCTTGTCCCTCATCCTACTGAAAAATCTACAATTGGTTGTCGATGGGTTTTTACAGTTAAAGTCGGACCTGATGGACAAGTGGATCGGCTGAAGGCTCGCTTGGTATCCAAAGGATATACTCAGATTTATGGGTTAGATTATGGTGATACTTTCTCTCCAGTTGCGAAAATGGCATCAGTTCGTTTGTTTTTGTCTATGGCTGCCATTCGTCATTGGCCGTTATACCAGCTTGATATTAAAAATGCATTCCTTCATGGTGATTTAGAGGAGGAGATTTATATGGAGCAACCACCTGGCTTTATTGCTCAGGGGGAGTCAGACATTGTTTGCAAACTTAGAAAGTCATTGTATGGTTTAAAACAATCACCTCGAGCCTGGTTTGGAAAGTTTAGCAAAGTCATCGAACAATTTGGCATGATACGTTGTGAAGCTGATCACTCAGTTTTCTTCAAATGCTCACCCTTAAATAAAATGATCTATCTTGTGGTATATGTGGATGATATTGTCCTTACAGGTGATGATGAAGAAGACATTAAACAACTTAAGCAACACTTGTTTAAGCACTTTCAAACCAATGATGTTGGTCGTGTGCGATATTTTCTTGGGATAGAAGTTGCTCAATCCAAGTGTGGTATTGGTATTTCTCAGAGGAAATATGCTCTTGATATTCTGAAGGAGACCGGGATGCTTAACTGTAAGCCTGTTGATACTCCTATGGACCCAAATGTAAAGCTTATACCTAATCAGGGGGAGCTCTATTCAGACCCAGGTCGATATAGAAGATTGGTTGGGAAGTTAAATTATCTCACTATGACCAGGCTTGACATTGCCTTTCCGGTTAGTGTCATTAGTCAGTTTCTTAACTCACCATGTGAAAGTCACTGGAATGCAATTGTTCGCATTCTAAGGTATATCAAAAGATCACCAGGCAAAGGGCTTATCTATACAGACAAAGGCCACACTAATGTTCTTGGATATTCAGATGCAAATTGGGCAGGAGATGCCGGTGATAGAAGATCCACTTCAGACTATTGTGTTCTCTTTGGCGGTAATTTGATATCATGGAAAAGCAAGAAATGGATCGTTTGCAAGGTCAAGCATCAAGCTGAGTATCGTGCTATGGCTAATGCAACATGTGAACTTTTATGGTTAAGAAATTTGCTTCAGGAGTTGAAGTTTTGTGAGATTGGTCCCATGGAACTTGCCTGTGACAACCAATCCGCTCTACATCTCATCAAATCCAATATTTCATGAGAGAACTAAACATATAGAGGTCGATTATCATTTCATTAGAGAAAAGATTCTCTCAGGCATCATCAAAACTTCCTTCGTCAGCTCTAATGATCAACTTGCAGACATGCTAACTAAGTCTTTACGAGGTCCTAGAATAGCATACATATGTAACAAGCTGGATGCTTATGATATATATGCTCCAGCTTGAGGGGGAGTGTTGAATTAATTGTGTAGATAGTTGTTATTAGTTGTTAGTTGTTGGTTGAGAGTTATTGGGTTAGTTGGTAGTTGAATACACATTCAGTTTCAGTTTTAAGTAGATATTTTTCTGGATGTCGAATAGAATCATTTTTTGTAAAGGTGAGAATTTTGCCTGTAAACCGAGATTTCTTGCATTTGGTTTGTCATGACTGCTGACATCTTCCCTCTTTGATTTGTGCAATTCCAGGCTGCAATTAGCCCTGATGCATCGAGCATAGTTTGCGGTTCTAGCAATGGAAGGGCATGTGTTTGGCAAGTCACTGATAACTCTATTTTATATAGAGTATTTCATATGTTTAAACTTAATAATTGCTCTCTTTCAAGTAATAATAAAGAGTTTATATAGTATTTTATGTGATATATGATAACTTGAGTGATTTGAATGGTTATAGTTATTATTAGGCCATTTTGGATATATTGTGGTATGTTTGATGTTTTTGTTCAATCAGATCTCAATGCTATCTCTGATCAAATGCTCCTGCACTGATCCTGCATCAAATTTGCACTACTTGGTGACTGAGCAGCCTGTTTCATATGCATCCACTTGCAATTGCTGACCTCATGCCTGGTTCTCTGATGTCATCCCACTTTGCATAGTAGGCGCCTACCATTCACACATAGCTATAGGCATAGTTTTGAAGAGTCACCAACATAGGGACACATGTTCTATCATTATGGAACCGCCCTATATAATTAGTCAAAGATTTCAACTTGGGATCAACCTCTGAAAAGCAACTACAGCTATGATCCACTCAAGATTACTTCAACATGAAGGAAGGAAGCACCTCTCTTGAAGACTATAAAAGGACCTCACATCGTCATTTGGAAATATATCACAATCTATAAGTTAGATCAAAATTTCAATATACATAGTTAGTTTCTATTTTTTTAGAGGAAGAGGAAGGAATTGACAAATCCTCCTTAACTCGATTTCATAGTGTTTGTATAGTGCTAAGGAGTAATGCTAGTGCATTGCTAGAAGATTTCATACAAAGGGTTTCAACATTTGTAACTTTTCTCTTGTTGTTCTCTTTTGTGATTTCTATTATATAAACATGGTCTATTCGGTTTATATATATCTTGCAATGTCTATAGTTAGCTAAACCTCTCTTAGGTGGAATGTTCTAATCATTTAATGAGCTTTTAAGTAAGTATGATGCATGTATGTATGTTTGTACTTTAGTTCTTGCTTGATAATCTTTTCAATACTTATTTTGAACTTGATCACTTAGAATAAGTAAGATTTGTAAATGACCAGAAATGACTTACAATTAAGAACTAATATGGGTGAGTGTTTATTATAAAGGAAACTTTGTGAAAATCAAGTCCTAGAGATAGGATAGTATAGTCCATAGGGTAATTGTGGGAACTTAAAATACAAGAGTGAATTTATTTTAGCAACTTGGATAATTGTTAGGAGGCAAGAAAGGCATTGACAACCCTTTCTTTACTGCAAGAGCAAGGATCAATAGAGCTTGTAATGATACTCTGAAGAAAGTGACCGAAAGCACATACATAATGCAATAAAGATCATTCAAATTCAAACGCATCACATACCGTGATCAAACACTTATAAGTAAATTACTTGATGAAGACATTCCAACTAGCTTTTCTCATTTGCACTATCAACATTTTTACTTTGCTTTCTTTCTAACTTAGTTGTGATCATCACATAAAAACCAAAATTATTTTGTTACTTAGTTACTTTACACTTTATTACTTGATATTGATTTTAAAAGTGAGTTTTTCAATCTCTGTGGGTTCGATCTTTTTACTACTTGTTTTTGGACAGTGTATACTTGCACACAAGTGTATGTGTTTTCCATACACAAGTCACATACATTTCTTTCAATGAGCTATTCTTAGTTTGGTGCTTTGGTTGCAGTAGGGATGTAAATATATAGTTTAACTTGACTTCAATAATCAGGTTAACAAGCCTCAAGTGGAGCCTACTATTTTGAAGAGTCATTATTCAGAAGTTACTGCTGTTGACTGGTAAGTTGGAAATTGAGCAACGTTTTAGTTCTCTTTGAGATAAGAAATTCTAACTTTATTTGTTTGATAGGTACTCCTCTGATGTTGACAAATTAGCAACTGCTTCTGACGATTGCACAGTAAGCAAAATTGTTTAGTTATTATTTTTTAATTCCTTTGGTATACTTGCACCTCAAATTGTTTATTCCAGAATTTTAACTCTTCCCAATTTGGTATTTAGATTCAGGTACGGAACAAAGAAACTTATCTTTGCGAAATAAAGCATCCATTTGCGATCCGAAGAAGAGTAATGACAATGCCTAGGACAAAGTGCGAATTGCTATTGAATAACGAAGAAGTGTGCCCCAAATCAGGTGATTGTGCTATACTATCCAATGACTCGCCGCACCAACCAATAAAGTCAGCCACTCCAATCACACCTCCTAAAATGACTACATCTGAAAGCCAGAAGAACTAGGTTTCATCAGAATTTGCTCAAACTGCATCATCTGAAAAAACTCCAGAGTCTGCTTTGAGAGCCCTTCATCTGTATTGAACCCACCACCCTCCCTAAAAAGAACTATCCGTGATTACTTTTTAGCATCTTCATAAATCTGGTATACATATTTGGCTAACAATTCTGTTTTCAAGTAGCTGTACAATACATAGTGCTCTTGTGTTAGGGGTGGCATGAGTGGCTTGGAGTTTCTTCAACTGTGTTCTTGGGTATGGTTCTTTTTCATGGGGTTTTAAATGATTAGTTATAGTAATAATAATAATAACAATAACAAAAATAATAATAATAATAACTTAAATTTGCTAAAGTCATTAATTGTCATTTGTGCAGGTTATTCAAAGTTGAAATGTAAAAGCGTATAAAAGGATCGGTTATAGCAACCATTCATGTGGACAAATTTTTGCTGATTTGCTAGAGACAAAGGAATGTGTGTGCATTATATACTTAATGAATGATGGCATATGAATCCTCATTCAATTTTGTTGGAATAATGGCATTCAAGTATAAGTTACATTATTTTTTAATATATATTAAAGTGAATAAAAGCATTAGCTATACATAACTTAATTAATAAAATCTCTTTTAATATATATTTATGTTTTTAATGGATATACGTTTGGTTTTAATGTGTATATTCTGTGTTAATATGTGTTTCAAGTTTGTCATTATAATATATATAAATAAATCAGTTTCAATTGGTTTTTAAATTTTTGTTTTCGTTTTCTTCTTTTATAATTATGTGCATTATGTGCATAATTATAACAAACGGATACATATATCAGAAGATACTAAAGTGATGAACATTGGCTCTATATTTATAGAAGGAAAAAAAGTTTTGGAACAAGGATAATATGCGTGAGTTTTAAAAGATCAGAAAAATTACTTCCTTTCTTCAACTTATATTCCTGGGTTCATCTCCTGTCACAAAAATTTCTTGCCAGTTCGGAAACCTCGATCGCTACTGTGATTGAGAAAGACCGGTTGTACCTCGGGGAATTTGCGTCGTAGAAGTGGATAAATTCTTCAGGACAGCTACTAGCGCCTCCGGTTATTTTTCCTAACATGTTTTGTGTTCGCAGGTACTAACTGTTGTTGCTGTTTATAGCGCATTTTACTACAATCTGAAGAATTTATCATTGTGGCTGACGCAACCAACAACAACAACAATGATACCAGTGCTCCATCAATAACAATCTTAAGGATTTATCCACCTCAATTAAAAGGCAATGTAACCAGGTTCTTTCATTTCACAATATTTGTCTCTTTCGTGTTTTCCATTGGCACTTTTTGTTGTCTTTATTCTTTTCCTATGTGACTTGAAAAGGAGAAATCATATGTTGCCGTATTAACTATTCCGATTGAATAATTTTTTTTTTTTTTGTCAATTCATTTTAGTCATCATGGATTAGTTGCCCATATTATAATATGATGCTCATGACCTTGTTTTATATGGTTCTAAATGAAGTCCTATTTTATAGAAACTAAATGAGACTCTAGTAGATATATGATTTTCATACTTTTGAGAATTCATTTTGATTTATATTTACATGATCAATTTTATACTGTGAGACTATAAGTTTTATTTTACAAATATATATTGAAAGTTTTTGAAATTGTGGACTTTACTTTAGGCAACTATTGAAACTTGAGGAATATAATTATTTGATATGGTTTTCACCAATGATATATAAAAGTAGTTGTCCAGTGTGTTGAATACTTTTATATTTGTTTGCATTCACATGATCCCCATGTTAAGAGATTAAACAAATAATTTTAGAGTCACAAATTTGGAATTCTTGGTGTCTTTGTTTTCCACCTTTTGTTGGGTTAATAAAGATCATAAAAGTGTCTTGTTTTAGAGCAAGAAAATTTTGATTCCCTATAAGATAGAAAATGATATCACTTGTTGACTTGTTCAAAGTGATTGAATCTAATAATCTTTTAGATTCAAAAATGACGTTGATAATTATCACATATGAGAATTTTGTTTTGGATATATGTGATATCCATATTTTGAGGAGGAAATATCATATTTCTCGTAATTTTGGACTATATTTGAATGTATGAGACATCATTAACATACTTGTGAAATTCTGTAAATATTTTATGGAATTGTTGTCACTTAGAAATCATCTAAGCAGACCTGCACGTATAAGTATGATTTGAAAGTGATGTGGCTTGGAATTATTCAAGCATTTATATACAATTATCTATAGAGGCATCATTGGGTATATTACTATATATAGTGAATATCCATGATACTATGATGATAGCCAAGTTTGATTCACAAGAGAATAAATCTAAAAGTGGATTTATTTGTGAATGGTTGTCACTTAGAAATTATCTAAGTAGACTTGTATAATTACCTTATAGAGATTAAGGTTATTACTCAAAGCTTGATGATATATGAGATTGAGTTTATTACTCAAGACTTTGTGATATATGAAATTGATCGACTAATAGACGTCTTGGTCAATATAGTGTAAAATAGCTACTAATAAACGAGAATGATTATATCCTTAATTTATGTGAAATCAGAGGTGATTCTAATCAATCTTCTGAAGAAAAAAAACCCTTGGGAAGAGATTAATATGTGAAACATCGAGGGGAATGAGACTTAAGCCAATTTAAATCAGGAAGTGAAGGTTCAATGTGGTAAAAACAAGTCATTTCTTGATATTTCTAGCACTGAAAAATTAATTCAAGTAATTAATTTCATTCTTGTCCCTTTCCTATGGTGTTATGATTATGATAGTGCTAGACTGCAGGGTAAAGAGGTTAAGCTTAAAGTTTTTAATGATTTTCATAGCCCTTATGGGTGGTGTATGACTTGCAGCATACCCTTGATGAAATCACCTATATGAGTGTCAAGTGGGGCCGCTTGCATGAGATCCTAGCGAGGTCTCTAGAGCACTCATGAATACCGAGCACGCGCAGGGCCTAGTAGTAATGTGGGGGTGTAATGTGATAGTAAAACCTCTAACATATAACAAGTGTCTTGGGTTCCATAGCTTGTTAAACCAATTCACTGTATGTTATGTTTTATCTGTCTAGGACTGGTTCCATAGCTTGCTATACAGCTCCGATGCATTACATCTACAATGTTAACCCAAGAAATTTCTTTGATTGATTTCTTTCCAACTTTTGAAATATGCGGGGGATTGTTGTGATTTTATTTAGGTAAAATTACACCAGAGTACCTTTAAGTTATTTATTTGTAACAAGTTGGCATTTTAAGTTTTTTTTTTGTAACAAATAGACCCTTTTAGTGATTACTCTAGCTTATATATTTATATGTAATGCTACTTTATATATTTTGATTACTCTAGCTTATGTAATTTGATGCAACCAATCATATTTTGGTGTATTTTCATGTAATCAACGATATGAAATTTTACTAAAAGGGCCAACGGTGTCAACGTTAGGTAACTTAAATGTCCTATTTGTTACAAAAAAACTTAAAGGACCAACTTGTTACAAATAAATAACTTAAAGATCATCTGGTGTAATTTTGCCTTTTATTTATTTTAAGCGATATTTCAAAAGTGAGAAGTCACTTGCTTGACTTTGGAAATACCAATTTTTTTATTCACCGATATATTATTTTATAATTATATTTTTGGTCTTACTTGAGCCTATCTAAAAATTCTATTTTCTACTAAATTTTAAATATTCCACTTGCTTGCCATTAGAGGGCGATTGTTGGAATAATGGCATTCAAGTATAAGTTACATTATTTTTTAATATATATTAAAGTGAATAAAAGTATTAGCTATACATAACTTAATTAATAAAATCTCTTTTAATATATATTTATGTTTTTAATGGATATACGTTTGGTTTTAATGTGTATATTCTTTGTGTTAATATGCGTTTCAAGTGTTTGTCCTTATAATATATAAATAAATCAGTTTCAATTGGTTTTTAAATTTTTGTTTTCGTTTTCTTCTTTTATAATTATTATGTGCATAATTATAGCAAACGGATACATATCAGAAGATATTAAAGTGATGAACGTTGGCTCTATATTTATAGAAGGAAAAAAAAAAGTTTTGGAACAAGGATAGTATGCGTGAGTTTTAAAAGATCAGAAAAATTACTTCCTTTCTTCAATTTATATTCTTGGGTTCATTTTCTGTCACAAAAACTTCTTGCCAGTTCGGAAACCTCGATTGCTACTGTGATTGAGAAGGACAAGTTGTACCTCGGTTGGTGCCATTTAACATGGTCTGACATAAACTTTCTCATCAAACTCAAATGTGCCTTTGATCTATAACTGAGTTGTGTGTGCTCCACCAACCCTGTCATGAATTGTTCGAAGGTAAAGTTCACATTATCTCTAGTGATCAAGTGTTTTCATGCATCTTGGTTCCTGAGATTTGTCTGCACTAGCTTTCTTATTGATTGAAATGGGCCATTGTTTTTAAACGGATCACAATAATGTTAACTGGAAAGCAATTCTTGCTATTGTTTAAGGATGACGATAGACACCATTTGTTCTCCTCATATCTACATTTGATGGGTGGCAGTAATGTTACGTATCCTTGCACTTTAATTGAAAAATAATTAATAATAATAATATAATTATTATAATTTGATTTAAAATCATCAAGTTTTTTATTTGTGGATGCGAGGGAAAGGGTTGGACCATATTGATCATATCCACACCCACACCTATGCAAAATTTTGTTCAATTATCGGTAAGACTTAGCTCAACCGGCAAATGTTGAAATTGTTAGGTTGGATACTATGAAACCCCGATACATCAAAATAGGCCACGTACCCGTATTTGATACGTATCCGATATCGATACGTGTCGGATACTTCCGGATACGTATCTTGAGAGTATCTTGAAATTTATATTTATTTTTAAATAAAAAAAGACCAGATACTTATCAGATACTTACCGGATATTTATCCTGGGAGTATCCTAGAATTTATATTTATTTTTAAATCAAAAAACAATCCACTACTTACTCTTTTATCTATTATTTGGAGAGAAATAAAATGGTTCCAAAAAAGACACAAGTTATGTGCATACTAATCTTCGTCTTTTGTCTAGGCAAGAGGAAGGATTAGCAGCGATATCTCTTGATGAACCAGAGTTGGAAGCTATGTTATTTTTTGATGATGGAAATGGAGGAGAGGAGTGTAACACAATTAGTGTTAAGTAGTTAATAGTAGGCAATTCTATAGAGTCTAAACTTCTTTTGGAAATGACTTATGATGTTGTTTTTGCTATATTCTAACTTGGTTAGTGAACGTATTTTAAAATCGGTGGGGAAAAGACATTTAACTATGCTTACTTATCTTTTGGGTTACCATGTCATTGGTGCACAGTTTCCACAGACTTTGTTGATGACTAATCTACACAGGGGAACCTGGCTAGCCACGAGTACTCGACTTTGCCGGCATGTGTGGTTCTCTCCTCCCAATAGAGTTTTCGTCACACCCAAGATTCGAACACGAGACATTGGAGTGGGATCCGAGTCTAGTTATCAGTCGAACCAACCCTTTTTAGTACTATGTTTACTTATTTTGATAACAAGTATCTTTATATTTTATATTTTTAAATTTTAATTTAATTTTTTACTAAAGTATCCATGCCGTATCGTATCTTGATTTTCAAAAATTTTCCCGTATCCACGTATCGTGTCGTATCGTATCCCGTATCCGGGCTTCAAAGGTTGGATACCATGTCACGGGTTCGAATCCAGGACTTCGCAATTGTTTGCGTGAGTATTTAGTGGAATCGTGACTACTTCTCTCTTGCGTGCAATTGCATCATGCGAGATTGATGATGAGCCTGTTTGTGATAAAAGTAACAAATTTTGTGTGTAGGATGTTGTATTTTTTTTCATGTCTTTGGGGTACCTTTTTTCCTCCTCGGACCTTTTTCCCAATGAGTTTTGGCCCCATGGAATTTTAACGAGACTCCATATCTCTTGTACCATTTCGGGTTGGAGATCCCCTTGTACTCCCTTGATATATTTCTTGCTTATCTAAAAAAAAAGAGAAAAAAAACAATACCATTTACAAATAACATCTTTAACCATATATTGAACCAGAATTTACATAATTGATTTTCAATAACATGGAGAGTATATCAACCAAAAGAAAAAATAGGATCATTGTATAATTGATTTTACAAATAACATCTTTAACCATATATTGAACCAGAATTTACATAATTGATTTTCAATACCATGGAGAGTATATCAATATCAAAAGATAAAAAAAGTAACATTGTATAATTGATTTTTAAAGCGTTGGCTTAAGCATACTAGTTCCTATCTTCATAGCACCACAAGGGCACTCTTATTGTATCTGGGATTGCACTCAACTCATGATACCAAATTAATATACCTCATTGAAAGACAACTTTGTTTCTCTTTAACCAAAAAGACCAATGTATACCATGCCAAACTAAGTATATAGTACATACAAGACCAAAAGTCTCCAAACACTACCATTAGAATGTAAAATCTTGCAGATATATAGGTACATACAAGACCAAAAAGGATGGATTCTGAAGCTGCCTTGTAAGTGGTTACTGAGAATATGGAACAAGTTTTGAGAACTGTCTAACTGAAATATCAAATCATGCAAAACTATTTCTTCATTCCAAAAAGAAGTTTGATAAAGAAGTTTCCAGTATTGTCAGACCTCAAATGGCTAGATCAATGATGTTTATATCTTTCTTAATTGTAGATACTACTTCTAGTAGGGTATAGCTTGCTAGTTGGTAGCTTCATCTATTTACTATTTGAATGAACGTGGTATAACTTAGCGTATGAATCAGAGATTGAAGGCAAAACCTTCTTCCCTCTAATTCCATACGGGTGTCACTGGTTCAATATCAATAAATATTGTAGGTGGAAGAACTTTGTTCGTTCACCTTGTAATTCTGCATCTCCTAATAAACTTATTTGAGAAATGTACATATCTACTCCATAAACTGTGAAACTCTGGTAAACCAATTTCAAGCCATGGCTTTGTAGGGCCACTGAAATGGATAACAGCAGCAGCTGCTAATCTCTCTTTGCTAATTTCTTCTGAATGGTATCGATAACCTAAATCAGTCACAAGCATTGATGAATCTATAGGATGTACTTGACCTTCAAATGCAATCAAGGCGGGTGGAAGCACTCCTGAATTCCACAGAGCTGTCCTAGACTCGAGGTTCTGTGGAATCAGACAAATTCATATGGTTAATGTAAGAAGACAATAATGAAATATAACTTAGTATTATTTCTTGACATGTGACACTGCATACAAGTTCAGATTATCTTAACAAATTTGTCATATCCACTGTACGGCTTCACAAATGTAGTCAATTAGGCACATAAAACACGGTAGAGAATCCCTGCCCACATAAAACACGCACAAGCACAGGCACCAAGACACAAGAAGGAGCACAAGGCGCCAAGTATGTGGGCGCAAACACGAGAGCAGCAAACACGGGAGCCATAGGCACTAACACAGTTACAGACGCCAAGAAGGCAGAATGAAGGAACAGACAAAAATTTTCTTTAGTGGGACGCCGAATCAAGTTATTCCCCCAAAAATATGATGAAAGATAATGGTTACATAGTTTTGACATCCGCTACACTCATTCGGCGTCTCACCATATCAAGTTATTCCCCCAAAAAATTTCTTGTGAATTCATGGATATACATGTAAGATTTATTGATACACATAAAGTCATAAACCAAATAAAGATTTGTATAATATTATATATTATAAAAATACATTTAGAAATATAATATAAATATATAAATATAAAATAAAAGTATAATACATTTATAGGTGTTGGATCATGTATACAAATGAGGTGCTTATGATAAAATTGAAGTCTTTACGGTGGTCTATCATTTTCACAAATTGAATTGAATGCATTTTTATTTGGCACATCATGTTGCATTTGATTGTGTGAAGCGATTGAGGCAACATTCAATGATTGAAGTAAATAATTTTATATTGTTCACTAAAGGTAAAATATAAATGACCAAATTAAGAGGTGTAATTCAAATTAAGAGGTAGCTAAAATATAAATAATTTTAACGGAAACCATTAGATGGAGAAAGGCAAAAGAAAGAGAGGTGTAATTAAATTAAGAGGTGGGTTGTTTGGGCTGGAAGTCCAATAATAGAGTAAAGGCTTGTTTGTTGGGCTGGATGGAAGTCATGAGCAGCATACAAGTTAAACGACGCCGCACTGCAGCAATTGAAATTGAAATTGAAGGAACGAAAATACTCACTCAGAGAACGAAAGACAAAGACGCCGCAACACTCAGAGAGAGCTCCTCCTGCAGCGCAGCAACTGAAGGAACTTCGGTTGAGATTTTCGCTCCTTCACACCGCCACCACCTCTTTATTTTCCTTCCTCTCAGTTTGAGTTCCGTTTTTAAGTTTTACTCTTGTGCTAATTTTTCGATTTCCCTTTTTGATCTTCTTTTGTACATTGTAGACCAAAATGCATGGAGGCAAATACAATCTGCGGAAAAATCCGTGGTTTCGAAAACCTATTTCGAAAATGTGTAAGATTGTCCTTCTTATTTTTTCATTTTAACTTTTAAGTAGCTTAATCAATATTAGATATCCATTGTTGCTCAATTAATTTCTTTGCAGCGCCACATGTAAGGCATTACATAAAGAATTTATCTCGAAAGCGACCAAAGTTCAGCGAAATGGTTGTAAATGCCTTTCTGATATAAGTACGAAGAAAGCTGCTCTGAAGGCTTCTTCGTCAATCGTCGCTCTTTCTTCTGTTACTGGTATTTAACTCTCCAATTATTTATTTGTTTTATTCTAACAATATCATGAATGCGATTTTGGAAACTCTATTTGTCATTTCATTGAAGACATTTTTGATGTTTTACAATTTAATGATAGCAAAAATGAAGTCTTCTTCAGTTTGGTTCATTCATTAAAGTTTTAGATTATTCATGCCTCCACTGCAACTTGTTTGTCTTCATGATGCTTGTTTGTTGGCCACTCATCCACTATACTAATGATCTTGGCAATTAAACAAAAATAGACATGTTGGATTAATCATTGCTTTTTTTTTCAATACAGGGGATCAAGAGTTAACCCAATGTTCTGGCCTCATAATTGAGGATGATGGCAACAATGGCTATATAGTTTTAACATCCTCTAAACTCATTCGGCGTCCCACTAAAGAGACCAATGAATATGATGAAGATTATGAAGATGTGTTGGTAGATGATTTGGCCGAAGGGCTTAAGGTTGGTGTTTATATTTGTGGTGTTCAAGTAAATTGGGTCTTAAACCTAATTGTTACTAGTCATGATGTCTTGCATTCTTCCTTATTAGATTTTGCGGTATCGATGGTATATGTTATGTCTTTTGATTTATCAAAATGTTACAATATTCAGTAGACGAGTGAGTCTCGAGGTTGTTAGATGCTAAACATAGGCATTCATAGTGCACATTAAAGTTATTACAAATTTTTGGGGTAATTTGTATTATTCTTTTATTGGAATTTTCTTTTATGCCTTTGACATGTAATTAGTGATATGTTTATCCTCAAAAATAAATCATCATAACTCAATGATTATGCATCTACGGTGAAGTGAAAATGACAGTGGTGTTTGTTCAATTCTTCTTTGTAGGTTACCATATACCTGTATGATGGTCGGTCGTATGAGGGCAAAGTACGTGCCTATGACTACCATTTTAACCTTGCCTGGATAGGGTTTCAGTCTGATTCATCCCTTTCCATTGCAAGGTTAAGACTAGTGAATGATTACATCAACGTTAATCCGACTGAGGAGGAGTCATTTCATCTTCGTCCACATTCTACCCATTTTACCCTTGTTCCCGGTGATGCAATAGTTGCCGTGGGGCGTTATTTTTCCGAACCATTTGATCTCATGGCTGCCCCTGGTGTTTTCAAGTTAGTTACATAGTTAGAATTGTTCTAATTTTACATAATATTAAATTAAATATTTTGCTGCTTAAAATATCTTATGTTTAGGCAATGTATTAGTTTATGTTCGTAACTCTTGTTTGTTCCTTTCCAGAATTGCTCGCTGCAATGATTTTGAGTGTATGGAGCTCTTCAAGGGGACTTGCTTGATCACAAGTGTAATTTCTCTCGCATTCTATCTGCTAGCATTCATGTTGAGTGTTAACAAAGAATTGTCGCATAATTTTTTGGATATTATTGATTGAGATGTATGATTATGATAAACTATTTGGTTTTACTATATGAATGAGTTTGTGGGGTTCAATGAATAATAAAAAAGCGAATATGTTCAACTACTTAATGTTGAGTTGAAATTTGTGTGTGGATATAATTGGTCAGAGTATATGAATTGTGAAATCTTTGTATTCTTTGATACATGTAAGAGTGACTCCTATGCTTCCTGTGTTGGAGCATTTGATTCTGTCCTCATTTTACCTTGTTTAGCTCATCTATGGTCAAAATATGATTGGAATTTGATTGGTTTTTTTTTTTTGGGATTTGTATTTTGATATGGTTGTATTTCATTTTCGTATATGTTCTATTTTCTTGGGAGAAATTCTTTGCATTTTTTTTATAGTTGTTTGGCTCATTTTGACATTGATATCTCCCCACGTAGCTTTGTTAACAGTTGGTTTTATTGTAGTGTGGTGAGGGTGGGCCGCTAGTAAATCTTGCAGGAGAGGTCATTGGTCTCAACTTTTATGAATCCGTGTTACTCCTTTTTTGCCAATCAACATAGCCCAGAAATGCTGGGAGCATTTTAAAAGATATGGGTATGTTAATGTTGTGTTTCTCAGTCTAATTTTATTGTTTAGATTTATTAATAGTGCATTGTTTTGTTCAAGAGAATCTCCCATATAGTAGGATGTTTTCTATTATTGTGTACTTGGCTACTTGCATGTGTCAATGTTGGAGTTTGGATATTTTTTTTGTATGAGAGTGACTCCTATGCTTCTTGCGTTGGAGCATTTGTAACATAATTATATTAAGTGGTTACTGCTGCCTTTTAATGAAGATTACCTACCTACTACCAGCTATTAATTTGATATTTGGTTACGTTCATCGCCTTTGATCATGACATTAATAGAGTGTGAGTCCGTAGTTCACGTTTTAGTTCCTTAATCGGTGCAATTTTATTTTTTATTTACGAGTAACAGGTTACTTCTCTTGCTATATATGCTTTGAATCGAAAAGGATTGTTACTCGACAATGATGTCTGTTCCAAATTTTGAAACAATCAAACTCAACTGATTTTTTTTGTCAAAAGATAAAAATTGTATACTTTGTCACGAAGAATTTGCTATGCGACCTATTTGTAGAAGTTTTAAATATATTCATTGAATTTCATTTTTGAGTTGTTTAGGCTTGCACTTGATTACTATGTTGTAGCTGCAGTGCCATAAGTCATTACTTGGCATTTTGAAAAAACAACTTATTTTAATCTCACAACAGGGGACTCTGGCGGCCTTCTCTGGGAATCGTGGCGACAAATTTATACGCAGTTGATATACTTCACATAGAGAAGGTTATTCAAAAGATTCCGAGCATTTGCAATGGAGTTCTTGTTGAGAAGGTATACTATATTGTTTAGGAATATGGAGTAATTTAATATGTCTGCATACTATTACTAGGGGTGCCTTTGGGGTGTTTGATTTGAAGAAATGGAATATGATTTATTCTTTAATTAAAATATATATGTAGTGAGAATGTTTGTTTAAAAAGGTTGAGAAATGATGGTTACTGATTGATTTTTTTTAAGAGGTTGAGAAATCAATGTAGCAATATATAAACCTATTGTGGGTGATTAAATTATGTCTACCGATTCTGTCTAATATATAAGCTTCTTGTTTCTGTGTTTGCTGTCATTTCTTTTGTGTGATTGAATGGGAAAATGCTCTTGTTGTATGTACTCTTTTGTATCATCTCTCTTTTGCACTTAAAAGTATTTATTTCTTATGTTTGTTTTGATTTGTATGTTCGCCATGAAAATTTCATTTAATTGAATATTTGTCTCAATTTCGCATCTTAATATAATTTAAATGTGAGTAGGTAATTCAAGGTTCTTCTCTTGATTCTGCCGGGCTACATGCAAATGATGTAATAGTTCAATGTGGTGGAAAAACTGTTCACAGTTTCTTGGAGGTATATTTGATTTATCAACGACATTTATTTTTATATTGTTTACCAATGTTATGTTATTCTAAGTAGATTATATTATCTTTGAGTAAGTGGATTGTGATATTTTTGAAGAATGTAATAAATAAAGACTTTCAATTCATATTTATTTGTTTTGAGCAAAATCTCATATGACACTCTTATAAAGCAGCCAGCAGTCGAACACATACATCATTGCCTCTTGTTTGCTTGGTGTTACTTTGCTTATCATATCCTTTATTTAACATTTTCCCTTAATGGTTTGCTTAAGCATCGTAGATTTGCCCCAATTTTTGTAAGTCGGTGCGCGCTTGAGTATAAACATATGATTTTGTTAACTACTTTTTTCTCTGTATCAGTTTTTGGAGATGGTTTGGGACAAGAGAGTTGGAGATAGATTACAATTGTCTGTTGTTCGACTATGTGAAAATGATCCCATATGTGTCAACATGGTGGTTGATGAAGTAACTGCTGAAAATTTCTATCGGTAAGTATTTTGTTGTGTCAATATAATACTGGATCTTGATTAATTTCAACTAATATATATATATATATATTCTATTGCTAATTTTTGTTTGTTTTGCTTTAACAGTTGGCCACGTAACGGGAGTAGATGAGATACATTTAGGCGGATGGACATCGGGAGAGTAAAAATACAATGCTTTTTCTATATTTTTGTGTAGAATAGTGCAAGTGTGCAACTGTTCAACCACCTCTAATTCTCGTAATAGTGTGTTTTATACTTTTCTTTTGAGGTTTTATCATCATTATCACAATGTTTTATTGATGAAAGGGTACAATGTTCTTTAAGCGTATAATTTAACTTCTGTTGTGTTCAACCAACTCATGTTCTCCTATAAGTTTTCAATTATGTTGTTTGAATGGAAATATCATAAACTAGCTTAAAACGGTTTAAATAATTAAGGCACCCCAAATTCTTGTAAGATTTAGAAATTGGGTTGCTGGTTGCTTGCTTGCTTGCTTTTGTCAGTAAATATTTTCTCCATGATGATGATTTTTGTTGGTTGCTGACTCAAACCATTGTTGATGTTTGTGAGCTTTGTGAATGAAAAGCATAACTAAGATGTTTGGCATGTGCCATTAGCAATGTTCGGAAATGAATGTGCTAATTTTTTTGATTGCCCAGGTTGGTTTTCTATGCTGCAGTGCAGTGGCATAGTTGTCCTTGATCGATAACGACAACCTCGTCAAAGGGGTTGGTGCCATTTAACATGGTCTGACATAAACTTTCTCATCAAACTCAAATGTGCCTTTAATCTATAATTGAGTTGTGTGTGCTCCACCAACCCTGTCATGAATTGTTTGAAGATATAGTTTGCTTTATCTCTAGTGATCAATTGTTTTCATGCATCTTGCTTCCTGAGATTTGTCTGCACTAGCTTTCTTATTGATTGAAATGGGTAGGTGGTTGATTTAGGAGGTGTAGGAATCGTGACTACTTCTCTCTTGCGTGCAATTGCATCATGCGATTGATGATGAGCCTGTTTGTGATAAAAGTAACAAATTCTATGTGTAGGATGTTGTATTTTTTTTTCATGTCTTTGGGGTACCTTTTTTTCCTTCTCGCGCCTTTTTCCCAACGTGAGTTTTGGCATGGAATTTTAACGAAACTCCATATCTCTTGTACCATTTCGGGTTGGAGAACCCTTGTACTCCTTGATATATTTCTTGCTTATCTAAAAAAAAAAAAAAAAAAAAATACCATTTACAAATAACATCTTTAACCATATATTGAACTGAATTTACATAATTGATTTTCAATAACATGGAGATATATCAACCAAAAGAAAAAATAGGATCATTGTATAATTGATTTTACAAATAACATCTTTAACCATATATTGAACTGAATTTACATAATTGATTTTCAATACCATGGAGAGTATATCAATATCAAAAGATAAAAAAGTAACATTGTATAATTGATTTTTAAAGCGTTGGCTTTTACTTAGTTCCTATCTTCATAGCACCACAAGGGCACTCTTATTGTATCCGGGATTGCACTCAACTCATGATACCAAATTAATATACCTCCTTGAAAGACAACTTTGTTTCTCTTTAACCAAAAAGACCAATGTATACCATGCCAAACTAAGTATATAGTACATACAAGACCAAAAGTCTCCAAACACCACCATTAGAATGTAAAATCTTGCAGATATATAGGTACATACAAGACCAAAAAGGATGGATTCTCAAGTCGCTTGTAAGTGGTTACTAAGAATATGGAACAAGATTTGAGAACTGCCTAACTGAAATATCAAATCATGCAAAACAATTTCTTCATTCCAAAAAGAAGTTTGATAAAGAAGTTTCCAGATGTTATCGGACCTCAAACGGGCTAGATCAATGATGTTTATATCTTTCTTAACTATAGATACTACTTCTAGTAGGGTATAGCTTGCTAGTTGGTAGCTTCATCTATTTATTATTTGAATGAACGTGGTATAACTTAGCGTATGAATCGTTGATTGAAGGCAAAACCTTATTCCTCTAATTCCATACGGTGTCACTGGTTCAATATCAATAAATATTGTAGGTGGAAGAACTTTGTTCCTTCACCTTGTAATTCTACATCTCCTAATAAACTTATTTGAGAAATGTACATATCTACTCCATAAACTGTGAAACTCTGGTAAACCAATTTCAAGCCATGGCTTTGTAGGGCCACTGAAATGGATAACAAAGAAGAATCGCTAATCTCTCTTTGCTAATTTCTTACGAATGGTATCGATAACCTAAATCACCACAAGCATTGATGAATCTATAGGATGTACTTGACCTTCAAATGCAATCAAGGCGGGTGGAAGCACTCCTGGATTCCACAGAGCTGTCCCAGACTCGAGGTTCTGTGGAATCAGACAAATTCATATGGTTAATGTAAGAAGACAATAATGAAATATAACTTAGTATTATTTCTTGACATGTGACACTGCATACAAGTTCAGATTATCTTAACAAATTTGTCATATCCACTGTACGGCTTCAAAAATGTAGTCAATTAGGCACATAAAACACGGTAGAGAATCCCTGTCCACATAAAACACGCACAAGCACAAGCACCAAGACACAAGAAGGAACACAAGGCGCCAAGTATGTGGGCGCAAGCACGAGCAAAAGAACACGGGAGCCATAGGCACTAACACAGTTACAGACGCCAAGAAGGCAGAATGAAGGAACAGACAAAAATTTTCTTTAGTGGGACGCCGAATCAAGTTATTCCCCCAAAAATATGATGAAAGATAATGGTTACATAGTTTTGACATCCGCTACACTCATTCGGCGTCTCACCATATCAAGTTATTCCCCCAAAAAATTTCTTGTGAATTCATGGATATACATGTAAGATTTATTGATACACATAAAGTCATAAACCAAATAAAGATTTGTATAATATTATATATTATAAAAATACATTTAGAAATATAATATAAATATATAAATATAAAATAAAAGTATAATACATTTATAGGTGTTGGATCATGTATACAAATGAGGTGCTTATGATAAAATTGAAGTGCTTACGGTGGTGGTACATCATTTTCACAATTGAATTGAATGCATTTTTATTTGGCACATCATGTTGCATTTGATTGTGTGAAGCAGTTGAGGCAACATTCAATGATTGAAGTAAATAATTTTATATTGTTCACTAAAGGTAAAATATAAATGACCAAATTAAGAGGTGTAATTCAAATTAAGAGGTAGCTAAAATATAAATAATTTTAACGGAAACCATTAGATGGAGAAAGGCAAAAGAAAGAGAGGTGTAATTAAATTAAGAGGTGGGTTGTTTGGGCTGGAAGTCCAATAATAGAGTAAAGGCTTGTTTGTTGGGCTGGATGGAAGTCATGAGCAGCATACAAGTTAAACGACGCCGCACTGCAGCAATTGAAATTGAAATTGAAGGAACGAAAATACTCACTCAGAGAACGAAAGACAAAGACGCCGCAACACTCAGAGAGAGCTCCTCCTGCAGCGCAGCAACTGAAGGAACTTCGGTTGAGATTTTCGCTCCTTCACACCGCCACCACCTCTTTATTTTCCTTCCTCTCAGTTTGAGTTCCGTTTTTTAAGTTTTACTCTTGTGCTAATTTTTCGATTTCCCCTTTTTGATCTTCTTTTGTACATTGTAGACCAAAATGCATGGAGGCAAATACAATCTGCGGAAAAATCCGTGGTTTCGAAAACCTATTTCGAAAATGTGTAAGATTGTCCTTCTTATTTTTTCATTTTAACTTTTAAGTAGCTTAATCAATATTAGATATCCATTGTTGCTCAATTAATTTCTTTGCAGCGCCACATGTAAGGCATTACATAAAGAATTTATCTCGAAAGCGACCAAAGTTCAGCGAAATGGTTGTAAATGCCTTTCTGGATATAAGTACGAAGAAAGCTGCTCTGAAGGCTTCTTCGTCAATCGTCGCTCTTTCTTCTGTTACTGGTATTTAACTCTCCAATTATTTATTTGTTTTATTCTAACAATATCATGAATGCGATTTTGGAAACTCTATTTGTCATTTCATTGAAGACATTTTTGATGTTTTACAATTTAATGATAGCAAAAATGAAGTCTTCTTCAGTTTGGTTCATTCATTAAAGTTTTAGATTATTCATGCCTCCACTGCAACTTGTTTGTCTTCATGATGCTTGTTTGTTGGCCACTCATCCACTATACTAATGATCTTGGCAATTAAACAAAAATAGACATGTTGGATTAATCATTGCTTTTTTTTTCAATACAGGGGATCAAGAGTTAACCCAATGTTCTGGCCTCATAATTGAGGATGATGGCAACAATGGCTATATAGTTTTAACATCCTCTAAACTCATTCAAGGCCCCACTAAAGAGACCAATGAATATGATGAAGATTATGAAGATGTGTTGGTAGATGATTTGGCCAAGGGCTTAAGGTTGGTGTTTATATTTGTGGTGTTCAAGTAAATTGGGTCTTAAACCTAATTGTTACTAGTCATGATGTCTTGCATTCTTCCTTATTAGATTTTATGGTATCGATGGTATATGTTATGTCTTTTGATTTATCAAAATGTTACAATATTCAGAGAGACGAGTGAGTCTCGAGGTTGTTAGATGCTAAACATAGGCATTCATAGTGCACATTAAAGTTATTACAAATTTTTGGGGTAATTTGTATTATTCTTTTATTGGAATTTTCTTTTATGCCTTTGACATGTAATTAGTGATATGTTTATCCTCAAAAATAAATCATCATAACTCAATGATTATGCATCTACTGTGAAGTGAAAATGACAAAGTGGTGTTTGTTCAATTCTTCTTTGTAGGTTACCATATACCGTATGATGGTCGGTCGTATGAGGCAAAGTAAATGCGTGCTATGACTACCATTTTAACCTTGCTCGATAGGGTTTCATGCGATTCATCCCTTTCCATTGCAAGGTTAAGACTAGTGAATGATTACATCAACGTTAATCCGATCGAGGAGAGTCATTTCATCTTCGCCCCACATTCTACCCATTTTACCCTTGTTCCCGGTGATGCAATAGTTGCCGTGGGGCGTTATTTTTCCGAACCATTTGATCTCATGGCTGCCCCTCGGTGTTTTCAAGTTAGTTACATAGTTAGAATTGTTCTAATTTTACATAATATTAAATTAAATATTTTCTTTGCTTAAAATATCTTATGTTTAGGCAATGTATTAGTTTATGTTCGTAACTCTTGTTTGTTCCTTTCCGCACTGCTCATTGCAATGATTTTGAGTGTATGGAGCTCTTCAAGGGGACTTGCTTGATCACAAGTGTAATTTCTCTCGCATTCTATCTGCTAGCATTCATGTTGAGTGTTAACAAAGAATTGTCGCATAATTTTTTGGATATTATTGATTGAGATGTATGATTATGATAAACTATTTGGTTTTACTATATGAATGAGTTTGTGGGGTTCAATGAATAATAAAAAGCGAATATGTTCAACTACTTAATGTTGAGTTGAAATTTGTGTGTGGATATAATTGGTCGAGTATATGAATTGTGAAATCTTTGTATTCTTTGATACATGTAAGAGTGACTCCTATGCTTCCTGTGTTGGAGCATTTGATTACATCCTCATTTTACCTTGTTTAGCTCATCTATGGTCAAAATATGATTGGAATTTGATTGGTTTTTTTTTTTTGGGATTTGTATTTTGATATGGTTGTATTTCATTTTCGTATATGTTCTATTTTCTTGGGAGAAATTCTTTGCATTTTTTTTATAGTTGTTTGGCTCATTTTGACATTGATATCTCCCCTGTAGCTTTGTTAACAGTTGGTTTTATTGTAGTGTGGTGAGGGTGGGCCGCTAGTAAATCTTGCAGGAGAGGTCATTGGTCTCAACTTTTATGAATCCGGTGTTACTCCTTTTTTGCCAATCAACATAGCCCAGAAATGCTGGGAGCATTTTAAAAGATATGGGTATGTTAATGTTGTGTTTCTCAGTCTAATTTTATTGTTTAGATTTATTAATAGTGCATTGTTTTGTTCAAGAGAATCTCCCATATAGTAGGATGTTTTCTATTATTGTGTACTTGGCTACTTGCATGTGTCAATGTTGGAGTTTGGATATTTTTTTTGTATGAGAGTGACTCCTATGCTTCTTGCGTTGGAGCATTTGTAACATAATTATATTAAGTGGTTACTGCTGCCTTTTAATGAAGATTACCTACCTACTACCAGCTATTAATTTGATATTTGGTTACGTTACTGGCCTTTGATCATGACATTAATAGAGTGTGAGTCCGTAGTTCACGCTTTTAGTTCCTTAATCGGTGCAATTTTATTTTTATTTACGAGTAACAGGTTACTTCTCTTGCTATATATGCTTTGAATCGAAAAGGATTGTTACTCGACAATGATGTCTGTTCCAAATTTTGAAACAATCAAACTCAACTGATTTTTTTTGTCAAAAGATAAAAATTGTATACTTTGTCACGAAGAATTTGCTATGCGACCTATTTGTAGAAGTTTTAAATATATTCATTGAATTTCATTTTTGAGTTGTTTAGGCTTGCACTTGATTACTATGTTGTAGCTGCAGTGCCATAAGTCATTACTTGGCATTTTGAAAAAACAACTTATTTTAATCTCACAACAGGGGACTCTGGCGGCCTTCTCTGGGAATCGTGGCGACAAATTTATACGCAGTTGATATACTTCACATAGAGAAGGTTATTCAAAAGATTCCGAGCATTTGCAATGGAGTTCTTGTTGAGAAGGTATACTATATTGTTTAGGAATATGGAGTAATTTAATATGTCTCGCATACTATTACTAGGGGTGCCTTTGGGGTGTTTGATTTGAAGAAATGGAATATGATTTATTCTTTAATTAAAATATATATGTAGTGAGAATGTTTGTTTAAAAAGGTTGAGAAATGATGGTTACTGATTGATTTTTTTTAAGAGGTTGAGAAATCAATGTAGCAATATATAAACCTATTGTGGGTGATTAAATTATGTCTACCGATTCTGTCTAATATATAAGCTTCTTGTTTCTGTGTTTGCTGTCATTTCTTTTGTGTGATTGAATGGGAAAATGCTCTTGTTGTATGTACTCTTTTGTATCATCTCTCTTTTGCACTTAAAAGTATTTATTTCTTATGTTTGTTTTGATTTGTATGTTCCCCATGAAAATTTCATTTAATTGAATATTTGTCTCAATTTCAGCATCTTAATATAATTTAAATGTGAGTAGGTAATTCAAGGTTCTTCTCTTGATTCTGCCGGGCTACATGCAAATGATGTAATAGTTCAATGTGGTGGAAAAACTGTTCACAGTTTCTTGGAGGTATATTTGATTTATCAACGACATTTATTTTTATATTGTTTACCAATGTTATGTTATTCTAAGTAGATTATATTATCTTTGAGTAAGTGGATTGTGATATTTTTGAAGAATGTAATAAATAAAGACTTTCAATTCATATTTATTTGTTTTGAGCAAAATCTCATATGACACTCTTATAAAGCAGCCAGCAGTCGAACACATACATCATTGCCTCTTGTTTGCTTGGTGTTACTTTGCTTATCATATCCTTTATTTAACATTTTCCCTTAATGGTTTGCTTAAGCATCGTAGATTTGCCCCAATTTTTGTAAGTCGGTGCGCTTGAGTATAAACATATGATTTTGTTAACTACTTTTTTCTCTGTATCAGTTTTTGGAGATGGTTTGGGACAAGAGAGTTGGAGATAGATTACAATTGTCTGTTGTTCGACTATGTGAAAATGATCCCATATGTGTCAACATGGTGGTTGATGAAGTAACTGCTGAAAATTTCTATCGGTAAGTATTTTGTTGTGTCAATATAATACTGGATCTTGATTAATTTCAACTAATATATATATATATATATTCTATTGCTAATTTTTGTTTGTTTTGCTTTAACAGTTGGCCACGTAACGGGAGTAGATGAGATACATTTAGGCGGATGGACATCGGGAGAGTAAAAATACAATGCTTTTTCTATATTTTTGTGTAGAATAGTGCAAGTGTGCAACTGTTCAACCACCTCTAATTCTCGTAATAGTGTGTTTTATACTTTTCTTTTGAGGTTTTATCATCATTATCACAATGTTTTATTGATGAAAGGGTACAATGTTCTTTAAGCGTATAATTTAACTTCTGTTGTGTTCAACCAACTCATGTTCTCCTATAAGTTTTCAATTATGTTGTTTGAATGGAAATATCATAAACTAGCTTAAAACGGTTTAAATAATTAAGGCACCCCAAATTCTTGTAAGATTTAGAAATTGGGTTGCTGGTTGCTTGCTTGCTTGCTTTTGTCAGTAAATATTTTCTCCATGATGATGATTTTTGTTGGTTGCTGACTCAAACCATTGTTGATGTTTGTGAGCTTTGTGAATGAAAAGCATAACTAAGATGTTTGGCATGTGCCATTAGCAATGTTCGGAAATGAATGTGCTAATTTTTTTGATTGCCCAGGTTGGTTTTCTATGCTGCAGTGCAGTGGCATAGTTGTCCTTGATCGATAACGACAACCTCGTCAAAGGGGTTGGTGCCATTTAACATGGTCTGACATAAACTTTCTCATCAAACTCAAATGTGCCTTTAATCTATAATTGAGTTGTGTGTGCTCCACCAACCCTGTCATGAATTGTTTGAAGATATAGTTTGCTTTATCTCTAGTGATCAATTGTTTTCATGCATCTTGCTTCCTGAGATTTGTCTGCACTAGCTTTCTTATTGATTGAAATGGGTAGGTGGTTGATTTAGGAGGTGTAGGAATCGTGACTACTTCTCTCTTGCGTGCAATTGCATCATGCGATTGATGATGAGCCTGTTTGTGATAAAAGTAACAAATTCTATGTGTAGGATGTTGTATTTTTTTTTTCATGTCTTTGGGTACCTTTTTTCCTTCTCTCGCCTTTTTCCCAATGAGTTTTGGCGTCACTAATTTTAACGAAACTCCATATCTCTTGTACCATTTCGGGTTGGAGAACCCCTTGTACTCCCTTGATATATTTCTTGCTTATCTAAAAAAAAGAAAAAAAAAAAACAATACCATTTACAAATAACATCTTTAACCATATATTGAACCAGAATTTACATAATTGATTTTCAATAACATGGAGAGTATATCAACCAAAAGAAAAAATAGGATCATTGTATAATTGATTTTACAAATAACATCTTTAACCATATATTGAACCAGAATTTACATAATTGATTTTCAATACCATGGAGAGTATATCAATATCAAAAGATAAAAAAAGTAACATTGTATAATTGATTTTTAAAGCAGTGGCCGGTTACTAGTTCCTATCTTCATAGCACCACAAGGGCACTCTTATTGTATCTGGGATTGCACTCAACTCATGATACCAAATTAATATACCTCCTTGAAAGACAACTTTGTTTCTCTTTAACCAAAAAGACCAATGTATACCATGCCAAACTAAGTATATAGTACATACAAGACCAAAAGTCTCCAAACACCACCATTAGAATGTAAAATCTTGCAGATATATAGGTACATACAAGACCAAAAAGGATGGATTCTGAAGCTGCCTTGTAAGTGGTTACTAAGAATATGGAACAAGATTTGAGAACTGTCTAACTGAAATATCAAATCATGCAAAACAATTTCTTCATTCCAAAAAGAAGTTTGATAAAGAAGTTTCCAGTATTGTCAGACCTCAAACGGCTAGATCAATGATGTTTATATCTTTCTTAACTATAGATACTACTTCTAGTAGGGTATAGCTTGCTAGTTGGTAGCTTCATCTATTTATTATTTGAATGAACGTGGTATAACTTAGCGTATGAATCAGAGATTGAAGGCAAAACCTTATTCCCTCTAATTCCATACGGGTGTCACTGGTTCAATATCAATAAATATTGTAGGTGGAAGAACTTTGTTCCTTCACCTTGTAATTCTACATCTCCTAATAAACTTATTTGAGAAATGTACATATCTACTCCATAAACTGTGAAACTCTGGTAAACCAATTTCAAGCCATGGCTTTGTAGGGCCAACGAAATGGATAACAAAGAAGAATCGCTAATCTCTCTTTGCTAATTTCTTCTGAATGGTATCGATAACCTAAATCAGTCACAAGCATTGATGAATCTATAGGATGTACTTGACCTTCAAATGCAATCAAGGCGGGTGGAAGCACTCCTGGATTCCACAGAGCTGTCCCAGACTCGAGGTTCTGTGGAATCAGACAAATTCATATGGTTAATGTAAGAAGACAATAATGAAATATAACTTAGTATTATTTCTTGACATGTGACACTGCATACAAGTTCAGATTATCTTAACAAATTTGTCATATCCACTGTACGGCTTCAAAAATGTAGTCAATTAGGCACATAAAACACGGTAGAGAATCCCTGTCCACATAAAACACGCACAAGCACAAGCACCAAGACACAAGAAGGAACACAAGGCGCCAAGTATGTGGGCGCAAGCACGAGAGCAGCAAACACGGGAGCCATAGGCACTAACACAGTTACAGACGCCAAGAAGGCAGAATGAAGGAACAGACAAAAATTTTCTTTAGTGGGACGCCGAATCAAGTTATTCCCCCAAAAATATGATGAAAGATAATGGTTACATAGTTTTGACATCCGCTACACTCATTCGGCGTCTCACCATATCAAGTTATTCCCCCAAAAAATTTCTTGTGAATTCATGGATATACATGTAAGATTTATTGATACACATAAAGTCATAAACCAAATAAAGATTTGTATAATATTATATATTATAAAAATACATTTAGAAATATAATATAAATATATAAATATAAAATAAAAGTATAATACATTTATAGGTGTTGGATCATGTATACAAATGAGGTGCTTATGATAAAATTGAAGTGCTTACGGTGGTCTATCATTTTCACAGTTGAATTGAATGCATTTTTATTTGGCACATCATGTTGCATTTGATTGTGTGAAGCAGTTGAGGCAACATTCAATGATTGAAGTAAATAATTTTATATTGTTCACTAAAGGTAAAATATAAATGACCAAATTAAGAGGTGTAATTCAAATTAAGAGGTAGCTAAAATATAAATAATTTTAACGGAAACCATTAGATGGAGAAAGGCAAAAGAAAGAGAGGTGTAATTAAAATTAAGAGGTGGGTTGTTTGGGCTGGAAGTCCAATAATAGAGTAAAGGCTTGTTTGTTGGGCTGGATGGAAGTCATGAGCAGCATACAAGTTAAACGACGCCGCACTGCAGCAATTGAAATTGAAATTGAAGGAACGAAAATACTCACTCAGAGAACGAAAAAGACAAAGACGCCGCAATACTGAGAGAGAGCTCCTCCTGCAGCAAAGCAACTGAAGGAAGGGTTGAGATTTTCGCTCCTTCACACCGCCACCACCTCTTTATTTTCCTTCCTCTCAGTTTGAGTTCCGTTTTTTAAGTTTTACTCTTGTGCTAATTTTTCGATTTCCCCTTTTTGATCTTCTTTTGTACATTGTAGACCAAAATGCATGGAGGCAAATACAATCTGCGGAAAAATCCGTGGTTTCGAAAACCTATTTCGAAAATGTGTAAGATTGTCCTTCTTATTTTTTCATTTTAACTTTTAAGTAGCTTAATCAATATTAGATATCCATTGTTGCTCAATTAATTTCTTTGCAGCGCCACATGTAAGGCATTACATAAAGAATTTATCTCGAAAGCGACCAAAGTTCAGCGAAATGGTTGTAAATGCCTTTCTGGATATAAGTACGAAGAAAGCTGCTCTGAAGGCTTCTTCGTCAATCGTCGCTCTTTCTTCTGTTACTGGTATTTAACTCTCCAATTATTTATTTGTTTTATTCTAACAATATCATGAATGCGATTTTGGAAACTCTATTTGTCATTTCATTGAAGACATTTTTGATGTTTTACAATTTAATGATAGCAAAAATGAAGTCTTCTTCAGTTTGGTTCATTCATTAAAGTTTTAGATTATTCATGCCTCCACTGCAACTTGTTTGTCTTCATGATGCTTGTTTGTTGGCCACTCATCCACTATACTAATGATCTTGGCAATTAAACAAAAATAGACATGTTGGATTAATCATTGCTTTTTTTTCAATACAGGGGATCAAGAGTTAACCCAATGTTCTGGCCTCATAATTGAGGATGATGGCAACAATGGCTATATAGTTTTAACATCCTCTAAACTCATTCAAGGCGTCCCACTAAAGAGACCAATGAATATGATGAAGATTATGAAGATGTGTTGGTAGATGATTTGGCCAAGGGCTTAAGGTTGGTGTTTATATTTGTGGTGTTCAAGTAAATTGGGTCTTAAACCTAATTGTTACTAGTCATGATGTCTTGCATTCTTCCTTATTAGATTTTATGGTATCGATGGTATATGTTATGTCTTTTGATTTATCAAAATGTTACAATATTCAAGATAGACGAGTGAGTCTCGAGGTTGTTAGATGCTAAACATAGGCATTCATAGTGCACATTAAAGTTATTACAAATTTTTGGGGTAATCTGTATTATTCTTTTATTGGAATTTTCTTTTATGCCTTTGACATGTAATTAGTGATATGTTTATCCTCAAAAATAAATCATTATAACTCAATGATTATGCATCTACGGTGAAGTGAAAATGACAGTGGTGTTTGTTCAATTCTTCTTTGTAGGTTACCATATACCGTATGATGGTGGTCGTATGAGGGCAAAGTGCGTGCCTATGACTACCATTTTAACCTTGCTGGATAGGGTTTCATCTGATTCATCCCTTTCCATTGCAAGGTTAAGACTAGTGAATGATTACATCAACGTTAATCCTAATCCGATCGAGGAGGAGTCATTTCATCTTCGTCCACATTCTACCCATTTTACCCTTGTTCCGGTGATGCAATAGTTGCCGTGGGGCGTTATTTTCCGAACCATTTGATCTCATGGCTGCCCCTGGTGTTTTCAAGTTAGTTA
Source organism: Oxytropis ochrocephala (assembly GCA_020916435.1). Lineage (NCBI taxonomy): Eukaryota > Viridiplantae > Streptophyta > Magnoliopsida > Fabales > Fabaceae > Oxytropis > Oxytropis ochrocephala. Next base: position 3,919,231 of record CM037095.1, on the reverse strand, counting down.
CATAGTTAGAATTGTTCTAATTTTACATAATATTAAATTAAATATTTTGCTGCTTAAAATATCTTATGTTTAGGCAATGTATTAGTTTATGTTCGTAACTCTTGTTTGTTCCTTTCCGCACTGCATCACGCAATGATTTTGAGTGTATGGAGCTCTTCAAGGGGACTTGCTTGATCACAAGTGTAATTTCTCTCGCATTCTATCTGCTAGCATTCATGTTGAGTGTTAACAAAGAATTGTCGCATAATTTTTTGGATATTATTGATTGAGATGTATGATTATGATAAACTATTTGGTTTTACTATATGAATGAGTTTGTGGGGTTCAATGAATAATAAAAAGCGAATATGTTCAACTACTTAATGTTGAGTTGAAATTTGTGTGTGGATATAATTGGTCGAGAGTATATGAATTGTGAAATCTTTGTATTCTTTGATACATGTAAGAGTGACTCCTATGCTTCCTGTGTTGGAGCATTTGATTCTGTCCTCATTTTACCTTGTTTAGCTCATCTATGGTCAAAATATGATTGGAATTTGATTGTTTTTTTTTTTTTGGATTTGTATTTTGATATGGTTGTATTTCATTTTCAGTATATGTTCTATTTTCTTGGGAGAAATTCTTTGCATTTTTTTATAGTTGTTTGGCTCATTTTGACATTGATATCTCCCCAGTAGCTTTGTTAATGCTTGGTTTTATTGTAGTGTGGTGAGGGTGGGCCGCTAGTAAATCTTGCGGGGAGAGGTCATTGGTCTCAACTTTTATGAATCCGGTGTTACTCCTTTTTGCCAATCAACATAGCCCAGAAATGCTGGGAGCATTTTAAAAGATATGGGTATGTTAATGTTGTGTTTCTCAGTCTAATTTTATTGTTTAGATTTATTAATAGTGCATTGTTTTGTTCAAGAGAATCTCCCATATAGTAGGATGTTTTCTATTATTGTGTACTTGGCTACTTGCATGTGTCAATGTTGGAGTTTGGATATTTTTTTTGTATGAGAGTGACTCCTATGCTTCTTGCGTTGGAGCATTTGTAACATAATTATATTAAGTGGTTACTGCTGCCTTTTAATGAAGATTACCTACCTACTACCAGCTATTAATTTGATATTTGGTTACGTTCTCGGCCTTTGATCATGACATTAATAGAGTGTGAGTCCGTAGTTCACGTTTTAGTTCCTTAATCGGTGCAATTTTATTTTTTATTTACGAGTAACAGTTTTACTTCTCTTGCTATATATGCTTTGAATCGAAAGGATTGTTACTCGACAATGATGTCTGTTCCAAATTTTGAAACAATCAAACTCAACTGATTTTTTTGTCAAAAGATAAAAATTGTATACTTTGTCACGAAGAATTTGCTATGCGACCTATTTGTAGAAGTTTTAAATATATTCATTGAATTTCATTTTTGAGTTGTTTAGGCTTGCACTTGATTACTATGTTGTAGCTGCAGTGCCATAAGTCATTACTTGGCATTTTGAAAAAACAACTTATTTTAATCTCACAACAGGGGACTCTGGCGGCCTTCTCTCGGGAATCGTGGCGACAAATTTATACGCAGTTGATATACTTCACATAGAGAAGGTTATTCAAAAGATTCCGAGCATTTGCAATGGAGTTCTTGTTGAGAAGGTATACTATATTGTTTAGGAATATGGAGTAATTTAATATGTCTGCATGCATACTATTACTAGGGGTGCCTTTGGGGTGTTTGATTTGAAGAAATGGAATATGATTTATTCTTTAATTAAAATATATATGTAGTGAGAATGTTTGTTTAAAAAGGTTGAGAAATGATGGTTACTGATTGATTTTTTTTAAGAGGTTGAGAAATCAATGTAGCAATATATAAACCTATTGTGGGTGATTAAATTATGTCTACCGATTCTGTCTAATATATAAGCTTCTTGTTTCTGTGTTTGCTGTCATTTCTTTTGTGTGATTGAATGGGAAAATGCTCTTGTTGTATGTACTCTTTTGTATCATCTCTCTTTTGCACTTAAAAGTATTTATTTCTTATGTTTGTTTTGATTTGTATGTTCCCCATGAAAATTTCATTTAATTGAATATTTGTCTCAATTTCGCATCTTAATATAATTTAAATGTGAGTAGGTAATTCAAGGTTCTTCTCTTGATTCTGCCGGGCTACATGCAAATGATGTAATAGTTCAATGTGGTGGAAAAACTGTTCACAGTTTCTTGGAGGTATATTTGATTTATCAACGACATTTATTTTTATATTGTTTACCAATGTTATGTTATTCTAAGTAGATTATATTATCTTTGAGTAAGTGGATTGTGATATTTTTGAAGAATGTAATAAATAAAGACTTTCAATTCATATTTATTTGTTTTGAGCAAAATCTCATATGACACTCTTATAAAGCAGCCAGCAGTCGAACACATACATCATTGCCTCTTGTTTGCTTGGTGTTACTTTGCTTATCATATCCTTTATTTAACATTTTCCCTTAATGGTTTGCTTAAGCATCGTAGATTTGCCCCAATTTTTGTAAGTCGGTGCGCGCTTGAGTATAAACATATGATTTTGTTAACTACTTTTTTTCTCTGTATCAGTTTTTGGAGATGGTTTGGGACAAGAGAGTTGGAGATAGATTACAATTGTCTGTTGTTCGACTATGTGAAAATGATCCCATATGTGTCAACATGGTGGTTGATGAAGTAACTGCTGAAAATTTCTATCGGTAAGTATTTTGTTGTGTCAATATAATACTGGATCTTGATTAATTTCAACTAATATATATATATATATATTCTATTGCTAATTTTTGTTTGTTTTGCTTTAACAGTTGGCCACGTGCTTGGGAGTAGATGAGATACATTTAGGCGGATGGACATCGGGAGAGTAAAAATACAATGCTTTTTCTATATTTTTGTGTAGAATAGTGCAAGTGTGCAACTGTTCAACCACCTCTAATTCTCGTAATAGTGTGTTTTATACTTTTCTTTTGAGGTTTTATCATCATTATCACAATGTTTTATTGATGAAAGGGTACAATGTTCTTTAAGCGTATAATTTAACTTCTGTTGTGTTCAACCAACTCATGTTCTCCTATAAGTTTTCAATTATGTTGTTTGAATGGAAATATCATAAACTAGCTTAAAACGGTTTAAATAATTAAGGCACCCCAAATTCTTGTAAGATTTAGAAATTGGGTTGCTGGTTGCTTGCTTGCTTGCTTTTGTCAGTAAATATTTTCTCCATGATGATGATTTTTGTTGGTTGCTGACTCAAACCATTGTTGATGTTTGTGAGCTTTGTGAATGAAAAGCATAACTAAGATGTTTGGCATGTGCCATTAGCAATGTTCGGAAATGAATGTGCTAATTTTTTGATTGCCCAGGTTGGTTTTCTATGCTGCAGTGCAGTGGCATAGTTGTCCTTGATCGATAACGACAACCTCGTCAAAGGGGTTGGTGCCATTTAACATGGTCTGACATAAACTTTCTCATCAAACTCAAATGTGCCTTTAATCTATAATTGAGTTGTGTGTGCTCCACCAACCCCTGTCATGAATTGTTTGAAGATATAGTTTGCTTTATCTCTAGTGATCAATTGTTTTCATGCATCTTGCTTCCCTCGAGATTTGTCTGCACTAGCTTTCTTATTGATTGAAATGGGTAGGTGGTTGATTTAGGAGGTGTAGGAATCGTGACTACTTCTCTCTTGCGTGCAATTGCATCATGCGATTGATGATGAGCCTGTTTGTGATAAAAGTAACAAATTCTATGTGTAGGATGTTGTATTTTTTTTTCATGTCTTTGGGGTACCTTTTTTCCTTCTCGAGCCTTTTTCCCAACGAGTTTTGTACATGGAATTTTAACGAAACTCCATATCTCTTGTACCATTTCGGGTTGGAGAACCCTCAGTACTCCTTGATATATTTCTTGCTTATCTAAAAAAAGAAAAAAAAAAAACAATACCATTTACAAATAACATCTTTAACCATATATTGAACCGAAATTTACATAATTGATTTTCAATAACATGGAGAGTATATCAACCAAAAGAAAAAATAGGATCATTGTATAATTGATTTTACAAATAACATCTTTAACCATATATTGAACTAGAATTTACATAATTGATTTTCAATACCATGGAGAGTATATCAATATCAAAAGATAAAAAAGGAACATTGTATAATTGATTTTTAAAGCAGTGGCCGGTTACTAGTTCCTATCTTCATAGCACCACAAGGGCACTCTTATTGTATCTGGGATTGCACTCAACTCATGATACCAAATTAATATACCTCCTTGAAAGACAACTTTGTTTCTCTTTAACCAAAAAGACCAATGTATACCATGCCAAACTAAGTATATAGTACATACAAGACCAAAAGTCTCCAAACACCACCATTAGAATGTAAAATCTTGCAGAGATATATAGGTACATACAAGACCAAAAAGGATGGATTCTAAGTTTGCCTTGTAAGTGGTTACTAAGAATATGGAACAAGATTTGAGAACTATCTAACCGAAATATCAAATCATGCAAAACAATTTCTTCATTCCAAAAAGAAGTTTGATAAAGAAGTTTCGAGTGTTATCGGACCTCAAACGGCTAGATCAATGATGTTTATATCTTTCTTAACTATAGATACTACTTCTAGTAGGGTATAGCTTGCTAGTTGGTAGCTTCATCTATTTATTATTTGAATGAACGTGGTATAACTTAGCGTATGAATCGTAGATTGAAGGCAAAACCTTCTTCCCTCTAATTCCATACGGGTGTCACTGGTTCAATATCAATAAATATTGTAGGTGGAAGAACTTTGTTCCTTCACCTTGTAATTCTACATCTCCTAATAAACTTATTTGAGAAATGTACATATTTACTCCATAAATCGTGAAACTCGTAAACCAATTTCAAGCCATGGCTTTGTAGGGCCAACTTGAAATGGATAACAAAGAAGAATCGCTAATCTCTCTTTGCTAATTTCTTACGAATGGTATCGATAACCTAAATCACCACAAGCATTGATGAATCTATAGGATGTACTTGACCTTCAAATGCAATCAAGGCGGGTGGAAGCACTCTGGATTCCACGCAGTCGCCCCCGCACTCGAGGTTACGTGGAATCGAGACAAATTCATATGGTTAATGTAAGAAGACAATAATGAAATATAACTTAGTATTATTTCTTGACATGTGACACTTTGCATACAAGTTCAGATTATCTTAACAAATTTGTCATATCCATCATGCGGCTTCAAAAATGTAGTCAATTAGGCACATAAAACACGGTAGAGAATCCTGCCCACATAAAACACGCAAGCACAAGCACCAAGACACAAGAAGGAACACAAGGCGCCAAGTATGTGGGCGCAAGCACGAGCGCAAAGAAACACGGGCCATAGGCACTAACACGATTCTGAGGCCAAGAAGGCGAGAATGAAGGAACAGACAAAAATTTTCTTTAGTGGGGCGCCAATCAAGTTATTCCCCAAAAATATGATGAAAGATAATGGTTACATAGTTTTGACATCCGCTACACTCATTCATTAGCGCTCTCACCATATCAAGTTATTCCCAAAAATTTCTTGTGAATTCATGGATATACATGTAAGATTTATTGATACACATAAAGTCATAAACCAAATAAAGATTTGTATAATATTATATATTATAAAAATACATTTAGAAATATAATATAAATATATAAATATAAAATAAAAGTATAATACATTTATAGGTGTTGGATCATGTATACAAATGAGGTGCTTATGATAAAATTGAAGTTTTACGGTGGTCTATCATTTTCACAGTTGAATTGAATGCATTTTTATTTGGCACATCATGTTGCATTTGATTGTGTGAAGCAGTTGAGGCAACATTCAATGATTGAAGTAAATAATTTTATATTGTTCACTAAAGGTAAAATATAAATGACCAAATTAAGAGGTGTAATTCAAATTAAGAGGTAGCTAAAATATAAATAATTTTAACGGAAACCATTAGATGGAGAAAGGCAAAAGAAAGAGAGGTGTAATTAAAATTAAGAGGTGGGTTGTTTGGGCTGGAAGTCCAATAATAGAGTAAAGGCTTGTTTGTTGGGCTGGATGGAAGTCATGAGCAGCATACAAGTTAAACGACGCCGCACTGCAGCAATTGAAATTGAAATTGAAGGAACGAAAATACTCACTCAGAGAACGAAAGACAAAGACGCCGCAATACTCAGAGAGAGCTCCTCCTGCAGCGCAGCAACTGAAGGAACTTCGGTTGAGATTTTCGCTCCTTCACACCGCCACCACCTCTTTATTTTCCTTCCTCTCAGTTTGAGTTCCGTTTTTTAAGTTTTACTCTTGTGCTAATTTTTCGATTTCCCCTTTTTGATCTTCTTTTGTACATTGTAGACCAAAATGCATGGAGGCAAATACAATCTGCGGAAAAATCCGTGGTTTCGAAAACCTATTTCGAAAATGTGTAAGATTGTCCTTCTTATTTTTTCATTTTAACTTTTAAGTAGCTTAATCAATATTAGATATCCATTGTTGCTCAATTAATTTCTTTGCAGCGCCACATGTAAGGCATTACATAAAGAATTTATCTCGAAAGCGACCAAAGTTCAGCGAAATGGTTGTAAATGCCTTTCTGGATATAAGTACGAAGAAAGCTGCTCTGAAGGCTTCTTCGTCAATCGTCGCTCTTTCTTCTGTTACTGGTATTTAACTCTCCAATTATTTATTTGTTTTATTCTAACAATATCATGAATGCGATTTTGGAAACTCTATTTGTCATTTCATTGAAGACATTTTTGATGTTTTACAATTTAATGATAGCAAAAATGAAGTCTTCTTCAGTTTGGTTCATTCATTAAAGTTTTAGATTATTCATGCCTCCACTGCAACTTGTTTGTCTTCATGATGCTTGTTTGTTGGCCACTCATCCACTATACTAATGATCTTGGCAATTAAACAAAAATAGACATGTTGGATTAATCATTGCTTTTTTTTTCAATACAGGGGATCAAGAGTTAACCCAATGTTCTGGCCTCATAATTGAGGATGATGGCAACAATGGCTATATAGTTTTAACATCCTCTAAACTCATTCGGCGTCCCACTAAAGAGACCAATGAATATGATGAAGATTATGAAGATGTGTTGGTAGATGATTTGGCCGAAGGGCTTAAGGTTGGTGTTTATATTTGTGGTGTTCAAGTAAATTGGGTCTTAAACCTAATTGTTACTAGTCATGATGTCTTGCATTCTTCCTTATTAGATTTTATGGTATCGATGGTATATGTTATGTCTTTTGATTTATCAAAATGTTACAATATTCAGTAGAGCGAGAGTGAGTCTCGAGGTTGTTAGATGCTAAACATAGGCATTCATAGTGCACATTAAAGTTATTACAAATTTTTGGGGTAATCTGTATTATTCTTTTATTGGAATTTTCTTTTATGCCTTTGACATGTAATTAGTGATATGTTTATCCTCAAAATAAATCATCATAACTCAATGATTATGCATCTACGGTGAAGTGAAAATGACGGTGGTGTTTGTTCAATTCTTCTTTGTAGGTTACCATATACCCGTATGATGGTCGGTCGTATGAGGGCAAAGTGCGTGCTATGACTACCATTTTAACCTTGCTGGATAGGGTTTCATCGATTCATCCTTTCCATTGCAAGGTTAAGACTAGTGAATGATTACATCAACGTTAATCCGACCGAGGAGGAGTCATTTCATCTTCGTCCACATTCTACCCATTTTACCCTTGTTCCCTGTGATGCAATAGTTGCCGTGGGGCGTTATTTTCCGAACCATTTGATCTCATGGCTGCCCTGGTGTTTTCAAGTTAGTTACATAGTTAGAATTGTTCTAATTTTACATAATATTAAATTAAATATTTTGCTGCTTAAAATATCTTATGTTTAGGCAATGTATTAGTTTATGTTCGTAACTCTTGTTTGTTCCTTTCCGAGCATTGCTCATTGCAATGATTTTGAGTGTATGGAGCTCTTCAAGGGGACTTGCTTGATCACAAGTGTAATTTCTCTCGCATTCTATCTGCTAGCATTCATGTTGAGTGTTAACAAAGAATTGTCGCATAATTTTTGGATATTATTGATTGAGATGTATGATTATGATAAACTATTTGGTTTTACTATATGAATGAGTTTGTGGGGTTCAATGAATAATAAAAAAGCGAATATGTTCAACTACTTAATGTTGAGTTGAAATTTGTGTGTGGATATAATTGGTCAGAGTATATGAATTGTGAAATCTTTGTATTCTTTGATACATGTAAGAGTGACTCCTATGCTTCCTGTGTTGGAGCATTTGATTCTGTCCTCATTTTACCTTGTTTAGCTCATCTATGGTCAAAATATGATTGGAATTTGATTGGTTTTTTTTTTTTTGGATTTGTATTTTGATATGGTTGTATTTCATTTTCGTATATGTTCTATTTTCTTGGGAGAAATTCTTTGCATTTTTTTTATAGTTGTTTGGCTCATTTTGACATTGATATCTCCCCTGTAGCTTTGTTAACAGTTGGTTTTATTGTAGTGTGGTGAGGGTGGGCCGCTAGTAAATCTTGCAGGAGAGGTCATTGGTCTCAACTTTTATGAATCCGGTGTTACTCCTTTTTTGCCAATCAACATAGCCCAGAAATGCTGGGAGCATTTTAAAAGATATGGGTATGTTAATGTTGTGTTTCTCAGTCTAATTTTATTGTTTAGATTTATTAATAGTGCATTGTTTTGTTCAAGAGAATCTCCCATATAGTAGGATGTTTTCTATTATTGTGTACTTGGCTACTTGCATGTGTCAATGTTGGAGTTTGGATATTTTTTTTGTATGAGAGTGACTCCTATGCTTCTTGCGTTGGAGCATTTGTAACATAATTATATTAAGTGGTTACTGCTGCCTTTTAATGAAGATTACCTACCTACTACCAGCTATTAATTTGATATTTGGTTACGTTCATCGCCTTTGATCATGACATTAATAGAGTGTGAGTCCGTAGTTCACGTTTTAGTTCCTTAATCGGTGCAATTTTATTTTTATTTACGAGTAACAGGTTACTTCTCTTGCTATATATGCTTTGAATCGAAAGGATTGTTACTCTGACAATGATGTCTGTTCCAAATTTTGAAACAATCAAACTCAACTGATTTTTTTTGTCAAAAGATAAAAATTGTATACTTTGTCACGAAGAATTTGCTATGCGACCTATTTGTAGAAGTTTTAAATATATTCATTGAATTTCATTTTTGAGTTGTTTAGGCTTGCACTTGATTACTATGTTGTAGCTGCAGTGCCATAAGTCATTACTTGGCATTTTGAAAAAACAACTTATTTTAATCTCACAACAGGGGACTCTGCGCCTTCTTCTCTGGGAATCGTGGCGACAAATTTATACGCAGTTGATATACTTCACATAGAGAAGGTTATTCAAAAGATTCCGAGCATTTGCAATGGAGTTCTTGTTGAGAAGGTATACTATATTGTTTAGGAATATGGAGTAATTTAATATGTCTCACAGCATACTATTACTAGGGGTGCCTTTGGGGTGTTTGATTTGAAGAAATGGAATATGATTTATTCTTTAATTAAAATATATATGTAGTGAGAATGTTTGTTTAAAAAGGTTGAGAAATGATGGTTACTGATTGATTTTTTTTAAGAGGTTGAGAAATCAATGTAGCAATATATAAACCTATTGTGGGTGATTAAATTATGTCTACCGATTCTGTCTAATATATAAGCTTCTTGTTTCTGTGTTTGCTGTCATTTCTTTTGTGTGATTGAATGGGAAAATGCTCTTGTTGTATGTACTCTTTTGTATCATCTCTCTTTTGCACTTAAAAGTATTTATTTCTTATGTTTGTTTTGATTTGTATGTTCGCCATGAAAATTTCATTTAATTGAATATTTGTCTCAATTTCGCATCTTAATATAATTTAAATGTGAGTAGGTAATTCAAGGTTCTTCTCTTGATTCTGCCGGGCTACATGCAAATGATGTAATAGTTCAATGTGGTGGAAAAACTGTTCACAGTTTCTTGGAGGTATATTTGATTTATCAACGACATTTATTTTTATATTGTTTACCAATGTTATGTTATTCTAAGTAGATTATATTATCTTTGAGTAAGTGGATTGTGATATTTTTGAAGAATGTAATAAATAAAGACTTTCAATTCATATTTATTTGTTTTGAGCAAAATCTCATATGACACTCTTATAAAGCAGCCAGCAGTCGAACACATACATCATTGCCTCTTGTTTGCTTGGTGTTACTTTGCTTATCATATCCTTTATTTAACATTTTCCCTTAATGGTTTGCTTAAGCATCGTAGATTTGCCCCAATTTTTGTAAGTCGGTGCGCGCTTGAGTATAAACATATGATTTTGTTAACTACTTTTTTTCTCTGTATCAGTTTTTGGAGATGGTTTGGGACAAGAGAGTTGGAGATAGATTACAATTGTCTGTTGTTCGACTATGTGAAAATGATCCCATATGTGTCAACATGGTGGTTGATGAAGTAACTGCTGAAAATTTCTATCGGTAAGTATTTTGTTGTGTCAATATAATACTGGATCTTGATTAATTTCAACTAATATATATATATATATATTCTATTGCTAATTTTTGTTTGTTTTGCTTTAACAGTTGGCCACGTAACGGGAGTAGATGAGATACATTTAGGCGGATGGACATCGGGAGAGTAAAAATACAATGCTTTTTCTATATTTTTGTGTAGAATAGTGCAAGTGTGCAACTGTTCAACCACCTCTAATTCTCGTAATAGTGTGTTTTATACTTTTCTTTTGAGGTTTTATCATCATTATCACAATGTTTTATTGATGAAAGGGTACAATGTTCTTTAAGCGTATAATTTAACTTCTGTTGTGTTCAACCAACTCATGTTCTCCTATAAGTTTTCAATTATGTTGTTTGAATGGAAATATCATAAACTAGCTTAAAACGGTTTAAATAATTAAGGCACCCCAAATTCTTGTAAGATTTAGAAATTGGGTTGCTGGTTGCTTGCTTGCTTGCTTTTGTCAGTAAATATTTTCTCCATGATGATGATTTTTGTTGGTTGCTGACTCAAACCATTGTTGATGTTTGTGAGCTTTGTGAATGAAAAGCATAACTAAGATGTTTGGCATGTGCCATTAGCAATGTTCGGAAATGAATGTGCTAATTTTTTGATTGCCCAGGTTGGTTTTCTATGCTGCAGTGCAGTGGCATAGTTGTCCTTGATCGATAACGACAACCTCGTCAAAGGGGTTGGTGCCATTTAACATGGTCTGACATAAACTTTCTCATCAAACTCAAATGTGCCTTTAATCTATAATTGAGTTGTGTGTGCTCCACCAACCCTGTCATGAATTGTTTGAAGATATAGTTTGCTTTATCTCTAGTGATCAATTGTTTTCATGCATCTTGCTTCCTGAGATTTGTCTGCACTAGCTTTCTTATTGATTGAAATGGGTAGGTGGTTGATTTAGGAGGTGTAGGAATCGTGACTACTTCTCTCTTGCGTGCAATTGCATCATGCGATTGATGATGAGCCTGTTTGTGATAAAAGTAACAAATTCTATGTGTAGGATGTTGTATTTTTTTTTTCATGTCTTTGGGGTACCTTTTTTCCTTCTCAGGCCTTTTTCCCAATGAGTTTTGGCCCCATGGAATTTTAACGAAACTCCATATCTCTTGTACCATTTCGGGTTGGAGAACCCCTTGTACTCCCTTGATATATTTCTTGCTTATCTAAAAAAAAGAAAAAAAAAAACAATACCATTTACAAATAACATCTTTAACCATATATTGAACCAGAATTTACATAATTGATTTTCAATAACATGGAGAGTATATCAACCAAAAGAAAAAATAGGATCATTGTATAATTGATTTTACAAATAACATCTTTAACCATATATTGAACCAGAATTTACATAATTGATTTTCAATACCATGGAGAGTATATCAATATCAAAAGATAAAAAAAGGAACATTGTATAATTGATTTTTAAAGCAGTGGCCGGTTACTAGTTCCTATCTTCATAGCACCACAAGGGCACTCTTATTGTATCTGGGATTGCACTCAACTCATGATACCAAATTAATATACCTCCTTGAAAGACAACTTTGTTTCTCTTTAACCAAAAAGACCAATGTATACCATGCCAAACTAAGTATATAGTACATACAAGACCAAAAGTCTCCAAACACCACCATTAGAATGTAAAATCTTGCAGATATATAGGTACATACAAGACCAAAAAGGATGGATTCTGAAGCTGCCTTGTAAGTGGTTACTAAGAATATGGAACAAGATTTGAGAACTGTCTAACTCGAAATATCAAATCATGCAAAACAATTTCTTCATTCCAAAAAGAAGTTTGATAAAGAAGTTTCCAGTATTGTCAGACCTCAAACGGCTAGATCAATGATGTTTATATCTTTCTTAACTATAGATACTACTTCTAGTAGGGTATAGCTTGCTAGTTGGTAGCTTCATCTATTTATTATTTGAATGAACGTGGTATAACTTAGCGTATGAATCAGAGATTGAAGGCAAAACCTTCTTCCCTCTAATTCCATACGGGTGTCACTGGTTCAATATCAATAAATATTGTAGGTGGAAGAACTTTGTTCCTTCACCTTGTAATTCTACATCTCCTAATAAACTTATTTGAGAAATGTACATATCTACTCCATAAATCGTGAAACTCTGTAAACCAATTTCAAGCCATGGCTTTGTAGGGCCCAACGAAATGGATAACAAAGAAGAATCGCTAATCTCTCTTTGCTAATTTCTTACGAATGGTATCGATAACCTAAATCGATCCACAAGCATTGATGAATCTATAGGATGTACTTGACCTTCAAATGCAATCAAGGCGGGTGGAAGCACTCCTGGATTCCACAGAGCTGTCCCAGACTCGAGGTTCTGTGGAATCAGACAAATTCATATGGTTAATGTAAGAAGACAATAATGAAATATAACTTAGTATTATTTCTTGACATGTGACACTCGCATACAAGTTCGATTATCTTAACAAATTTGTCATATCCATCATGACGGCTTCAAAAATGTAGTCAATTAGGCACATAAAACACGGTAGAGAATCCCTGCCCACATAAAACACGCACAAGCACAAGCACCAAGACACAAGAAGGAACACAAGGCGCCAAGTATGTGGGCGCAAGCACGAGAGCAGCAAACACGGGAGCCATAGGCACTAACACAGTTACAGACGCCAAGAAGGCAGAATGAAGGAACAGACAAAAATTTTCTTTAGTGGGACGCCGAATCAAGTTATTCCCCCAAAAATATGATGAAAGATAATGGTTACATAGTTTTGACATCCGCTACACTCATTCGGCGTCTCACCATATCAAGTTATTCCCCCAAAAAATTTCTTGTGAATTCATGGATATACATGTAAGATTTATTGATACACATAAAGTCATAAACCAAATAAAGATTTGTATAATATTATATATTATAAAAATACATTTAGAAATATAATATAAATATATAAATATAAAATAAAAGTATAATACATTTATAGGTGTTGGATCATGTATACAAATGAGGTGCTTATGATAAAATTGAAGTGCTTACTACGGTGGTCTATCATTTTCACGATTGAATTGAATGCATTTTTATTTGGCACATCATGTTGCATTTGATTGTGTGAAGCGATTGAGGCAACATTCAATGATTGAAGTAAATAATTTTATATTGTTCACTAAAGGTAAAATATAAATGACCAAATTAAGAGGTGTAATTCAAATTAAGAGGTAGCTAAAATATAAATAATTTTAACGAAACCATTAGATGGAGAAAGGCAAAAGAAAGAGAGGTGTAATTAAAATTAAGAGGTGGGTTGTTTGGGCTGGAAGTCCAATAATAGAGTAAAGGCTTGTTTGTTGGGCTGGATGGAAGTCATGAGCAGCATACAAGTTAAACGACGCCGCACTGCAGCAATTGAAATTGAAATTGAAGGAACGAAAATACTCACTCAGAGAACGAAAGACAAAGACGCCGCAATACTCAGAGAGAGCTCCTCCTGCAGCGCAGCAACTGAAGGAACTTCGGTTGAGATTTTCGCTCCTTCACACCGCCACCACCTCTTTATTTTCCTTCCTCTCAGTTTGAGTTCCGTTTTTTAAGTTTTACTCTTGTGCTAATTTTTCGATTTCCCCTTTTTGATCTTCTTTTCTACATTGTAGACCAAAATGCATGGAGGCAAATACAATCTGCGGAAAAATCCGTGGTTTCGAAAACCTATTTCGAAAATGTGTAAGATTGTCCTTCTTATTTTTTCATTTTAACTTTTAAGTAGCTTAATCAATATTAGATATCCATTGTTGCTCAATTAATTTCTTTGCAGCGCCACATGTAAGGCATTACATAAAGAATTTATCTCGAAAGCGACCAAAGTTCAGCGAAATGGTTGTAAATGCCTTTCTGGATATAAGTACGAAGAAAGCTGCTCTGAAGGCTTCTTCGTCAATCGTCGCTCTTTCTTCTGTTACTGGTATTTAACTCTCCAATTATTTATTTGTTTTATTCTAACAATATCATGAATGCGATTTTGGAAACTCTATTTGTCATTTCATTGAAGACATTTTTGATGTTTTACAATTTAATGATAGCAAAAATGAAGTCTTCTTCAGTTTGGTTCATTCATTAAAGTTTTAGATTATTCATGCCTCCACTGCAACTTGTTTGTCTTCATGATGCTTGTTTGTTGGCCACTCATCCACTATACTAATGATCTTGGCAATTAAACAAAAATAGACATGTTGGATTAATCATTGCTTTTTTTTTCAATACAGGGGATCAAGAGTTAACCCAATGTTCTGGCCTCATAATTGAGGATGATGGCAACAATGGCTATATAGTTTTAACATCCTCTAAACTCATTCGGCGTCCCACTAAAGAGACCAATGAATATGATGAAGATTATGAAGATGTGTTGGTAGATGATTTGGCCGAAGGGCTTAAGGTTGGTGTTTATATTTGTGGTGTTCAAGTAAATTGGGTCTTAAACCTAATTGTTACTAGTCATGATGTCTTGCATTCTTCCTTATTAGATTTTGCGGTATCGATGGTATATGTTATGTCTTTTGATTTATCAAAATGTTACAATATTCAGTAGACGAGTGAGTCTCGAGGTTGTTAGATGCTAAACATAGGCATTCATAGTGCACATTAAAGTTATTACAAATTTTTGGGGTAATCTGTATTATTCTTTTATTGGAATTTTCTTTTATGCCTTTGACATGTAATTAGTGATATGTTTATCCTCAAAAATAAATCATTATAACTCAATGATTATGCATCTACGGTGAAGTGAAAATGACAGTGGTGTTTGTTCAATTCTTCTTTGTAGGTTACCATATACCTGTATGATGGTCGGTCGTACGAGGGCAAAGTACATGCCTATGACTACCATTTTAACCTTGCCTGGATAGGGTTTCAGTCTGATTCATCCCTTTCCATTGCAAGGTTAAGACTAGTGAATGATTACATCAACGTTAATCCTAATCCGACTGAGGAGGAGTCATTTCATCTTCGTCCACATTCTACCCATTTTACCCTTGTTCCCGGTGATGCAATAGTTGCCGTGGGGCGTTATTTTTCCGAACCATTTGATCTCATGGCTGCCCCTGGTGTTTTCAAGTTAGTTACATAGTTAGAATTGTTCTAATTTTACATAATATTAAATTAAATATTTTGCTGCTTAAAATATCTTATGTTTAGGCAATGTATTAGTTTATGTTCGTAACTCTTGTTTGTTCCTTTCCAGAATTGCTCGCTGCAATGATTTTGAGTGTATGGAGCTCTTCAAGGGGACTTGCTTGATCACAAGTGTAATTTCTCTCGCATTCTATCTGCTAGCATTCATGTTGAGTGTTAACAAAGAATTGTCGCATAATTTTTTGGATATTATTGATTGAGATGTATGATTATGATAAACTATTTGGTTTTACTATATGAATGAGTTTGTGGGGTTCAATGAATAATAAAAAAGCGAATATGTTCAACTACTTAATGTTGAGTTGAAATTTGTGTGTGGATATAATTGGTCAGAGTATATGAATTGTGAAATCTTTGTATTCTTTGATACATGTAAGAGTGACTCCTATGCTTCCTGTGTTGGAGCATTTGATTCTGTCCTCATTTTACCTTGTTTAGCTCATCTATGGTCAAAATATGATTGGAATTTGATTGGTTTTTTTTTTTTGGGATTTGTATTTTGATATGGTTGTATTTCATTTTCGTATATGTTCTATTTTCTTGGGAGAAATTCTTTGCATTTTTTTTATAGTTGTTTGGCTCATTTTGACATTGATATCTCCCCTGTAGCTTTGTTAACAGTTGGTTTTATTGTAGTGTGGTGAGGGTGGGCGCTAGTAAATCTTGCAGGAGAGGTCATTGGTCTCAACTTTTATGAATCCGGTGTTACTCCTTTTTTGCCAATCAACATAGCCCAGAAATGCTGGGAGCATTTTAAAAGATATGGGTATGTTAATGTTGTGTTTCTCAGTCTAATTTTATTGTTTAGATTTATTAATAGTGCATTGTTTTGTTCAAGAGAATCTCCCATATAGTAGGATGTTTTCTATTATTGTGTACTTGGCTACTTGCATGTGTCAATGTTGGAGTTTGGATATTTTTTTTGTATGAGAGTGACTCCTATGCTTCTTGTGTTGGAGCATTTGTAACATAATTATATTAAGTGGTTACTGCTGCCTTTTAATGAAGATTACCTACCTACTACCAGCTATTAATTTGATATTTGGTTACGTTACTGGCCTTTGATCATGACATTAATAGAGTGTGAGTCCGTAGTTCACGTTTTAGTTCCTTAATCGGTGCAATTTTATTTTTTATTTACGAGTAACAGGTTACTTCTCTTGCTATATATGCTTTGAATCGAAAGGATTGTTACTCTGACAATGATGTCTGTTCCAAATTTTGAAACAATCAAACTCAACTGATTTTTTTTGTCAAAAGATAAAAATTGTATACTTTGTCACGAAGAATTTGCTATGCGACCTATTTGTAGAAGTTTTAAATATATTCATTGAATTTCATTTTTGAGTTGTTTAGGCTTGCACTTGATTACTATGTTGTAGCTGCAGTGCCATAAGTCATTACTTGGCATTTTGAAAAAACAACTTATTTTAATCTCACAACAGGGGACTCTGGCGGCCTTCTCTGGGAATCGTGGCGACAAATTTATACGCAGTTGATATACTTCACATAGAGAAGGTTATTCAAAAGATTCCGAGCATTTGCAATGGAGTTCTTGTTGAGAAGGTATACTATATTGTTTAGGAATATGGAGTAATTTAATATGTCTGCGCATACTATTACTAGGGGTGCCTTTGGGGTGTTTGATTTGAAGAAATGGAATATGATTTATTCTTTAATTAAAATATATATGTAGTGAGAATGTTTGTTTAAAAAGGTTGAGAAATGATGGTTACTGATTGATTTTTTTTAAGAGGTTGAGAAATCAATGTAGCAATATATAAACCTATTGTGGGTGATTAAATTATGTCTACCGATTCTGTCTAATATATAAGCTTCTTGTTTCTGTGTTTGCTGTCATTTCTTTTGTGTGATTGAATGGGAAAATGCTCTTGTTGTATGTACTCTTTTGTATCATCTCTCTTTTGCACTTAAAAGTATTTATTTCTTATGTTTGTTTTGATTTGTATGTTCCCCATGAAAATTTCATTTAATTGAATATTTGTCTCAATTTAGCATCTTAATATAATTTAAATGTGAGTAGGTAATTCAAGGTTCTTCTCTTGATTCTGCCGGGCTACATGCAAATGATGTAATAGTTCAATGTGGTGGAAAAACTGTTCACAGTTTCTTGGAGGTATATTTGATTTATCAACGACATTTATTTTTATATTGTTTACCAATGTTATGTTATTCTAAGTAGATTATATTATCTTTGAGTAAGTGGATTGTGATATTTTTGAAGAATGTAATAAATAAAGACTTTCAATTCATATTTATTTGTTTTGAGCAAAATCTCATATGACACTCTTATAAAGCAGCCAGCAGTCGAACACATACATCATTGCCTCTTGTTTGCTTGGTGTTACTTTGCTTATCATATCCTTTATTTAACATTTTCCCTTAATGGTTTGCTTAAGCATCGTAGATTTGCCCCAATTTTTGTAAGTCGGTGCGCTTGAGTATAAACATATGATTTTGTTAACTACTTTTTTCTCTGTATCAGTTTTTGGAGATGGTTTGGGACAAGAGAGTTGGAGATAGATTACAATTGTCTGTTGTTCGACTATGTGAAAATGATCCCATATGTGTCAACATGGTGGTTGATGAAGTAACTGCTGAAAATTTCTATCAGTAAGTATTTTGTTGTGTCAATATAATACTGGATCTTGATTAATTTCAACTAATATATATATATATATATTCTATTGCTAATTTTTGTTTGTTTTGCTTTAACAGTTGGCCACATGCTTGGGAGTAGATGAGATACATTTAGGCGGATGGACATCGGGAGAGTAAAAATACAATGCTTTTTCTATATTTTTGTGTAGAATAGTGCAAGTGTGCAACTGTTCAACCACCTCTAATTCTCGTAATAGTGTGTTTTATACTTTTCTTTTGAGGTTTTATCATCATTATCACAATGTTTTATTGATGAAAGGGTACAATGTTCTTTAAGCGTATAATTTAACTTCTGTTGTGTTCAACCAACTCATGTTCTCCTATAAGTTTTCAATTATGTTGTTTGAATGGAAATATCATAAACTAGCTTAAAACGGTTTAAATAATTAAGGCACCCCAAATTCTTGTAAGATTTAGAAATTGGGTTGCTGGTTGCTTGCTTGCTTGCTTTTGTCAGTAAATATTTTCTCCATGATGATGATTTTTGTTGGTTGCTGACTCAAACCATTGTTGATGTTTGTGAACTTTGTGAATGAAAAGCATAACTAAGATGTTTGGCATGTGCCATTAGCAATGTTCGGAAATGAATGTGCTAATTTTTTTGATTGCCCAGGTTGGTTTTCTATGCTGCAGTGCAGTGGCATAGTTGTCCTTGATCGATAACGACAACCTCGTCAAAGGGGTTGGTGCCATTTAACATGGTCTGACATAAACTTTCTCATCAAACTCAAATGTGCCTTTAATCTATAATTGAGTTGTGTGTGCTCCACCAACCCTGTCATGAATTGTTTGAAGATATAGTTTGCTTTATCTCTAGTGATCAATTGTTTTCATGCATCTTGCTTCCTGAGATTTGTCTGCACTAGCTTTCTTATTGATTGAAATGGGTAGGTGGTTGATTTAGGAGGTGTAGGAATCGTGACTACTTCTCTCTTGCGTGCAATTGCATCATGCGATTGATGATGAGCTTGTTTGTGATAAAAGTAACAAATTCTATGTGTAGGATGTTGTATTTTTTTTTTCATGTCTTTGGGGTACCTTTTTTCCTTCTCAGGCCTTTTTCCCAATGAGTTTTGGCCCCATGGAATTTTAACGAAACTCCATATCTCTTGTACCATTTCGTGTTGGAGAACCCCTTGTACTCCCTTGATATATTTCTTGCTTATCTAAAAAAAAGAAAAAAAAAACAATACCATTTACAAATAACATCTTTAACCATATATTGAACCAGAATTTACATAATTGATTTTCAATAACATGGAGAGTATATCAACCAAAAGAAAAAATAGGATCATTGTATAATTGATTTTACAAATAACATCTTTAACCATATATTGAACCAGAATTTACATAATTGATTTTCAATACCATGGAGAGTATATCAATATCAAAAGATAAAAAAAGGAACATTGTATAATTGATTTTTAAAGCAGTGGCCGGTTACTAGTTCCTATCTTCATAGCACCACAAGGGCACTCTTATTGTATCTGGGATTGCACTCAACTCATGATACCAAATTAATATACCTCCTTGAAAGACAACTTTGTTTCTCTTTAACCAAAAAGACCAATGTATACCATGCCAAACTAAGTATATAGTACATACAAGACCAAAAGTCTCCAAACACCACCATTAGAATGTAAAATCTTGCAGATATATAGGTACATACAAGACCAAAAAGGATGGATTCTGAAGCCTTGTAAGTGGTTACTAAGAATATGGAACAAGATTTGAGAACTGTCTAACTGAAATATCAAATCATGCAAAACAATTTCTTCATTCCAAAAAGAAGTTTGATAAAGAAGTTTCCAGTATTGTCAGACCTCAAACGGCTAGATCAATGATGTTTATATCTTTCTTAACTATAGATACTACTTCTAGTAGGGTATAGCTTGCTAGTTGGTAGCTTCATCTATTTATTATTTGAATGAACGTGGTATAACTTAGCGTATGAATCAGAGATTGAAGGCAAAACCTTCTTCCCTCTAATTCCATACGGGTATCACTGGTTCAATATCAATAAATATTGTAGGTGGAAGAACTTTGTTCCTTCACCTTGTAATTCTACATCTCCTAATAAACTTATTTGAGAAATGTACATATCTACTCCATAAACTGTGAAACTCTGGTAAACCAATTTCAAGCCATGGCTTTGTAGGGCCACTGAAATGGATAACAGCAGCAACTGCTAATCTCTCTTTGCTAATTTCTTCTGAATGGTATCGATAACCTAAATCAGTCACAAGCATCGATGAATCTATAGGATGTACTTGACCTTCAAATGCAATCAAGGCGGGTGGAAGCACTCCTGGATTCCACAGAGCTGTCCCAGACTCGAGGTTCTGTGGAATCAGACAAATTCATATGGTTAATGTAAGAAGACAATAATGAAATATAACTTAGTATTATTTCTTGACATGTGACACTGCATACAAGTTCAGATTATCTTAACAAATTTGTCATATCCACTGTACGGCTTCAAAAATGTAGTCAATTAGGCACATAAAACACGGTAGAGAATCCCTGCCCACATAAAACACGCACAAGCACAAGCACCAAGACAAAAGAAGGAACACAAGGCGCCAAGTATGTGGGCGCAAGCACGAGAGCAGCAAACACGGGAGCCATAGGCACTAACACGATTCTGAGGCGCCAAGAAGGCGCGTAATGAAGGAACAGACAAAAATTTTCTTTTTAGTGGGGCGCCAATCAAGTTATTCCCCCAAAAATATGATGAAAGATAATGGTTACATAGTTTTGACATCCGCTACACTCATTCGGCGTCTCACCATATCAAGTTATTCCCCCAAAAAATTTCTTGTGAATTCATGGATATACATGTAAGATTTATTGATACACATAAAGTCATAAACCAAATAAAGATTTGTATAATATTATATATTATAAAAATACATTTAGAAATATAATATAAATATATAAATATAAAATAAAAGTATAATACATTTATAGGTGTTGGATCATGTATACAAATGAGGTGCTTATGATAAAATTGAAGTGCTTACGGTGGTCTATCATTTTCACAGTTGAATTGAATGCATTTTTATTTGGCACATCATGTTGCATTTGATTGTGTGAAGCAGTTGAGGCAACATTCAATGATTGAAGTAAATAATTTTATATTGTTCACTAAAGGTAAAATATAAATGACCAAATTAAGAGGTGTAATTCAAATTAAGAGGTAGCTAAAATATAAATAATTTTAACGGAAACCATTAGATGGAGAAAGGCAAAAGAAAGAGAGGTGTAATTAAAATTAAGAGGTGGGTTGTTTGGGCTGGAAGTCCAATAATAGAGTAAAGGCTTGTTTGTTGGGCTGGATGGAAGTCATGAGCAGCATACAAGTTAAGGCTTTTACTTTTCCCACACCCCCGTCTATTCTTGGCACGCCCCCAAACATTTTATTTCCAAAAATGACCTCGCGTGGGACGCTCATGTGGGGTGGTTTAAGTGACTGTTCGAACAGCCTTGTTCGAACAGGTTCGAACGACCTTGTCCGTGTTAAGGAATTTTTGTTGTTCGAACGACCTCGTTCGAACCTGTTCGAACAAACTCATGCGTGTTAAGGAATATTGTCAATTGTTGGTGTGAGGTGTGTTATTGGTGCCTCGAATGGCTTTATTCGAACATGTTCAAGGGCTTTATTCGAATGGCGTTCGAATGGTGTCATTCGAACTATTGTTATGCGTAAACGTAAACTTGCGAAAACGAAACACAAAGGAAACTTAAAAACGAAACGAAAAACGAAAGAGAGTTTTTTCATTTCAAAAGTTTCCTACTAATAGTCATATACAAAGTTGTGTACCAAAATTATAAATCTAACTTAACATTGACTACCATCGGTATCTTTACTTAAATCTACACAAGGAAGGGGATGGGGTTGTGATTGTATGAGCAAACACTTCCACTTTTGCATGCGGCTAATAAAAAGCGAGTCCCAACCTTTGCTATGGGTGCCCTATTAGTCATCCACATCAAATCCGCGGGGGCATTGGACTTCGGGCTTCATAAAGATCTTCAAAAGACAACAAAAAACATAATGTTATGTAATGTTTTGGAATGACTACACCGAATCTAAATAGAAGACACTTTACCCGCATACAAAGTGTTTGTGTTCGAATGCGAATAGGATGTTGAATGCTGGGGCACTTCGAATGGCGCAACATTGAAGGGAAAAATTGTGTAACAACAATTAGGTGACCAACAACTCGGGACAACTTTGTACTTATTCTTGATCGATATACCCATTTCCTATAGTCATCCAATTATCTTCAACATTGTTCCCATGATGTGCCTCAACAACGACTTCATCAAAAATGTGACCTTACCAATACCACCATACGATCAGTGTAGAAGTCATTGTATTGGTTAAGCTCCTCCATCGGTCGATTCGATTGCGAAGCCTCTCGCCCGCTTCCAAGAAATGCCGCAATACACCTAATCCACGATTACCATCACCAACCACGTTAACAAGTTTTTCAACATAGGGGCGCGCATGTATGTCGGCATCCCTATTATGTATGTATTAAATACATCCATAACAAAGACATCTGTAACAATAGGATTCGATTGTAAGAACAGGAGTGGTGTCAAAGTAAGAGCTTTTGAAACTGTAGCGATGCGAGCTTACACGTAACAATAGGTGTGGGTGTTGGTTTCTTATGTAGTGGAGGAGTAGGGATTGTAGTAGCAATCGCTCGACTTGAGTTCTCTTTTTGCTTTGTGATGGATTAGGTCTTTGGACACGTTGACAAAGTAGGAGCGGAGTTGAACCAGAATCAGTATGGGTTTGTAGGCGTTCCACTCTTGCTTTGGGGGTAGGTTGTTTACGAGACCGAGCAAAACATCCACTAGATGAACCACGGGGAGTCAAATTTGTCATCTACATGTTCCCAAAATGACTTGTCTCGCTTTGTTGAGTAATCAACATTCCCTTTCTTATCTTTTTTGGTGCTCCTTTGTAATGATCGTATCTAGAGGTGGACACATAGAAGTCGTGTCTGGGAATGCCAATTCACGTGCTTTTGCCTTAATCATAACTCTACCGGCGTGATCAGATGCCTCAAACCTTCTTCTCGATAGCTTCAAGTTCAATGTCTACACTCAACTCATCATCCATTGCCTCTCTGTTTGTATTTTGAAATTCAACCTCGCCAATGTTGATGAATCATGCTCAACGGAATTGGAGTGCAGTCCATCATGACCCTACAAAAAAAGTCACATTGATTTAGTAACAAAACGGATCCAGTTTATAGACAAAATAACAGTTGTATGAGTGTACATCATACCTTGAAAGCTCACATGCACATGGTAGTCCGTGTGTAGTCCTGAGCGTGCATCGACATAATGATGGGTTAACTGAAACGGATCCAGTCTGCTGCATCTCACTCAAAATATGGTCTATAGCATTAGATGAAACTAAACCCTTAATTTCATCAAAAATCTTCTTCTTCAAGTGTTGAACTTTCACTCTACTCAAACTATGCTCGAAGTGCATTTTAAGGTCAGAATGTTGTATCCTAAGCATGGTCTGCATTCCATCCCAGCACTTGCACAAATCTCCCTACTTGTCTCGTAATATTTGCTTCAAGTGAGAGTGTGCGGACTCAACTCGTTAGTGGTTGTGTTGCCAAGGTGCATATGCTTATTTATCCATGCATCAATAAACTTTTCCTTGAAGGGTCTAGCCAGTGTGGTCTTCACATACCGTATGGCGGGATAAGGTCTTTGCCAAGTCGTTAAATGACCCAACTCATAATCATACTCTTAGTAGTCTTCGCATGGACAATGAGATAGAAATGCACCCATAATATCATTAACAATAGCTTGGTCTTTGACAATGAGCCTTGCTTTGGCCCTCACATTTTTCTTAATGTGAAATTGGCACAACAAGTTTGCAGATGTTGGAAATATTGCTGCCAGAGCATTCATCATACCTGTGTCTCTGTCAGTAAGTATGACTTGCGGAAGTTCATCCTGTTTCCTAAATAAACCCCTCAATTTCTCAAGAACCCATGCAAAGTTATCCATCCTCTCCCAATTGACATAAGCAAATGCAAAGAGTAAGTCTTCTCGGTTGAGGTCACACTAACGATCTCAACCAACGGATACTGCATTCGGTTGGTTTTATATGTGGAATCAATCAACAAAACAATTGGGAAGGTGTTTAGAAGCTCAATGGAATCTGGATGTGCCCAAAAGATGTCTTTCACAACAGTACTTCCCTCTGCAAGTCGAGTCCAATAAACATAATTATCGCGTTGCAAATAAAACATTAGTTGTTGGAGCTCAGTCCTACCCTCACGCATAGCCGACCGTTGCCTTTGACGACAGTTGTATATTTGTTTCACAACCGTATAGTTATCATCAAGGCTTCATCAATTTTAGCTCATTAAGGATCAATTTAGGCCGAGTATGATTCCTAGTCATTCTAGCCACTAGTTCCTTCTCTTCGAAGTTAACCTACCAATGTACGGACGTCCATCATGATAAGTAACCATGCCATGGTTATGAGTTCCATTCATAACCCTCAAAATCCATCCTCCAAGCTTCTTAATAAATTTCCTTTTAGTGCGAACGACAACAACATTTTCTAGTGTTTGTGGCTTCCTCAACATTTGTCTTATATGATCCAAATTTATCACAAATCAACATGCAGTATTGTTTACCTGATCGTCGGCCGGTGTCAGATCTTCCTATAACAATCACCATCCCAAGAGATTTCCCAACCGTACGCACCCAACTCAGCAGCTCGTCACGACTAGGAAATAACTGAAATTCAATTACTAAGCGCTCGATTACATAATTTGGAATTAGTTCGCTAAAATTAAAACAACTAATTATTCATTCTTACCGTGACGGTTTGGAAGGAACTAGTAAAGTCTTGGGATTCGACAATGTCGATTGACATGTCAATCTGCGACGATTGACATCTCGGCTTCTACGATTGACAACTCAATCGCTCGGATGCACCTCATTTTCATCCATTTAAAAACAAAACACGCATGAAGCCGCAACTTATCGATTCTTTGTCATACGCTGTTCGAACGGCCTCATGCAAACATGTTCGAATGAGGTCGTTTCGAACAAATCAAATTCACACCCCAGCTAACACTTGTTCGAACACGTTCATGCGAACATGTTCGAACGACCCTGTTCGAACCGAGCGCGTTTGCAGAAAAAAAAATGGCGTAAAAAGCTCAAAACAGAACCAAAATGAAAAATGTTTGGTAGGGTTATTACCTTGAGCTAGTTGCCAATGATGGGTAGTTGAATGAGAGTGAATGATGAAGGTGAGGATGGGTGGGTATTGGAGTGGAGAGAGGGGAGGTTTGGGTGTTGGAGAGGGAGTGTTTTTGAGTGTTGGAGAAGAAGAGGGAGAGGGATAGAGACAGTGGCGGATCTTTTAAGGAGCTTGGGAGCCACTGCAGTACCTCCCTACCCCCATTAAGTTAGTATATACACAAATATATTTTATACTCAAAGTTAGAATATATAGAACCGAATGAACACTAAGCAACAGAGAGTATCAATAGCCAAGCGGTTAAAAGCATTATTGGTGTATTTAGGGTCCCCAGTTCAATTCTTGTCATGGCCACGCCTCTTTTTGCGATTATTTGTATATTTTTCTCAAAAATTAATATAAAAAAAAAGCTGCGTTAAGAATATTGGAACTCTAGACATTAAAATTGACATAGGAATTTTGACCACTAAACCAAACAAACTATTATTAACACACAATTAATTTTGTTTTATATATTTATTACTATTTTACTTCTCCAATTTTTTTTTATTGAAGATCCGCCACCTGGATAGAGAGGAAATAGAATTGTAAGTGGGGTTAATTTGGTAAATTTGTAGGGTGAGGGGGTGTGTTTGGAGTAGGAGGGGGTGTGGTAAAAGCCACCACCTCTTTATTTTCCTTCCTCTCCGTTTGAGTTCCGTTTTTTAAGTTTTACTCTTGTGCTAATTTTTCGATTTCCCCTTTTTGATCTTCTTTTGTACATTGTAGACCAAAATGCATGGAGGCAAATACAATCTGCGGAAAAATCCGTGGTTTCGAAAACCTATTTCGAAAATGTGTAAGATTGTCCTTCTTATTTTTTCATTTTAACTTTTAAGTAGCTTAATCAATATTAGATATCCATTGTTGCTCAATTAATTTCTTTGCAGCGCCACATGTAAGGCATTACATAAAGAATTTATCTCGAAAGCGACCAAAGTTCAGCGAAATGGTTGTAAATGCCTTTCTGGATATAAGTACGAAGAAAGCTGCTCTGAAGGCTTCTTCGTCAATCGTCGCTCTTTCTTCTGTTACTGGTATTTAACTCTCCAATTATTTATTTGTTTTATTCTAACAATATCATGAATGCGATTTTGGAAACTCTATTTGTCATTTCATTGAAGACATTTTTGATGTTTTACAATTTAATGATAGCAAAAATGAAGTCTTCTTCAGTTTGGTTCATTCATTAAAGTTTTAGATTATTCATGCCTCCACTGCAACTTGTTTGTCTTCATGATGCTTGTTTGTTGGCCACTCATCCACTATACTAATGATCTTGGCAATTAAACAAAAATAGACATGTTGGATTAATCATTGCTTTTTTTTTCAATACAGGGGATCAAGAGTTAACCCAATGTTCTGGCCTCATAATTGAGGATGATGGCAACAATGGCTATATAGTTTTAACATCCTCTAAACTCATTCAAGGCCCCACTAAAGAGACCAATGAATATGATGAAGATTATGAAGATGTGTTGGTAGATGATTTGGCCGAAGGGCTTAAGGTTGGTGTTTATATTTGTGGTGTTCAAGTAAATTGGGTCTTAAACCTAATTGTTACTAGTCATGATGTCTTGCATTCTTCCTTATTAGATTTTGCGGTATCGATGGTATATGTTATGTCTTTTGATTTATCAAAATGTTACAATATTCAGTAGACGAGTGAGTCTCGAGGTTGTTAGATGCTAAACATAGGCATTCATAGTGCACATTAAAGTTATTACAAATTTTTGGGGTAATCTGTATTATTCTTTTATTGGAATTTTCTTTTATGCCTTTGACATGTAATTAGTGATATGTTTATCCTCAAAAATAAATCATCATAACTCGATGATGTGAAGTGAAAATGACAATTGTGTTTGTTCAATTCTTCTTTGTAGGTTACCATATACCTGTATGATGGTCGGTCGTATGGGGGCAAAGTACGTGCCTATGACTACCATTTTAACCTTGCCTGGATAGGGTTTCAGTCTGATTCATCCATTCCCATTGCAAGGTTAAGACTAGTGAATGATTACATCAACGTTAATCCGACTGAGGAGGAGTCATTTCATCTTCGTCCACATTCTACCCATTTTACCCTCGTTCCCGGTGATGCAATAGTTGCCGTGGGGCGTTATTTTTCCGAACCATTTGATCTCATGGCTGCCCCTGGTGTTTTCAAGTTAGTTACATAGTTAGAATTGTTCTAATTTTACATAATATTAAATTAAATATTTTGCTGCTTAAAATATCTTATGTTTGGGCAATGTATTAGTTTATGTTCGTAACTCTTGTTTGTTCCTTTCCAGAATTGCTCGCTGCAATGATTTTGAGTGTATGGAGCTCTTCAAGGGGACTTGCTTGATCACAAGTGTAATTTCTCTCGCATTCTATCTGCTAGCATTCATGTTGAGTGTTAACAAAGAATAGTCGCATAAATTTTTGGAAATTATTGATTGAGATGTATGATTATGATGAACTATTTGGTTTTACTATATGGTTGAGAGTTTGCGGGGTTCAATGAATAATAAAAAAGCGAATATGTGCAACTACTTAATGTTGAGTTGAAATTTGTGTGTGGATATAATTGGTCAGAGTATATGAATTGTGAAATCTTTGTATTCTTTGATACATGTAAGAGTGACTCCTATGCTTCCTGTGTTGGAGCATTTGATTCTGTCCTCATTTTACCTTGTTTAGCTCATCTATGGTCAGAATATGATTGGAATTTGATTGGTATTTTTTTTTTTTGGGATTTGTATTTTGATATGGTTGTATTTCATTTTCGTATATGTTCTATTTTCTTGGGAGAAATTCTTTGCATTTTTTTATAGTTGTTTGGTTCATTTTGACATTGATATCTCCCCTGTAGCTTTGTTAACAGTTGGTTTTATTGTAGTGTGGTGAGGGTGGGCCGCTAGTAAATCTTGCAGGAGAGGTCATTGGTCTCAACTTTTATGAATCCGGTGTTACTCCTTTTTGCCAATCAACATAGCCTAAATGCTGGGAGCATTTTAAAAGATATGGGTATGTTAATGTTGTGTTTCTCAGTCTAATTTTATTGTTTAGATTTATTAATAGTGCATTGTTTTGTTCAAGAGAATCTCCCATATAGTAGGATGTTTTCTATTATTGTGTACTTGGCTACTTGCATGTGTCAATGTTGGAGTTTGGATATTTTTTTTGTATGAGAGTGACTCCTATGCTTCTTGCGTTGGAGCATTTGTAACATAATTATATTAAGTGGTTACTGCTGCCTTTTAATGAAGATTACCTACCTACTACCAGCTATTAATTTGATATTTGGTTACGTTCATCGGCCTTTGATCATGACATTAATAGAGTGTGAGTCCGTAGTTCACGTTTTAGTTCCTTAATCGGTGCAATTTTATTTTTTATTTACGAGTAACAGGTTACTTCTCTTGCTATATATGCTTTGAATCGAAAGGATTGTTACTCTGACAATGATGTCTGTTCCAAATTTTGAAACAATCAAACTCAACTGATTTTTTTTGTCAAAAGATAAAAATTGTATACTTTGTCACGAAGAATTTGCTATGCGACCTATTTGTAGAAGTTTTAAATATATTCATTGAATTTCATTTTTGAGTTGTTTAGGCTTGCACTTGATTACTATGTTGTAGCTGCAGTGCCATAAGTCATTACTTGGCATTTTGAAAAAACAACTTATTTTAATCTCACAACAGGGGACTCTGGCGGCCTTCTCTGGGAATCGTGGCGACAAATTTATACGCAGTTGATATACTTCACATAGAGAAGGTTATTCAAAAGATTCCGAGCATTTGCAATGGAGTTCTTGTTGAGAAGGTATACTATATTGTTTAGGAATATGGAGTAATTTAATATGTCTGCATACTATTACTAGGGGTGCCTTTGGGGTGTTTGATTTGAAGAAATGGAATATGATTTATTCTTTAATTAAAATATATATGTAGTGAGAATGTTTGTTTAAAAAGGTTGAGAAATGATGGTTACTGATTGATTTTTTTTAAGAGGTTGAGAAATCAATGTAGCAATATATAAACCTATTGTGGGTGATTAAATTATGTCTACCGATTCTGTCTAATATATAAGCTTCTTGTTTCTGTGTTTGCTGTCATTTCTTTTGTGTGATTGAATGGGAAAATGCTCTTGTTGTATGTACTCTTTTGTATCATCTCTCTTTTGCACTTAAAAGTATTTATTTCTTATGTTTGTTTTGATTTGTATGTTCCCCATGAAAATTTCATTTAATTGAATATTTGTCTCAATTTCGCATCTTAATATAATTTAAATGTGAGTAGGTAATTCAAGGTTCTTCTCTTGATTCTGCCGGGCTACATGCAAATGATGTAATAGTTCAATGTGGTGGAAAAACTGTTCACAGTTTCTTGGAGGTATATTTGATTTATCAACGACATTTATTTTTATATTGTTTACCAATGTTATGTTATTCTAAGTAGATTATATTATCTTTGAGTAAGTGGATTGTGATATTTTTGAAGAATGTAATAAATAAAGACTTTCAATTCATATTTATTTGTTTTGAGCAAAATCTCATATGACACTCTTATAAAGCAGCCAGCAGTCGAACACATACATCATTGCCTCTTGTTTGCTTGGTGTTACTTTGCTTATCATATCCTTTATTTAACATTTTCCCTTAATGGTTTGCTTAAGCATCGTAGATTTGCCCCAATTTTTGTAAGTCGGTGCGCTTGAGTATAAACATATGATTTTGTTAACTACTTTTTTTCTCTGTATCAGTTTTTGGAGATGGTTTGGGACAAGAGAGTTGGAGATAGATTACAATTGTCTGTTGTTCGACTATGTGAAAATGATCCCATATGTGTCAACATGGTGGTTGATGAAGTAACTGCTGAAAATTTCTATCGGTAAGTATTTTGTTGTGTCAATATAATACTGGATCTTGATTAATTTCAACTAATATATATATATATATTCTATTGCTAATTTTTGTTTGTTTTGCTTTAACAGTTGGCCACGTAACGGGAGTAGATGAGATACATTTAGGCGGATGGACATCGGGAGAGTAAAAATACAATGCTTTTTCTATATTTTTGTGTAGAATAGTGCAAGTGTGCAACTGTTCAACCACCTCTAATTCTCGTAATAGTGTGTTTTATACTTTTCTTTTGAGGTTTTATCATCATTATCACAATGTTTTATTGATGAAAGGGTACAATGTTCTTTAAGCGTATAATTTAACTTCTGTTGTGTTCAACCAACTCATGTTCTCCTATAAGTTTTCAATTATGTTGTTTGAATGGAAATATCATAAACTAGCTTAAAACGGTTTAAATAATTAAGGCACCCCAAATTCTTGTAAGATTTAGAAATTGGGTTGCTGGTTGCTTGCTTGCTTGCTTTTGTCAGTAAATATTTTCTCCATGATGATGATTTTTGTTGGTTGCTGACTCAAACCATTGTTGATGTTTGTGAACTTTGTGAATGAAAAGCATAACTAAGATGTTTGGCATGTGCCATTAGCAATGTTCGGAAATGAATGTGCTAATTTTTTTGATTGCCCAGTTGGTTTTCTATGCCATAGTCAGCAAGTGGCATAGTTGTCCTTGATCGATAACGACAACCTCGTCAAAGGGGTTGGTGCCATTTAACATGGTCTGACATAAACTTTCTCATCAAACTCAAATGTGCCTTTAATCTATAATTGACATGCGTGTGCTCCACCAACCTTGTCATGAATTGTTCGAAGATATAGTTCGCTTTATCTCTAGTGATCAATTGTTTTCATGCATCTTGCTTCCTGAGATTTGTCTGCACTAGCTTTCTTATTGATTGAAATGGGCCCGTGCTCTCGGCTTCAATTCTCGCTATGAATAAAATATATGTGATAATATATGTAGCGAATAGTTTTGTGTGTGTGTGGATCTAGACTTCTATGTTGCTCAACTGTTCTATTATCTTTGGACTGTTTGGAAGACCAGAAATGATAAAGTGTTCCATGATAAACATCCTAACCCCATGGGTACAATGACCATAGCTCAATCTCAATGCCAAGAATATCTACGAGCTCAGCCAAGCCTTAATACTGGTGGTCTGGGAGGGTCAAGAAGAGCAGAACAATTACGGTGGAGGCCTCCTAATATAGGGTGGGTTAAAATAAATGTGGATGCTGCATACAACAATCAAACAGGCAGGGGTTTTGCATGGATAATTTGCAGAGATTTCAGAGGTAAAATTGTAATGGCACATACCTCTAAATTCTTTGCCCCGAACGCACTAGTTGCTGAGGCGTGCGCTGCTAGAGACGCTCTCTTCTTCGCACAAACAATGCAGACACCCTCGATGATACTTGAATCTGACAGTGCTGTTCTAATAGATGCAGTTCAAAAAAGAATTGTTAGGAGAGAGCTTCAACCAGTGATCAATGATATCGAGACTATGAAAACAACCTTTGAACAGTGTAACTTTACCTGGGTCAATCGAGAAGCTAACCAAGTTGCACATGAAGTTGCTAGATTGAGTAAGGCAAATCTTCTTCAAGGTTCCTGGACTTGTTTTCCTCCTGATTCACTCAAGAAATTGATCGAAAAGGAAGCTATCGGAGTTCTCACCGATGCGCTGGGAGTGGCTTAGGGTTTAGTCTCGCTACCTGTTTGTCAAACCATATCTATTGTACTTCCACGGTCCAGTTGTACTTGTTTATGTTTGACTTTGTGTTGGGCCACCTTGTTGGGCTCTAACTGAACTGAATACTAGCCTGATGGCTTATTTGTATTGGTTTGGGCCGTCGCCCTTTTATTGGTTTTGATGCTGCTGATAAAGAGTCTATACCTCAAGCAAATGCCCCGCTAAGTATTGCAAAGCATGCAAGTGTATAGCCTCTAAGCATAAAGTTCAAGATAAGGGAAAGAAAGAGGAACCTTTAATCATTCAAGCTGAGATTTAACCAACATGTCCAAAAGTCATTTTTTGGGTCGTTCCTTTCAATGAAGCTAAGATTTAACCAACATCTACCAGTACACACAAAACTGATCAAAAAAGCAAGCTAAACCATATGCATATCAAAAGGATTTAAAAAAATCAAGAGAAGAAAGATGATAAATCTATCAGAACTTACATGAAAACTGAAATCCACATGGGAGAGTGAGCTCTGCGGAGCGGAGGGAGATAGATGCATGTGAGAAGGACCCTCACCGGCTACGACGGAGCCGCCACTTGCTCTGTGTTGCATTTCTTTGGTGCCATCGTGCTCCCACCTTCAAAGAACTAAAAGGGTTTCTATTCTGTTATGTGGTATTAGACAATTTTTAAAAAAAATTGAAAGCTGAATATAAGAAGATGGGTACAGAAAATATAAAAGGAAAGAGGGAAAAGGGACGAAAGATGAGTATGAGAAGATGAAAGAAGAAAAGACTCTGAGAGCAGAGCCGATTTTGAATCAGGAGAAATGATAAAAGTGAAAAAAAAATAAAGAGAGGTAAAAGTTTTACATGATAGTGTACTTCAGCCTCTTAAATTTTGGAGCGGGAAATTTAAATCTGTACAGGAAAGGGTGAAAAATTGTAGAGTGAGGGGAAAATTTTTGGAGGAAAAAATAGTAATTATGTAGGTAGTTTAATGGCATCAATTTATAGTAGATGATATGTTTTTTTTACAGCAACAAATGTTATGTTAGGAACTCAGAATATAATAATTATCGACAGATGAAGTTGGCAAAATAATTTGGAAGTCGGAAAGAAAATGAGAAGGCGCCTTAGACTTTAGAATTTTGCATGTCTTGTTGGATAATAAGGGAGAGATACCAACATGATTGACTCCATGATTTTTCAATTGAACATCAGATAATGGAAGAAAGGCGTGATGGAGATGAAGAGTAATGAAGAAAAGGTGTTGCAGCACAACTTCCAGAACAAACTGGTAAATGTTTTTTTTATGATATGATATGCATATTATATTTTTCTAAATTTGGTGACAATGAGTAATATCTCCTATCACCCTTCAATGATTTGTTCCAATTGAGCATTACCTCTAATCAAATCAAAGCAAAATTAACTCTTAATTGTTTATTTCCATTTTTTTAAAATCAAAATTTTATTTTCAGCTTAGATCGTGGATTTCGATGGATGTAATATACTCTTTTTGAATGTTAAAACATTTGTTCCTCTCGTTCCTCCAATCTCAAAAATCAAAACATAAGAAATGTATCTCAAGTTTAATGACTATGTTTAATGGTACCATTTTTCTTTCTATTTTATCAACTAGTATGCAACCCGTGCGATGCACGGGAAGCAATTTTCATGAAAAATATTCAATTTAAATAATTTTATAGAGAAAATAATATAAATAAATAAATAAAATAACAAATAATTTGGCCATGTTTGATAACAGTATATCATTTTTATTGATTTCTATTAGCATATGTATAATTAATGGTTATGAAGAATAAATAGAAATATAAGGTACAATTATTACATATTAATAATCTAAGGTGTAAAAGTAAAAAAAAACATAAGTTATCTATTTGAAAAATCAGTTTGAGTATAATATATGGATAGACAATCAAAATAAATAAAATTGAATTTATATTTGGATTGGAAAAGAAATTTAATATTTTTGGTCTACTTAGATGAAATAGCAAATAAACACCACACACACACACTACCATTGCTCATACTCGGGTTCAAACCTAGGAGTCGGCGTCCCTATGTCGTTGAAATTGCCAAGGCAACAGTGAGGGACAAAAAAGACAAAAAAGAAATCTTATTTACTTTATCATGAGAAAAATCTACTTATATGTATGCAGCTTGTCAAGCTTTGGCGCCAAATGCATTTTTTTTTCCTTCCAATAAAATGCTTTTTGTCTTTTTTTACTTCCTGACATGTTAACGTGTATATGTGATAGCCTTTGTATTTTTTTACTTCCTGACATGTTAACGTGTATATTTGATAGCCTTCACTAAAAATTATTGCATTCCTTTCCTATTTACACCTGTTACCTAGAAAGTGAAAATCTATGATAACGTGTCTTTTTTAACTTCATATTGATATTAGAAATTAAAAATCTAAAAATATTTTATCCATTTAAAAGATACTTTTAGTCCCTGCAAATGTCAAGAAAATCCAGTTTAGTCCCTCCTTTGTTAAGAGTAAAGTAACAGCAGGGACTAAAGTAGTAACGTTTACTAATTGCAGGGACTATTTTAATTTTTTTGGAATTGCAGGGACTAAACTGGATTTTCTTGACATTTGCGGGGACTAAAAGTATCTTTTAGCCAAAAAGAAAATATATCAGAAGCTAAAAAACAAAAACTATCTTTGCACTGCTTCTGTCTTGCGTCATATTTTTTTTATTCCACCACCAACATCTGAAAATTCCATAACCATTCGATCATATAAACCCTCCCCTTGGGCCACGTAAACGCATGCAGATTTTCATATCCAATTGATATGTTTTCCTGGAATTCTCACCAGCCAATTGTGAATATTATTAATAATACTTAATCATCTTATATTTGTTGTTTATATATGCTTTCATCTATTACCATCTTCACACTATTCAATATTATATTACGTGTTCCATACTTCAAAGATAGTAGACAGAAGTAGTGATATTAGAAAGTGAAAATCTAAAAAAAATTTAGCCAATCATTTGATCTCTCTAATGTTATTCTTCCTGCTACACAGATCTGAGAGACTAAAAAAAAGGAAAAATAGTAGAAGCTAATGTATGATAACGTGTCTGTTTTAACTTCATATTGATATTAGAAAATGAAAATCTTAAAATATGATTTTTTTTTTGTTTTTGTTTTGTCTTTTTCTATTTTTTTTTTAGTTTTTTGTCCCTTTTTTTTCCCTTTTTTATCTTTTATATTTTAATGTTTTGTCTTTTTTTTATATTTTTTTTTGTAAATCAAGGTATCCTCTAGGTGATTGTGGAGACTAATCTATTTGAGGTATCAGATATCCATTTAAGGGGTTGAACTCTCTCAACAAATGTTTTTTCATACGTATCAGTCAGTGATCGAACCCATGACCAAATGGTTAAGGGACCCTCTTTTTTATATTTTAAAGAGTACATTGCGGTCGCAAAAAATTTAAGATATTTTAATATGTGATGTTTATTCTTCAATAATCAATTGGGTGAAGTTTATTAAATTTATAGTTATAATTTAATTTTTATTCACAGTTATTTGACTATATATTTTACAAATCAACACCATTGTTCCATTGTCATAAGGTACTCCGAAAGCGGGTTCGACTTAGTGCTCCCGAATTCAATTCCCATGAGTGGACAAACTTTGTGTAGCTTAAAAAAAAAGAAACTGAGTATTATTTTTATAAGGAAGTTTGCTAATAAATGTATAAAAAAAATTATTACTCATTTACATGAATGAATTTAGCCAATCCCGTGCATTGCACTGGTTATGGGGCTAGCATCTTAGAAGGAAAATATACCACATTGACAAATGAGTTTTTTTCCCACCCCCTCTATATACCCCATACCCCCATAAATATCCAAATAAACGAGATTATCCCTGATATCCAAACAATTCCTGGAAATACATCATAAATAGATAAATCCGCAGGCCAATTTTTTAGGTTTCCCGGATTTACCTTATTTTACGGTATTTCTGGTTTGTAAAATATGTTCCGGATTTACTGTAAAATGCGGTAAATCTAGGAATCCTTTAAACCCCCCCTACGAATTTTTTAAAAATATCCCGGATTTACACATAAATTCGGGAAGGGGGTTTAGGATTCCCGGAAATACCTCAAAAATAAGTATGGAGGCAAAATTTAAGGTTCTCAAAATACCTATTTTTGAGGTATTTTTGGGAATCTCAAAATTTAAGGTTCTGGATTTAAAGATAAATCCGAGAATCTTTAAAAACACATTTTTATTTATTTATAAAAAATCAGGGGTATTCTGGGTTAAATGGCAATATGGGTGTATGGGATATATGGAGGGGGGGTGGAAAAAAAACCCAACAAATGAGGTTGTTTATTCTAACGTTATATGGGAAAGTACCAAAATCTATTAATTTAGCTAGATTTCTATAGATTTATATTGATCTTAAACACAATATCATCATCGGGGTTGCCGAGTCACAAGTTACATCTCAAGGTAAGTGTTCCAGTTATGCTACTAAAAAACATGGATCAGATAACAGATTTATGCAATGGGACACGGCTGATGATAACCCTCTTTGACAGATTTGTACTTGAAGGCAAAGTTATATTGGGTCGGAATATTGGCTTCAATTTATCTTGCAATGCGGCTTGGCATTTCCGCGCCAAATGCAAATTTTTTTTTGCGATCTGCAACTTTTTTTTGGTTTTAGTTTTTTTTTTGTTTTTTTCTCTTCTTTTTTTTCCATTTTTTTTTTGTTTCTTTTTGGTTTTTCTTCAGTTTTTTTCTTCTCTTATATTTTAAGGAGTGATTTACTGTCTCGAAAATTTTTAGATGCTTAAATATGTAAATTTTGTTCTTCAATAATCGATTCGGTAAAAAAAATTCATTTCATGAAAAACTACGTAAAGTCAGATCCTAAAAAGTGTGGTTTGGTGTACTTGATCGTAAATTTTTTATTATTTTGTAACAAAATGTCTAAAGTGAAATGTTAAGTAGTGTGTTTTGAGGTACTTCTGGGATTTGAAAAAAAAATTAACTCTTCAAATACCAGAAGTTTGGTAAAATATAATAATAAGTTTGTGAAAAATTAAAATACGTAAAATGGGATGCTAGCAGTGTATTTTGGGGTACTTTAGGACCCTCAAAAATTGTAGATGTTCAAATACACGAAGTGTGTTCCTCAATAACCATATCTTTTTGATTTTATAATCTTCTTATTTAATTTATAGTTTTAATTTAATTTTATCTACGAGAACTTCAGCCACATTTACAATAGATCATCAATCGTACTCTTTCAACTTTCTATATGTGTTTCTATTTTATTGATAATTTCCATCAAATCAATCACGATATCACGTATTTCACTTTCTATTTTATTGTCTTCTTTATTTTGGTCATTTTGCACCAACGGGTATTAAATCTTTTCTTTAATTGGTTTTTATATTTTTATCTTTGTTTAATATTCGAGTACATGCAGTGTTGCTGCATTGACTCCGTGTGGGAATTTCAGCCACATTTACAATAGAACCTTCATCATCTTCTTTCAACGAGACCTTCAATCACATTTACAATAAAACCTTCATATTCTTTTTCAACTTTGTATAACTGCTCCTATTTTATCATGAATTTTCCTTCAACCATGCACGATACCCGAGTGCTTCACTTTTTCATTGTATTGTCCTTTTTTTTTTCGATAAGCAATTTCATTGAAAGGAGCACAAGAGGTGCCCATCCCTTACAATGAGAGAAAAAAATATACGGAGGATGTTCAATTTTTCTTTCTTATTATGGGTTCATTTTTTGTATTTGTATTTAATGAATGTTGATAATTATTAAAGTTCTTTAGACTTTTTCTTCTTATTTTATCTACGAAGGATGTTCAATTTAAATGTCTTTATTAAAGTTTCTTTTAAATTTATAATATTTGTTATTTAATTAATATTTATAATTTAATTTTTTATTCAGTTATTAGATTTTATATTTTGCAAAGTAACATCATTTTCCTAATGGCATAAACTACTTACTAGATTTTATATCACAGTTGACAAGCTCAATGTTGACCAGTACAAAATTTTCTTTCAAGTACGATGCGATATTATTCTTTCGAAAAAAATTAATTACTCGATTATACGATGAAATTTAGCGAACCCCGTGCATCGCACGGGTTATGGGGCTAGTTGGCTTAAAAAGCTTCTCTCGCATTAAGACTTGGAATAAATCATAAATAGTTCATTACTGATTAATATTACCAAAACAACCATTATAAAGTTGGATTTATGCATTTCAGAGCAGAGTAACAAAGATTAGGAACAAATTTAATCAAATAAAACCACAAAAAAGATTGTATTTGACCAATTTGAGTAGCTAACCGTACAAATCTACTATCTATATATAACTGTAAGACCAATTTTATGACTATTATGTGGTAGAAAAGTTACACATGTATCTATCAATTTTATTTTTAATTTTTTACACATAACGAACCTCTAAGAGGAAGGCAAAGCATGCAACTTGTTCTAGACCTCCAAACCTTTTACCAAACCATTGATACGTTTTTTTTCAATGGACTATAAACTATAAAAAAAAATAGAAAGAACTATAAGGTAAAATGAAAGGCATTCTGCTAGATCACTCATCCCTAATTTTTATCACAGTAGAATTTTCAAAACAACACATTCCTTAGTAAAAATTTTAAAAAAAACATTAACTTTGTCTAAGATTGAGATAATAACTATAAGGTAAGAACCATATAATATGAAACCAGCCAATAAAGACATCTATAGTTTATTGAAGAATAAATGAAACATACAAAATAAGAGATTTCACGAAAGAAAGAAAATAGCCCAAGCTATATTTGGTTGATAGCCTCCAAAAGTGGCTTACGAAAGAATTATACTTGTAGTATAATTTAAAATCACCCAGAGTAAAATCTAAGATAAAAGTAAGCCAATATAAATAAGTTTAGGTAAATATTTTCCATCAGCATAACATAATATTTATCTAATTATCTAGTCTTCTTTGCCTGCAAGTTTGTAAGTTTCTTCGCACAATTGCAATCCCCGACTAAGAACAACTGGAGGTGAAAAATAATGATAATGTAGCTAGGTTTCAATACACTATAATAATAATTATAACCAGTGTTTTAAAACTTGGCTCGGCCCGGCCGGTTGGACCCGGGTAACCGGGGGGGTCACTGGCTCGAATCAACCATTGGATCAGATTTGCACTGATTCGGCCAGAACCGTCCGGTTTTTGAAAAACCCGGTGACTCGGTGGGTTTTGGCAACCCGGACCGAGTTGTGCATGTTTAAAAAAAAAAACAGGAAACGACGTCGTTTTGCTGTTTAAAAAAACCACAAAATTAGAAACCAGAAGTCCAGAACGTGAGAAACACATTTGACCCAT
This sequence comes from Oxytropis ochrocephala, assembly GCA_020916435.1. Classification (NCBI taxonomy): domain Eukaryota; kingdom Viridiplantae; phylum Streptophyta; class Magnoliopsida; order Fabales; family Fabaceae; genus Oxytropis; species Oxytropis ochrocephala. Next base: position 3,879,473 of record CM037095.1, on the reverse strand, counting down.
TTTCAATAGAGAGAAACCCTATTCTCTCGCCCCATTTCAGTTTCACAGCGCCACCCCCACCCCCACCTCGCAACGCCGCCGTTCCACCGTCCACGCCGCAGTTTCTGTTCACCCTTCAGCACAGTGACAACAACAGGTAAGTAACGTCACTGTATTTTACTATTTTAAGCTATCTCCTCCTTTAATGAATTTACTTCTATTGTTCTCCTCCTTTAATTTTTGAATCTATTTCTATTGTTCTGAGTAGCGAAAGAGTTTCCTACTCTGGTTTGGTCTCCATGTGTAGCACATTGCATTAATTTGATGATGCAAGACATGGGAAAACATTTGTTCCTCTAGTTCCTCCAATCTCAAAAATCAAAACATAAGAAATGTATCTCAAGTTTAATGACTATGTTTAATGGTACCATTTTTCTTTCTATTTTATCAATTTGCTATTTAATTGATTTTAAATTGAAATATTTTAATTCCTATTAAAGCTTGTTCGATGGTACATTAATGGAAAGTTTGTTTTCATTTATTTTTCGATTTTTTTAATCAGACTAGTCACCATTACATAGTCATTTATGCATAACCAATAGGAGATTGACAATTCGGCAAATTCATGATGACATGGACGTTTTCAATTCATGAGTAACCAATGAAATAGTGACATATTTAGGTTACATTAAATAGTTTATTCACAATTGTATTTTATAAAGATAAAGATAAAGAATATAATAAAAAAAATAAAGATAAAGAATAGAATATAGATATAGATTTATTAAAAACAAATTTGCGCGTGTGAATACAAGAGTTGTTGAATTTCTTTTGTCAAAATTAATATTTCCTTTATTATGAAAATAACCAAAACTTGAGTAAGAACAAATACTAGACCTCATATAAGATAATAAAGATGAAGAAGGGTTCATCATCTAATAGAGTATGACCTGTCATCTCTTGGGACACGAATTTTAATTTCATGCTCTGCTAGGGTTTGACCCTAGCCACCGTCGTGGCCTGTATGGCCTGCAACACTAACGAATTACGTCAGCTTTTGTCGCCTAGTCAGGCGCACCTGAATGACCTGCTGATGCGTGACGCGTCCCTCTTTCCTGAGGTGCAACTTGACGCGCCGATAGGTATGGTCACGTCGTCCCAGACTGTGGGTCAGGTTTCAAAGGCAGCGATTGGACAACATGGTCTCGCGCTGCACACATGTCAATCTTCGCTAGATTTTTCAAACAAACTACAACACAGACAACATGTTGGCTCGCACCTAGTGGCGCGCGGATCGCGCGCGCCGCGTCGGTATGCAATCGGCGGCGTGTCGGCGACAAATATCGCGCGCGTGTCGGCGGATACCGCAAGCGTTGGTGACTGCGAACAAGTGATCTTTGATGCGATGGGACCTGCTGCGACGCGTCATCTACAGTTCGGTCTTTCCAGCAACTGCTCTGGCAGAATAAATACGCTGTTTCCTGATCTGATCCCAGTTCCTATTGCTCAGACTGTATCTCTCAAAGAGGCACCAAAAGTCAAATCTTTTGCACAAATTTTGATGGGGTTCGAAAATAAGACCTGTGATATTCCAATTAGTCAACTGCCTCGCCCGTGCCTCAAAGGAGAAGATTTATCAATCTCAATCCCGGAAGAGGAGTATTTGACAGGTTTGGAAGAATGCAAAACACACCTTCTTGGCCGAATTTTACTTGCTAAGGGACACTCTGGAAACCAGCAGGTAAGTGGGGACTAATTTCCTTTTCTTGTGCTGAGGACTTCCGAAGAGTCTAGTTGCAGCCCTCTTGGCAGTGCAAGCCAAAGTCTGCTTCGTTTATTTGCCTGACAGCCTGATTTTAATCCTTCTAATTTCAAACATACAAATACTCAATGTTGGATTAGGATAACAGGTCTGGCACAAGAATATTGGAGACCCGAAATTCTTTTTTCAATTGCTAGTTGCGTTGGAATTCCAATTAAACCAGATGATACGACAAGCAAAAGCTCATTTGAGAGATCTTTTGGTCATTTTGCTCGAGTCTTGGTTGATATAGACCTGAAATCAATACTTAGGGATCACATCCTAGTTGAGACACTAGGCTATTCAAACTGTAATACTGTTGGGCATACCAATGGTGCTTGCAAAGAAAGGACCCATCAATAAAACAGGTTTTTGTGCCCAAGCCTAAGACTCCTTATAATGAACAACCTAGGCAGCAAGTGGATTCTTTTCCTCAGGTAAACCAGCAGCACGGGGGCTCTTCCACTCAGGTAAACCAGCAGCAAGTAGATTCTTCTACTCAGGTAAATCAGCAGCAAGGGAACTCTTACGAGCAATCCCAGCCTAGAGAAAATGTCAAACATTCTACACGGCTTCTGCGGATGAGTCATGTATCCCTGCCTCGACTACTGCGGATGTTGCGGCTAGCACATCAGACGCTAGCCGAACGGGTAGTGATTCCACTTAGCCTCCCACCATGAGGCTGGATTCTACTCATAGTTCTCCTGTTAACCCCCTGGAGGAGGCTTCTTCATCCCCCACGACACAGTTGAATACCCCCTTCTAACGCTGTGGTGGTTCCTGACGTGAGAATTTTAGGGAAGAAGTGGGGGGATGCCTCAAGTGATGAGGATGTGCCTGCTGTTCCAGAACACATTGCTACATCGAACCCGGTAGTTGAATCTGACATGAATATCTTACGAAAGCTCTGGGATGGATCTTCAAATGGAGTTGGTGACCCTGTGACTTTTGATTCACATGGCACAGTGGCGTCTGTACCAGTTGGTCGTTTGTCCAAGTCTCAAAAGAAGAAAATCCGGCAGAAACTGGTGTTGGAAAAACACATGTGCAAGTATACACAGTCCAAAAACAAGTAGTATAAAAAGATCGAACCCACAGAGATTGAAAAACTCACTTTTAAAATACAATATAAAGTAATAAAGTGTAAGGTAACTAAGTAACAAATAATATTGGAGTTTATGTGATCGCAACTAAGTTAGATAAGAAAGTAAAGTATAAGTGTTGATAATGCAAATGAGAAAAGTTAGTTGGAATTCATCAAGTAATTTACTTTTAAGTGTTTGATGCAGTATGTGATGCAATTTGACCGAATCTTTCATTGATTAGTTATGTGCCTTTCACTCACTTTTCTTCGAGTTTCATTACAAGCTTCCTATGTCTAGGCATGCTAAATAGGTTCACTCTTGCCTTTGAAAGTACCCACAGTTTCACCCTATGGACTATACTATCCTATGTCTAGGACTTAGCATGGTTTTCACAAAGTTTCCTTTATGTAAAACACTCACCCATATTAGTTCTTGAGTTCTTAATTGTAAGCCATGTCTGCTCTTACAAATTTACTTATTCTAAGTTGATCAATCCCCAAAATAAGTGTTGAAAATATTATCAAGCAAGAACTAAAGTACAAACATACATACATGCATCATACTTACTTAAAAGTTCATTAAATGATTAGAACATTCCAACTAAGAAAGATTTAGCTAACAATAGACATTGCAAGGTATATAAACTGAATAGACCATGTTTATATAATTGAAATCACAAAAGAGAAACAACAAGATAGAAGTTACACAAGTTGAAGCCCTTTGTATGAATTCTCCTAGTAATGCACTAGCATTACTCCTTAGCACTATACAAACACTATGAAATCGAAGTAAGGAGGATTTGTTAATTCCTTCCTTTCCCTCTTATAAAATAGAAACTAACTATGTATATTGAAATTTTGATCTAACTTATGGATTGTGATATATTTCCAAATGAAGATGTGAGGTCCTTTTATAGCCTTTTCAAGAGAGGTGCTTCCTTCCTTCATGTTGAAGTAATCTTGAGTGGATTAGCTATAGTTGCTTTTCAGAGGTTGATCTCCAAGTTGAAATCTTTGACTAAGTGTATAGGGAGGTCTCATGATGTATGAACACGTGTCCCTATGTTGATGACTCTTCAAAGCTATCCCTATGGCTATGTGTGAATGGTGGGCGCCTACTATATAAAGTGGTTCTGCTTTAGGGGACCAAGCATGAGGTCAGCAATTGCAAGTGGATGCATACGTAGCTAGCTGCTCATTCACCAAGTAGTGCAGATTTGATGCAGGATCAATGCAGGAGCATTGATGCAGAAAGCATTGATGCAGGATCTGTAGACTGCACTGAACAAAAACATCAAACATACCACAATATATCCAAAATGGCCTAATAACAACTATAACCATGTCAATCACTCAAGTTATCATATATCACAATAAATACTATATAAACTCTTTATTATTACTTAAAAGAGAGCAATTTACTAAGTTTAAACATATGAAATACTCTATATAAAATAGAGTTATCAGAAACATCAGTTGGTTGTTGGTTACAATACTCGCTCAAAGGCAAATTCTGTCTCTGAATCCTTTTAATCTGGCTTGTATATCTAGTGTGAGCATATTCTATCTTCTGTTAGTTGATTGGTTATTGTCTAGCCTGGAGGCTATAGTGTTTTAGGGGCCATCTTAGGACCTTTCTATTATTGTTTTTCTTTGATGGCAAGAGTTTTGGTCTAGTCCCCCATTCGCTATTTCTTTATTTTCCCTTTTCCTTTTTTTTAATAAATTCAGACAATCTGTTTGTTTGTCAAAAAAAAGATGAAGATGGGAGAAGAAGAGAATGAGATAGTCTTTGCATTATGTTCTTCAAAGTGTAAGTCTCTACATATGAGAGTGATCTCTATTTATAGGATAGGGATTGGCAAATGAGTAGTCACTCATAAAATACCACTTACACGAGATAATGGTGGGAGGTGAAAGGCAATGGAAATCCAATAATAATATGTCATCACATCCTTTTATTTTTTATTGATTATTCTTTTATGAGACTCATTATTACACCATATATATCAATCATATTAATACAAATCATAAATATATTCATTCTCTTAAAATATTTTCCTATGCTGTGAGTGGTTGTAAAAGTGGGATTTTCTCACACACACAAATGAAAGAAGGTAGTAATTAAGAACAAACAAAAAAGAGTACACAAACACGCTAGCTCTCTCGTGGCTACATAATTGTTTTTGCGCTTAGGCTAGTGATGGATATGGGGAATTTGATTTCCTTTTGGTTAAATAAGTGGGCTAGTACTGAGACTTTTAAGGAATTGTTTCCAAATCTCTTCAATTTGGCAAAGTTTAAAAATGGTTGTATCAGGGAGCACTGGAGTTGGTTTGATAACTCTTGGCGGTGGAATCTTGTTTGGGAGTGCGCTTTATCTGCACATGAGAGGGTTGATTCTGACCTGCTTTTGGACATGTTAAACTCTATTCATCCTGACGATTCCGAGCAAGATCGTTGGCAGTGGAGGCTTGATAATCGCCAAGCGTTTATGGTTAAATCTTATTATGCTCTTTTATTGAATATGTTGCATCATGTCAAGTTGGATAACGATACTCAAAGTGCATTAGATGACATGTAGCAGCTTTCGTTACCCACTAAGGTGGGGGGTTTTTGGTTGGAGGTTGTTGTTGGGAAAGCTTCCAACTCGTGATGCTCTTCTTTCTAAGGGCATCATTAAGGACCCTCACGAGTTGTGTTGTCCTTTTTATTTTGAGCGGGATGAGTTTATTCCTCATTTATTTTTTTTTGGGCAGATGCTCTAGATCAGTGTGGACTTCTATTCAGAATTGGATGAGCATTGGGGTTTTGGATTCTCTTGTTGGAATTAAGCATTTTAGGGCCCATGGCCTTAGCATGGATTTCAAGAAGGCAAGGAGATTGAAGTATTTAATTTGGATGGCAGTCACGAGGTGTCTTTGGATCCATCATAACCATATTTTTTTTAGGAAACAAATCTTCAATTCTCAAGTAGTAGTCAATCATGCCAAAACTATATATTGGAGTTGGTTCATTAGCATTGAAGGCTGCAATTCAACTTTAAAGATTTCTGATTGGTGGAGAAATCCTCTTATTAGTATGAATTCAGTTTAACTTGTATTTTTGTCTCTTTATTCCTGGGGTACTCTTTCCCCTTTAGGTCTTTTTCCCATGAGGTTTTGGCCCAAAGAGGTTTTAATGAGGCCCCTTGTGTACATATGTGGGCTTCACCTTTTACTATTTATCTCTACCTATTTAATTTATTTCTTCTATTTCTTTTAGTTTGACAATTTATTTTACATTTTAATAAACAGTAGTTACAGTACTGAGTTTCGACCATTAGTATTTTAGTTGTTTAAATTTGTTCTCATTTCATTTATAACATGGAGTTCTAGGATTTTATTAAAAATCATGTTTATGTTTTCTTGTAATTAATTCATATTCAAACACAATAAGGGCAAAAAAGAAACTTCATATGTCTTAATGGAGATGCGATGTAACACCCTAGTATTTCTAAACAATAAAAATACCAAAACATACATTTTAGTTTACATGAGAGTATAAAATTTTCCTGCTTAGATATACATCATTGCAATAATAGCTGAAACGATTACTTAACTTAAATATTAATTCAAGTCATATTATCGATTACAAAGACAACACAGGAATCGTAAACAAAGATAAAAGAACTACTCTTCAATCCTTCCTCGAGCATGTCACCTAACCATGCCTTTAAGCTTTCCTTGTTCCCTGTTTCTCGGTAAAAACAACAATAATGATAGGGTGAGATAAAATATCTCAGTGAGTTCTATTGTGACCCCTAACATACTCTCGGTCCAATTATAATTATAAAAATGTTACAATCATAGTTTAATATATAAACCACTCGCCTATTTCATTTATCGAAACACCGACTGCCTACAAGTGCTAATCTCGGTGAATCGTGCAACAATCCTTAGCATAACATCGGCCGCCTACAAGTGCTACTCCCAATGAACCCCCGCTAGTAATTTCCCTAACGGTATACTTGGGCCTAGGTTGAGGGCTCATGACCTTCCCTTCCTAGTATGCTATTCCATGGGTCGTCACTCATAATCAATACAATTTATATATCGTACCCGCATTGGGCCGTCTCCTATACTTGATATAATTTATAAATCTAAACACAATTCATTCTATGACAAGTTATAATACCACATTATCATAAGCATGAACTCATGAAATCAGTCCTATCAACATTTAAGTTATAAAACATTTGGTTTCCACACGTACTCTAGGTTTTACGGTTTTTCGAAAGGTTTATAACTTTAACCGTTTAATTCAAAACAACTTTGAACATGCACCAAAACAATGACAATATCAATCCATAATCATCATAATTGTTTGGGAAGAGGATTAGAGGAAGTTTGGAGTCGAAAGCAGCGTCGAAACGAAGAATTGGGACCCGGAAATAAACTTCGCACATTTTCGTTTTGTTTCGCTCTCCGTTCGTATCCAAACCGTGTTCCAATCCAATTCCAACGTACAAACAGAAAATATACTACCCAATTCCAATACAAATATATCAATTCATAATCAATCATAATAATGAATTCGTTCCAAATTGCATAAACCCGTGATTTTCGTAAAAATACCGTTTTCGACTCAAAATTCACGAAACGATAAAATCTCGAAAACCAATCCAATAAAGCAAACATTCAGAATTCAAAAATCCCTAAACGTGAGTAAAACTCACCTATCGTGATGAAAATCACGCAACCAACCGAGACTCTGAAGTTCCCACGACTCTGAAACCTCACGAACTCATCCCAACCGAATTTATTCTGGACAGCATCTGTGAGCAGTTTTGGAATGAGCATAACTTGTTCAATTTCAAACCAAAACCATCAAAACCAGTGCCTAACATGTAGGAAATTTTGTCTAGTTTCTGAGGGTTAAAGTTTCAAACTGATACAACCAGTATTTAGAGAGTTGTAACGAAAATAAGGGGGCTGGGTTAAAGTTGGGACTGATTTAGAAATGAAACTTGTGACCACCATATCTACCTCAATACTTAATGAAATCGGACGATTCTTGTGTCTATGTTGAAGAATTTTGTGTGTAGTTTCTAAATAAGGACAAATGAAATTCAGAGGAGGCGTGTACAGAGAAATATATGGTAAACACTGAAGGTGGTTCAAACGAATTTCCTACAGAATCTCTGTTTAACTTGTATCTTCAACCTTCAACCATTAATAACCACGAATTTGAGCTCCAATTTCTTTGAACCAGCAACCAAAACCAACTCAAACCCTTGAATGGTGAATTTTATCCATATTACACAATACCAAACTCCTAACTTCAGTGGTTAGTAATGTAGTTGTAATTCAAATATAGAAGAGGAATGACTCATTTTGTACACTAGTCGAAAACAATAGCTAGTCGAAAATAATAGCTAGTCGAAAATTAGGTTTTTGAGTTCCTTTTGATTTGTTAGAGTTGGTTATCAAAACCAACGGAAATCTCTTGATATATATACAGACATGTTGTAAATTCCAAAAAGATCAATCAACATACAGTGAACATTCAAACAGAATTTTTTTCCCTCCAAGATTCTGTTTTTCGTTACTCTCTCTCTATTCACTGTGTAAATCAAGATCTCACCACCACGAAACGATCGAAACTCCAACAATTGGCCTCAGAGCAAGCGGTTCAGGGCGGCGGTGACGGCGGCCACGCAAGGGAATACGAACAATGGGCAATTTCCGGCGAAGCTACCGGTGTTCGATGGAAGTAACTATGAGCGATGGACGGCTCAAATGAAGGTAGTCTTCCGGTACCAAGGTGTTCTTGAAGTGATCAGAAATGGCGTGACACCACTGGATGTGGCTCCTACGGAGGCTCAGAGAGCAACCCACCGTGAACAATCGAAGAAAGATGACAAAGCAATTTTCTTGATCCATCAATGTGTTGATGCGAATGTTCTGGAGAAGATAATTGAATACGAAACTGCGAAGGAAGCGTGGGACGTATTGGCAACTACTTACTCCGGCGATAAACAAGCGAAGAAGATGAAATTGATGTCACTGCGTTGTCAATTGGGACTATTGAAGATGGAGCCAAACGAGACCGTAGCACAATTTGTAAGCAGGTTAGTAACTCTAACGAATCAAATGCGTAGTTGCAGTGAGGTGGTTAGTGATTCAATGAAAGTAGAAAAGATTCTCACTGGTGTTACTCCAAGTTTTGATAGTGTAGTCTCGGCAATAGAGCAATCTAAGGATCTAGATAAACTGAAATTAGAACATTTAATGGGATCCTTAGAGGCACATGAAATTAAATTGAAGAGTAGAGAGATTGCCAAGAAAGAAGTGAAAGAAGGTGACAAGGCATTGTTTGCCAAATCACAAGAAAAAGGAAATGCATCGAGTAATTCTAGGAGGAATAAGAAGGGTAAAGGGAAATGGAAGAACAACAAGAATGAAGGTGGAGGGTCAAAGAATGAAAACCAGAAGAAAGGGGGTGATAACACTGGAAAGAGTAAGAAGAAAACGAAAGATGAAATACAGTGTTATAACTGTCAAAAATGGGGCCATTATGCCGATGAATGTGAAAATCCTAAGGTGCCTAGGAAGAGGAATGAAGAAGCACAGCTGGCTCGTGACTCTGATGATGAAGAAACAGTGATGCTTATGGCCATAATTGTGATGTAGCGAGTGAAGAAATGTTGTTAATGGCAGTTAAGAACAAAGAAACTGGTGAAGAGGAATGGTGGTACCTTGATACAGGTTGTTCCAACCATATGACTGGTCACAAGGATTGGTTCCGTGAACTTGATGAGACTGTGAAAAGAAGAATAAGGTTTGGTGATGGTAGAATTTGTCATGGTCAAGGTATCGATAAGGTAGAGATAAGAAGAGAAGATGGAAAGAAAGTGGTGGTTAGTGATGTGCTGTATGTACCTCAAATGAAGAGTAATTTGCTTAGCTTGGGGCAATTACTTGAGAAGGGTTACTCCATGAACATGAGTGATAGTTTCATGAAAGTTGCAGACAAAAATGGCAACACTGTCCTAAAGGCGCCTGCATCAAAGAACAAGACCTTTAAGGTAGGTGTTAACACCATTGAACATGAATGTCTATCAGCACAAACTAGTAAAGATACATGGAAGTGGCATAGAAGAATGGGACACTTGAATTTCAACAGCTTGAATACTCTGCAGAAGCAAGGAATGGTTGCAGGGCTACCTCAAATTGAAATGCCAAGACAAGTGTGCAGCAAATGTTGTGAAGGGAAGCAGCCCAGGAAGTCCTACTAGTCAGAAGTTTCAACAAGAGCCAAAGGAAAACTTGAAGTAATCCACTCAGATGTATGTGGACCCTTTGAAGTCAAATCTCATGGAGGTAACCTGTATTTTGTTTCCTTTATTGATGATTTTACTAAAAGAATGTGGATTTACTTGTTGCAAAGAAAGAGTGATGTATTTGCAACATTTAAAGAGTTCAAACTATTAGTAGAAAAGCAATCTGGCCGATCTATTAAACAGTTAAGAACTGATGGAGGAGGTGAATATACTTCACTGGAATTTGAAAAATACTGCAAAGATGAAGGGATTGTGCATGAGGTGATGGCTCCATACACACCTCAACACAATGGAACTGCTGAAAGAAGAAATAGGACACTATTGAATATGGTGAGATGCATGTTGAAAGAGAAGCACTTACCAAATGAATTATGGGCAGAGGCAGTGGTCACATCAGCTCATATTCTAAACAGAAGTCCAACAAAGAGACTAGAAAACACTACACCAGAGGAAGCATGGAGTGAGTCCAAGCCAAGTGTGAAACACTTCAAGGTGTTTGGATTACTAGCTCACAGACATGTACCTGAACAACAGAGAAGAAAGCTTGATTCTAGATCACAAGCTATGATATTAGTTGGCTATCATAGCACAGGTGCCTACAAGCTCTATGATCCCTTGAACAAAAGAATAGTGATCAGCAATGATGTGGTAATAGATGAAACAAAGGAGTGGGATTGGAGTACTGTAAAGGAAAAAGAAATTGAGACTGTGACAGTTGAGTTGGATATAGAGAATGATGCTCCAACTAATCTTGAACCTGCAGAAATAGATGATGACAGTGATGGTGAGCCACCTAGAAGACCACAGAGACAAAGAAATTTACCTAGCAGACTCCAGGACTACGAAGTATTTCCTGATACTGCTATAGACACAGATGGTGAGCTACTGCAGTTAGTACTCCTTGCAGAAGCAGAATCGATTTCACTGAATGAAGCACTATCTAATCCTCATTGGAAGAAGGCAATGGAGGAAGAACTTCAGGCAATTCAGAAGAACAACACTTGGGAAATGATGAGACTACCAAGTAATAAGAAGGCTATTGAAGTCAAGTGGGAGAAATTGCCAAGTATAAACCAGGTTTAGACTATAATGAAATCTATGCTCCAGTAGCTAGAATTGAAACTATTAGACTGATAGTTGCAATTGCTAGCATGAAGAAGTGGACAATGAGTCAACTAGATGTGAAATCAGCATTCCTCAATGGTCCATTGGAGGAGGAAGTGTATATCAAGCAACCACCAGGCTTTGAATTAAAGGGAAAGGAAGATAGAGTGATGAAGTTGAACAAGGCTTTATATGGTTTAAAGCAAGCACCTCGGGCCTGGAACAAAAGAATTGACAACTTCCTTCAACAACTCAAATTCGAGAAATGTGTAACAGAACATGGTGTGTACCTAAGGAAGAGCAATTCAACTGGTGTTATCATGATCTGTTTGTATGTAGATGATCTTCTTGTCACTGGTGATAGTGAGCAAGAGATCAAAATCTTCAAAGAAAAACTGATGAGTGAGTTTGAAATGTCTGATATGGGCAGGCTTGCATATTTCCTAGGGATGGAGTTTGTGACATCCAAAAATTATGAATATCGATGGGTGAGTTATTATTATGAATATATTATCCTAACAACATCTTACTTGTGGTTTTTAAAATCTAAGAATGTTTTTAGTGTTTTCTTAAGAATCATCATCTTTTTCCAGAAAAAAGAAGTATTAGGATGATTCTAAAAAAGAAAATTTTTGCTAAAAACATTTGACATCTTTGATTTAGGAGAAATCCTTCTATCCCTATGGGTTGATAGTTAAACAGTTTTACTGTTTGCAAATATGACAAATAAGATGTTGGGAGTATAGTATATTCATGAGTTCAACTGACTCATCTAGCTTTGATTCTGGTTAAGTGTCCGAACCACAACAATATCTCAAATTTTTAATATGGAATTAGATGATTATAGTCATCAAGATAATTCAATAAAAAATGAAGAATTAGTTGAGTACCCAAAAAATTTGGACCAACTAAACAAATGGACAATTCCTTCAGTACCTTCTAGCCAAATATATAAATTTGGTATGTTTGATATCAAGTCACGATATGCCGTGAAGACGATTGAACAGACTGTGAAAGTTTCTGATAATATTCAGACAATAAATTTATTAAGTAAAAAAGATTTACTTCCTTTTAAAGATTATAATTTTATTCATATTGGTATGGTGCAAATTGCCTTTAAACCTTTGACCTTGCTCGGACTAAATGCTAGTATCTTAGCATATGTTAGAGATGGAAGATGCAGAGATTTTAATACTTCTCTTGCTGCTCTTATAGAAACAAGTCTTTGTCATGGACCTGTTTACTTTAATGTTTCTCCAAATTTGAGTTTATCTTTATCTGACAGAAATATTCTTGATGCTATGCAGCTCACAGTTAATACTAGTGGGTATAATTATACTACAAGTAGTGAAATAATAGCAATATGCTATAGAGTGTATTATAAGCATTCTTGGTTTTTCAGTGTTAATACAGAAATTCTGGAAAAACCTATACCAAATTGGTTTTATAACTGGTGGATAAAATTTGGTCCTTCTTTGGAAATTTTACCAAAAAATATATTAAATTTATATGAAACATGGTGCAATTATAACCCATTAATTCTGAAGAATGCTTCAAGGATGATTACAGGGCAAGGACCTTGTTTATATTGTATTAAATTCCAAATCTCATGGATTTGGAGATGGACAATTAACATTGCTAAGGATAAATTCAATATCCCCTATACTTAGAAGAAATTTCTTCTACAAATGGTGGACTAAGATGCCTAGAGAGGATCTTCAACATATGGAAGAAAAAATTGAAACAGCCATAGCTGAGGATCAATCCAGACCCAAAGAATCAGGATTTCAAGAAATGTCTTTAGAAAATCTAAAGAATTACTTTCAGAAAATTTTCCCAAATGAAACAGAAGAACAGATTATGATCAGAACTCTAGATCACATGAAAAAACAATTTTTTAAAACTTTTAAAGTTAAAAGTGATGATGTATCTATGAAAACCAGTAGTTCACAAGGATCACTAGATTCCAATACCTACAATTGTCTAGCTAGAGAATCTCAGGCAGAAGAAGAAGCAGAACCTATACCAGAAGATTTCTAGGATGCAATGATAGAAGAGATGAGTCATCAAATCAACAAGGGAAAGGGACAACAATAAATTGCCGACATAATTTGAAATTTCAAAGGAATCAAAAGATTCAGAAGGATAGGACCAAAAATTCAAGATATGGTCGACCAAGGGAATATTTTCCACTATTTTCTTTTCCTTTTTCTTTGTTTTTTCAACTTTAGTCATTATCAATGTGTCGATGGTGCCCCAAGTGTACCCGGCATTAATAATGATATTTTGTCTTTTTAGTTTACAGGCTACCGAATGTAATAGTAGTCTTTTAACCGGCTTAAATAGTAGGCCCTTATTTTCCTATATAAGGCATTCAATGCCTCAGTTGTAAGACACAACTTAGAAATGCAATAAAGATTATTCCTCTCCCACTACTTCTCTTCCACTTCTTCTAGTGTTTCTATCCTCCAAGTTTCCACTAAGCTTTTGCAAATAGTTCCTCCACTCCTCCTTCCATCAATTGCTGCACCTCACTCTCCTTGATTCCCTCTAAGGTAATTCAATTAATTAATTATATGTTGAGTAACTAAATTATTGTTGTGGTGAGGACCCTTGAATGAAACTTTTTGAAAGTATATAAAAATCTTAGTTATATCTAAATTATTGTTGCTTGATATAAAAAGTAAGACTAAAATTCAAAAGTTTAATATTTTAATATAAAAAATATAAAAGTTAGTCTTACTTTTACATTTTAATATTTAAAAAGTATAAAAGTTAGAATAATTTAATATTTTATTAATATTTTAAATTAAAAATACGTATAAAAAGACTAAAAAATTAATTAGTTATAATATAATATATATCTATAATAAGGATATTTATATAATATATTCTGGGCGGGGTCCCCGCGGGTCGGGGGTATGATCCCCATCCCCATCCCCACTTTGACTGCGGAGGGATTTTCTCCCCCGTCCCCATCCCCACGGGGAAAAACTCCCCGCCCACGGGGCCCCATTCGAGGCAATCCCCGCGGGGATCCCCACTTGCGGGTAGAAATTGTCACCCCTAATTAAGGGGGTGTATTGTAGTCGAAAATAATAGCTAGTCGAAAATAATAGCTAGTCAAAAATTAGGTTTTTGAGTTCCTTTTGATTTGTTAGAGTTGGTTATCAGAACCAACGGAAATCTCTTGATATATATACAGACATGTTGTAAATTCCAAAAAGATCAATCAACATACAGTGAACATTCAAACTGAATTTTTTTCCCTCCAAGATTCTATTTTTCGTTACTCTCTCTCTCTATTCACTGTGTAAATCAAGATCTCACCACCACGAAACGATCGGAACTCCAACAGTTAGCTCCAATTCAACATGCAAGCCATACCTTTCCCTTTTTGGTCAAGTTGAAGCTTCACACATCAATGATGGTGGAAAGGAAATAGGGAAGAATAGGTTTCTGAAGTTAGTATCATTTGAAAGAGAATGGAAGATGAAAGAGAATGGTGGTGAAAAGGGTGACATGCATAAACTAGGGAAGAAGATCTCCCCCTTCCTCTTCCTTTCCCCTTCGCCTCCCCTTCTCTCTTCTCCTCTCTTTTCCCTCTTCTTTTCTTTCCTTGTTTTCAGAATTGTGAGAAATGAGAGGTGAGTTGTCTTAGTTTGAGTTTAATGAGCTGAAAGGGTTTTAAACAATATGAAAAGACTATTCTACCCTTGGTTACTACTTCCCACTTAAAACCCATTTTTAATCACTCAAACACACATTCAATCACATAATTCAAACAATCATACAATTAGATCATATAAATCACTCGATATAGCAATTCAATCCTATAATTTAACGAGTATACATTGTTTTCCGAGATAAACTCATATCCAAAACGTGAATTATTATTTACTCGAATAATAATTCACTCGTTAATTTCCTAAGGCTTTTTTTTCACACCCCCTCATTATCACTCCCACCCCCATAAATACCGTTTCGGACAAAAATGCCCCCAGCAATAGTGAAAATTTCGGAATTACCTTAGAGAAGAGGTAAATCCGGTAGGGGGTTTGGGGTTTTCCGGAATTACCAAAAACTGAGGTAAATCTGGTTCACAAAATGTGAACCGGATTTACCTCGCTTTTTGGTAATCCGAAACCCCAAACCCCCTACCGGATTTACGTGGTTTTTACGGTATTTCCGGAATTTTTTTTAATTAAAAACAAATTAAAATTAATTAAAGACGTGTTTTTGATGACGAAACGAAATAATACATGAAAGTTCTGAACGGAAACAACAAAACAAAGCAGCAAAGAAAATGAAAAGACGGTAGAAATTAGTGAGATGGTGGTTGGAGATGTCGAAGGACCTCAGCAACAGTCCTTCTGGTTTCGACATACAGCTGAATAGGACTCCGCATCTGAAATATGTCAAAACGGTCCATCATTACTCGAACGTCATCGTAGGCTCATCAAAGCCTCCTCACAATCAGTGAGGATAACCTGAGAAACACAATCCAGACCTTCTATTAGAAATGGAAAAAATAAAAAAACAGTAATGTAATGCCAAAAACTAAAGTCAGTTCGCATTGACTTACCTGAGGAAGTGCAATATCACACACCATCAAATCTCGTAGGCTCTGCAGCACCCACGTGTAGTAATCATAACACTCATGAGACATATATGCAAACACAATAGGAAATGTCAACTCAGTGGAAGTGACACCAACAATCTCCAGCAGAGGCAATGCATACTTGTTGGTCTTAAAGGTACAGTCCATAATCAAAACAGTCGGAAACATTCTCAATAACTTGATACTATCAGGATGTGACCACATGATCTCCTCAACAATATCAATACCTTTAAGTCGTCTCGTCCAACACAAGTAATGGTTCGCCTGAATCAGTGTCATAAGCTGCTGCATCTCAGTCATACTACCTCTCTTTCCCTTCCGGATACTGTTGCGGGTTCTATACAACTGACTAATGTTGCTCAAGTTGTTCTTAAATCTGACCTTCAATGCTTCAAGACTTTTGGATGCTTTCACTCCCAAAGACAGATGCTCCCCAACAACTGACCGCTCCTCCTTGGTAAACTTACCAAATATAGCTGCTCCAAACAAAGTCTTATGAGACTCATGATTGTGAATCCCATACACCACTCTCACCTTCCAATCAGAACTAGGAGGTAACATTGGTTTAGCTTTCAATTGAAACCTACAACCACATCTTTTCGATGTCTTGTGTCTACCAGCAGAACACCCAACATCTACTCGATCAGATGTGCCCTGCCTCTCACAAACCATAAACAACCTTGTTCTTTTTCCCTTTCCCATTCTCCGTCGTCTCGGTTCGAACAATAACCACAATGATTCTGTTCGCTTTCCCGGTATCTCTAGCCCAACGTGTCATTGCATCTCGAGTGGGAAATATCTCAGATGGGAAATATCTCAGATGTCGTAAAGGCAGCGGTTAAATCCATAATAACCATCTATTTAAAAAATATATAAATGTTATATAAAAACAATTCCGGAAATACCTTTTATAGAGGTATTTCCGGTTCACATATTGTGAACCGAATTTACCTCTGAAAAAGGTATTTCCGGAAAAATTTATATTTAAAAAAACAAAATTTCGGAATTACCTTTTCTGGGGATAATTCCGGTTCAAAAATCGTGAACTGGAAATACCAACTTTCTGCGCTAAATCCGGAAAATTCACCTCCAAATTCCCGGAAATACATTTTTTATGGTAAATCCAAAAAATCCTATGAGTGTGGTGGGTCCGGTCCGTTTTTTTATAAAATGACAGGGGCATTTTGGGGTTTTTCCTATTTATGGGGGTGGGAGTGATAATGAGAGGGGTGGGAAAAAAATTCCAAATTAACGAAACTATGAATGTTACAATCATCCCAACTTGGAAATTTTGTCCTCAAAATTGAACGAACATACCTCTAAAGAACAAGTACGGATGTCCAGTTTGCATGTCGTCCTCCAATTCCCACGTAACTTCCTCGGCCGAAAAACCACCCCAAACCACTCTAACATTTGGAATTGTTCTCCTCCGAAGCGGACTCCTCTCCATGTTCTATGATATGATTTGGATGAAGTTGTAATATGATCCGAGAAAGGAGCACATATAAAAAATAGGATCTATCCTTGAGTGAATAACAAAATTAAAAGACAAGAAGAAAACACAATTGAAAGTAACACAAATTAAAAAGATGGAGAAGATAGAGGATGGAAAAAAGAAAGGCGCCACACTCTCAATTCCTCTCTTTTTTCTTTCTTTTCACTCGTTTTTTCTTTATACTTCTCTTGCGCTTTACGGAGATCCGCCCATAATATTTCCTTACTAGCAGCAATCTCTCTTTCCATTCTCTCCTCTCTTCTCATTCTTCTTTCATCAATCTCTCTACTAGCCCTCTTATTTTCTTTTTGTGTTTTTTCCTTTTCTCTATCCATTTTCTCATGTGTTTTCTTCAGCCAATCACCAACCTTATATTTCTCAAGTGGATTTGTAACAAATTCATATTTATAATCCATGTATCTATATCTAGAATTCCACATGATGAAAAGAAAATCAGATAGATATTGTTGAAAATAAACTGACATTTCCAATCGTTGCGTATTTCACCTTTCCAATAGATGCGTATTTCACTCGGATTGGGAAACCAACAACTTGGCTCTGATACCAAATGATGAGGAACTAGGAGGGGGCACGTTGAAGTTGAGATTCAAAGAAGGATATTGACGCCACACTCAAGAAATAGATGAGAAGGTGAGTGATAA
Source organism: Oxytropis ochrocephala (assembly GCA_020916435.1). Taxonomy (NCBI): domain Eukaryota; kingdom Viridiplantae; phylum Streptophyta; class Magnoliopsida; order Fabales; family Fabaceae; genus Oxytropis; species Oxytropis ochrocephala. The sequence goes on along the minus strand of CM037095.1, from coordinate 3,861,403 downwards.
ATCGTGAGTTTTGATCGCCACAAGTTGCCTTGATAAGATCAATTTGGTTCTTTAACCCAAAAACACAAAAGAAGCTCTCACAAATGGAGGAAACTCGATTTTCATTCATATTCATAATCTGATTTTTACATTCTAGATAGGCCCATATATATAGCCTTTTTGGGCATCATGGAGATGTAAACAAAAGGTCACATCTAAGTGACATTATTCCTAATGATAATCTTATTTATCTTTACTTAGTTGCTTATAAATACCTTAACTAAATGACTAATCAAATAGAACTTATAAGTGAATATTTAAAAAGCACTAAAACTAACTAAAGAGTTCCCAAGGCATGCAAGCCAAAGGTTTCCTCTTTTTATTACCTAAATTAAAATAAAAAGCACATAAATATCTTGACAAAATCTGTCTTCGACTTCCAGCACGTTTTTCTTCATGATTGTATCCGAACCTGACACAGTGTTTTTATTAAAACTTGTAGATTTATTTCTTAGCTTTCCAACGGATCAAGAAACGCGTCAATCGGAGTTCTAGATCTCTAGATATAGTAAAAACAAGTCAGACATGTCTTGTCAATTAACAAACGAATTTTTCAACAGCGCCCACTTTTTCCATCTCGGCCTTAATTTTATTCATGTCAAGGACATCCACTCTAGGTTTTCATCAGGTTGAAATGACAAATCTAGTCGAAGATCAATATTTTTTAACTCAATGGTTAACTTGGATCGGAAAGGTACTTCTTCAGTTGAAATACATGAAACACAACATGTAGATTAGACAATACAGAAGGTAAAGCTACACGATACGCCACTAGTCCAATACGCTCGAAAATTTCGAAAGATCCAATATACCAAGGACTGAGTTTTCTTCACCCGCAATGCTCTACCGGTACCAATAGTTGGTGGAACTCTAAAAAAATACATGATCACCAGATTCACACTCTAGTGGTCTTCTACATTTGTTAGCATAACTCTTTTGCCAACTTTGAACTATCTTCAATTCTCACTACATACACAATAGTTGCCAATTCCCAATCATGAGTTGGATAGTTCTCTACATGAAACTTCAATTGCCTGAATGCATAAACTACCACGTGCTGATTCTGCATAAGAATCCATCCTAAACCCTTCCCGAGGCGTCACTGTAAATTTGAAATCCCAGGGACGGATCTAGAAGAATTGATATTGGAGCAGAAGTCAACCTCTTTTCAACTCTAGAAACATTCTTCACAATCAGAATCTCATTCAGACGACTGACCTTTACAAGTTAACCGAGTGAGTGAAGAACTACGGCGAGAATTCTCGAATAAATCTTCGATAACAACCAACTCCCAATTCATAATGTCCATATCTAATGTGGAAAGTTGTCTTCGGAATGTCTATAGCCCTAACCTCTACCTGACGATAACCCGATCTTAGACCAATCTTTGGAAACATTGTTGCGCCTTGCAGATGCTCAACCAAATCATAGATTCTTGAACATAAGGTACTTATTCTTAATAATAACTTTGTTCAACTAGTGGTAATCTATACACAACCTCATGCTCCCGTCTTTCTTTTTAACAAGTAAATCAGGAGCACCTCAACTTGTAGTAAACTAGGGAACATCACCTTTTGGTTTTATTAAATACACTATTAGCACTTTGGATTAAACTCTATCACGACAGTGATCTTGCTGACTCACAAATGGGTAAAGTTTATGGAAAAACTGTTTCTTGAAAACGTTTGAATATAAAATAATTTTCTTACTTACCCGTAGGAGTTGATTTCATTGCTAACTCAAAATACTAATAAGGTGTATCTTCAACTTCATGACTCAGTCTTTGAAACTCAATCCCTAAATCCGGATAGTCTCACTCAAATGTACGGCTTTGCAGAAACCTATAAGTCAAAAACCAACCATTCTCTTGCACTGATTTTACTATTCAGTCATTTAGGTTTGAGGAGATCTAAACAATAAGGATTTCTAGCTTGATACATAACAGCTTCCCTACCCAAGTAAGACTTACTAGAAAATTTTGAACTTCGTTCTATCATTCAGTAGTGTTGACTACTCTAGGCTAAATGTTAATATTTAGATTAATAACAGAGTTGGCTAGTTGTAGCATCAGAGAAATGATCAAAATAGAAGGATTCTTTTGCGAAATCAAACGGGCACAAGATAATGCTTCCAACGTTGATTTAGAGAACAATTCTCACTACTTTACTCATTTCTTTGGTCCTACATCTCTCCGAACTCCTTGCACCTCCAAACATAATCATAACTCCAAGAGTATCCATTTGGTAAGGAATGTGTCTTGCCTAATGATGAGTAAGGTGTTTAACACTCAATTGATTCAGTCTTTCTATAGGTTAACACCACTTCTAACACACTTCAAAGTTAGCGGCAATATGATAATTTTCAAAAGATTTAGACATTTATACAATGGCGAAATTGGTTTACTCTTTTTTTTTTCTTCTTTATATATAGCGGAACCTAAATGGCATGACCGACACCTCTTATAAATGCATCCCACCCATCCCCCAACCAGATGTTCCCGTTGCGCCTCTCCACTTTTATCAAGTGTCTGTGTCAATCTTTAGTGGTGAGAAGAACCTCCTGATCAATTAAGTAACCCCGTATCTTCGTGAAATTACGAGGGAATTTCAGTAAAATTAATATTAGAAGATTAATAATTTTAGTAACGAAATTAATAAATAGTAGTCCGTGTTAAACGGATACCATTGCTTACAATTCTATTACCGTGACCATCAGAATATTTTTTTTTTTTAAAAAAAACCGCTCAAATCGATTGCCTGTATAACACAAAACATTAGAAACTCAATTTAAAGATAGCTAAATCAATAGGATGTATAAAGATAGGTATTAATAGAGAGTATGTGTAAAATAGTCAACACACCTCAGTCAACCAATGACTCATTGCCAAGTAAGCAAGTCAAACCAAGTGAGTCAGCTGAAAGACACGTGAAGCTAGAAGAGAAGAAAGCTCAGCCACACGTGAAGCTAGAAGAGAAGAAAGCTCAAACGGTTTCTGGAAATAGTTCATCAGGTTGTTAGAAAGTTGTTAAAGGAGTTGTAACTGAATCATAGCATTTCATAGCTTGTATAAATATCAACCTAACTGTTGTAATACTCAGATAATGCAATAATGAAAATCACATAATGAATTCTCCCAAATCACTCTCATTTGTTTCGTTTATGGTATCATTCGCCATTTCGATCCGTCTCCACTTCCGCTTTCATCTTCAACCTTCATCCTCTTCCTGAAATTGTATCCCTACTATGGCTACCGAATCACCAAACGCATTATCTCAACCTGATTTAGCCTCCAATGTATTTTCTCTAAGTGGCAATACATCAAACGCCTCCCATGGCTTCCCCTCAGCACCGAAACTATCAATCAAACTTGACGACAAGAATTTCTTAATGTGGAACCAGCAAGTCACAGGTATCATCACATCTTACAAGCTTCATCGATTGCTTGTTAATCCAACAATTCCGCAACAATTCAATTCTGAAGTGGATCGCATTGCGAATAATCACTCTGATGAATACGAGAAATGGTTGGTGCAAGATCAAATGGTGTTTACCTGGTTGCTGTCTACACTCTCCGATTCGGTTCTCCCTCGCGTTCTCACGCAAGCATGCTCATCGGTATGGGATCACATTCACAATCACTATTACTCGCATCTTCGTGCTAAAACTCATCAATTGAAGTCCAATTCAAAAACACGAAGAAATCAAATCGATCATCAATGATTATCTCATAAAATTGCATTCCATTGCCGATTCCCTAACATCAATTGGAGAAACCATAAGCCGATCAAGATATTATCGATGTATTGCTTGATGGTCTTCCCGAGGAATATGGACCATTCGTTATGATGATATATGGAAGATCTTCACCTCTGTTTATCGAGAGGTTGAAGCACTTCTTCCGTGCAAGAGGCTCGGTTTGAAAAGCATCACCGGGAACTCTCCAACACACCAGCGCAAACAAACCGCTCATGCCTCCAATGGTGGACGCCAAGGAAACACAAGCTATCGTGGTCGTGGCGTGGCAATCGAGGCCGAGGCCGAGGTCACGATTCAAATCACGGCTTCAACACTAATGTCAATTCGCGCAGAAAAACGGTATGCCAACTCTGCGGTAAACTTGGCCACTGTTATGAATTGCGGCATAGATTTGATGAAAATTTCGTACCACGACACTACACAAGGTCTCAACAGTCCAACAAGGAAGCACAACAAACCAAAGAAACCAAGAATGATAAGGCCACAACGTCTGCATCACCTCAGGTGAATTATGCAGCAACTGCTGGCGTGAAGAACTCAACACCTCAAGTCAGAAGGAGGAAGACTGGTGGAACGATACAGGTGCGTCTCATCACGTCACTCCTAATCCTGATAATTTAGAAACTAGTGAACCATACCATGGCACCACACAAGTATCAATGGGAAATGGCTGTAAAATCCCTATAAAATCAGTAGGCACTGCCACCATTAGGTCTCCTTATGATCCTAGAGTCAAACTCAAACTCACCAAACTCTTACATGTCCCTAACATTAAAAGAAATCTACTCTCAGTGTCTAGATTCACTAAAGATAATAATGTAAGCTTTGAATTCAATAACAAAATTTGTCTTGTTAAATGCCAGGCAACTAAGAAAGTGTTGCTCAAAGGCTTGGTTGGTCGTGATGGGCTATATTCATTCAAGACTCTCCCCTTCAAGGTTGCAATCAAGCCTAGAGTAAAGCTTGCATCTCAGCTAAAGTCAAATTCCAAGTCTGTCAAGTCCGCAGAGTCAACTGTAAACAATGTAACAGTGTCTTGTAAAGATAGCCATTGTGATAAGTCAAAGTCTGTTAGTAGCAATAATGTACTTAGCTCTCATGCTAGTATTAAGTCTAAAGCATTATCTGAGTATCAATTGTGGCACTCACGATTGGGCCATGCCAATGTAAACTCAGTTAATGCCATCCTCAAACTGTGTAATATTCCAACTATTAATAAAGCTGAGATTCCATTATGTCAATCTTGTTGCATGGGCAAAGCTCATCGCATTTATGCACCTCCCTCCACTTCCAACTACACTAAAGCTTTTGAATTAGTCCACACAGACTTGTGGGGACCTTCACCCTCACATTCAAAGTCTGGTTACCAATATTATATTGCATTTGTTGACACTTACTCTAAGTTTTCTTGGCTGTATTTGCTGAAAAACAAATCTGGAGCAATAAATGCATTCAAACAGTTTCAAGCCTTGGTCAAGAATCAGTTTAACAGCACTATCAAAGCACTACAATCAGATTTTGGTGGTGAATTCAGGCCATTCACAGAAATGCTTACAGAGCAAGGCATTCTACACAGACTTACCTGTCCACACACATCACATCAGAACGGTACTGTGGAAAGGAAGCATCGACAAATTGCTGAAATGGGTCTTGCTCTACTTGCACAAGCCTCCCTTCCTCCATAGTCCTGTAATTCTCTTCTGGCGATGATATATCTAATAAGATGTTTATCTTTCAGCTTATCATTGAAGAAATTTGTCGTGATGTCCACCGCGTCTTGAGCCGCATTGGAAAATAATGTTATTGAGATACTTCAACCCAAAGGTGCACATCCTAGTGGTTATATTGGGGTATGTTTTTACCGGTTTCAACTCTTCCATTCATTGTCATTCTTCGTAGAGAAAATTGCATGATGTTTAGCAAAATCTCACAATACACGTCATTTCCTATGATCTACACATTCTCGAGCTACCTCAAGTCCTCAACTCAACCATAGTTGGGTCATTTCATATGAGAAAATGCTCTTCACCACCCCATTTGAGTTTCCTGTTAGAACTTTTGCTCGAGTAAACTACATCCTAATTGGTTGGTCTCTATTGGGTTCATGTAGTTATTTCCCATTCTTGAAGATCTACTATTGATTTCTTCACCTCACGAACCTTATCGGATGTTCTTACCTTTTCCCGGGTTAGGGATTACATTCATGTTGTTGACTTAGCAGATGGGCACATTGCTTGCATTGCATAAACTAGAAGAAAGCGATATAGGTATTATTCCAAACTTGTCATTACCTTCTAATATTTAATCTGCGTCTTTTTGGAAAATTTTGAGGCGAAGGTAATGTGGTATATTTGTTGTGCTAATATTGCATGTCTTCAATATTCATGGTGTGTGTGTATACAGAGTTCTTAAGATGCTTTTATTGAATGTGCAATAGAAGCTCCACCCTACCCCTGTTTTTCCTTGTACTCTTGAGATGTAATTTAATTTAGTCTACCTAGTTTAGTGAGGGTGAGCATTTGCACCGAGTGATGATTGATCAATTTGATATCTGTCCCATAGTCTTGTCGATGGAATTGTATTGTATTCTTAAAATTACATTTTGTGGAGATGCAAAAGAATGTTGTATGGTAGAATATGTTAAGAGTGGATCTCGCTACTCACAACAACTATCAAGAAACTAAATAAAGCACTAAATTTTACTTGCAATGTTTGATAACCCAATTTGTGAAGTTGTAGTAGTAGGAAACTACTGCTCCATTTATTTTTTTAATTTTTTTTTTAAAATTTGCGACGGATTTGCCACAGACTTGCGATGAAATTTGCCACGGATTTGCGACGAAAATTTGCCACGGATTTGCGACGGAAAAATTTGCCACGGATTTGCGACGGAAACATTTGCCACGGAAATTCCGTGGCAAACGATTTGCGACGAGCGTTTTTGCCACCAATTTTTGTCCGTGGCAAATCCGTGGCAAATGTTGTTTTGCCACGGAAATTTGTACATTTGCCACGGAAATGTCCGTGGCAAATCAGCGATTTTCTTGTAGTGATCGTGTGAAAAATGTTAACAGAGACAACGAGATGATCAAAAACTACAAGGCTCAGTGGGATACTCATATATCCTTGGGTGCATATCTAATTTTTCTAAGTCAATACGAAACCATGTGTTTGAACAAATAACTAATGTAGCGATTTAAGTAGCAACGTGTACACTATAATTGGGTTCCTCGTTAAAAACAACGTTGTTTATTTGTTAATGCAGAGGACTTGTTAAGGAAGTTTGATCAATTTGCTTCGATTCATGCAATCGTGGGTTCTCGCTAAAAACACTATCAACATCACGAAACGAGACACCGCCTACAAAAAGGAAGTCCCCTGTAGATTCCGGTCATCCTCTCGTGTCCCTCCCACTAAAGGCTATTAAACAAGAAAAGTAGACCTTCAAAATCTCTTTGAACTAAGTCATTCTTTTTAGATTTGGCGAATCCAGAACAGACTTTATGCTTAGAATCTGCTTTGTTTAATTTCAATTATGCTTTTACTTTTGGGAATAATGTTACAATAGTTGGGTTATCCCAAATTGCCTTTCGGATTGACAGCTTTATCAAAGTATTCTAACACACTTAAAAGTTAGCGGCAAATTGATAATTTTCAAAAGATTTAGACATTTATACTATGGCGAAATTGGTTTACTCTTTTTTTTTATTTATATATAGCGGAACCTAAATGGCATGACCGACACCTCTTATAAATGCATCCCACCCATCCCCCAACCAGATGTTCCCGTTGCGCCTCTCCACTTTTATCAAGTGTCTGTGTCAATCTTTAGTGGTGAGAAGAACCTCCTGATCAATTAAGTAACCCCGTATCTTCGTGAAATTACGAGGGAATTTCAGTAAAATTAATATTAGAAGATTAATAATTTTAGTAACGAAATTAATAAATAGTAGTCCGTGTTAAACGGATACCATTGCTTACAATTCTATTACCGTGACCATCAGAATATTTTTTTTTTAAAAAAAAAACCGCTCAAATCAGTGCCCTGTATAACACAGCATTAGAAACTCAATTTAAAGATAGCTAAATCAATAGGATGTATAAAGATAGGTATGGTGTAAAATAGCAGACAAACTAGGGTTTAAAACTCTAAAAGCTCCTCCGTGAGATGAAGAAGATCTGAGCAGAACTTGCATTATGGTTAACAAGGACAAAATATATGACACAACTTCACAAATACATGAGATAAAGTAATATATGACACACAAATATACTAATACATCTGTTAGTAACAATCAAATATGCCTATTGTGTTTTTCAAAATTGTGGTTCATGACAATGACTATTAAAATGATGCTAAGAAAATGATATGGACTTATACGCTACGATGGTTATCATTCTAAAACGGTGTCTATGCTATGAGTTTGATTTGTCCTCAAATTGTTTTCTTTGGGGAGAGTAATGTAAAGAGTTTGGTAGGGGTTAAAATTTGAAAGCTATTGAATGGAATCATATTTAAGCAGGAAAAGTACTACACTAAAATCAATCTAAGAGATTAATAGTTTGTGATTGCCAATCAAAAAAAATTGTCACAAGCATGCAGGGAAACTAGGTATTTAGCAATATTGCAAAATACTCTTATTGATCTGAATATTGATGTATGGACATCAAAACCAATAATTTCCACAAATTTTAAGCAATTCAGAATTTATGGCTAGTGGAGCTTACTAGTGCAGATGCTCTAAGTGGAGGAGTTAGCCCAAGGTCATATACGTAATCCTTTATTAGGGGATAAAATAAAACTAGTCCTGATGATGGTGGTTGAATAACTTCCACCACTTGAGAATCATTTGTAAATGCCCTTAAATTTCTAATAAAATAATACAACAGTTTAACATCATGAACAAGGAGCATTATGTACCAAAAAATTGCATCCAAAGGATGGACATTTGTAGTTGAATACCCTATAATTAGGAACAAGCTTTCCTCTTTTATCTATTGTGCTAAAATGAAAACATACAAACAACAAATAAACTTCAGTGGAAAGACAAAAGAAAAAACATAAATATTCCATCACAAATATAGTTAAGTAGCAGAAGATCTCACTTCTAGAAAAAAAGCATAACTATTCCATCACAAATAGTGTTAAGTAATGAATGACTTAAAATAGGCAAGATTTTCACCGCCAAACATAGCACCCGTACTACAACTATTGTTATCATGTCTTTAAATTGCAAAAGCAAATAGAGTAATCTCCAAAAATTAGAATGTTACCCCACCCCACGGTTAGTAAGTCTTCGTTTACATGGGTGCTTTACCTTTCCCTTTCCTTTTCTTTGGCCTCTTACTTGCTCCTTTCGTAGTGCCCTCTCCTTCCCAAGTGCCCTTGCTTTTCAATTCACCCTGTGATAATGTATAATGATATAATTAGCATTTTTGTTAATAATGAGTCACATTTATAAAAAACAAGATATATTTTTTTCAACCAACTAGCCAACCTTAGTAGTAGTGCTTGAACCATTCAGAAATCGCTTTAAGAGTGATACATGGAGGGCAATTAGACAATCATCTTCTCCTTGGATCATCATGCCTACAATTTCGCCTCGAATATTGAAGACCGGTGATCTGCAAAACCATAGTCCCATGTATACAAGAGGCCAAAGACATTGTATAATTGGAATGCAAGCGGAAAGTTGTTTTTGATAGTTGAAATAGTCTTGAGGTAACTTTCAAAAAATTTTGCATTATATATATGCCCCATTATTCGATACTCTGGAGTTTTTTCCAAGCTAGAACAAACAAAATCCTTACATTTTTCATTAGTAAGAGAAGGCAACTCGTTAACACATTTATAGGAAGCACGTCCAACAACTATGGACCATACCAAGTTCATTGAGTGACCTATCTGCACCAACGTTTGACATTTTGATATAGACCCATCCTCGACAAATTTACCATATTTATCATGCTTGAAACCCTTGACAACCAACAAAGCTAAATCCCAATCATAATTCGAGGTTAGTTCCTCGGCATCCAGAACGAAATCTTCATCATCAAATTTACGAACTTTAATGCTATGTAGTTTGCCAAGTTTCACAGAACGAACACATGTCAATAATAGAAAATCATCATCTTGGAGGGAATGCCCCTTAACATCCTCTGGATTTACAGCAATTCCACTAAAATGTTCGGTAAATTCGTCACCATCTAATTCACCCTTTGACTGTATAATCCATGTAACATCTTTTAACGGCCCACTTAGTTGTTCAAAATCAGAATCAGTAAAATGATCCTACATTTCAATAGATTATTATTATTTAAAAGTATCAGTACAAGGAATAAACTACAATCATCAAAGCAATACCATTTTTTTTAATGTAAAAAAACACATAGGAAAAAGATAGTATTTGAAAAGGCAAACTCTAACGTAAATAAAAAGGATGATGGCTGCAAAACTCAAGAAACAAAGCTATTTTCCATATGCATAATACTGCAATCATACTATATAGCAAGTTCAAGAAAAAGGAGACAGAATATAGTATAATCAAGTTTCAATGCACAGACACCAAAAAGAAACTAAACATTGTCCTTTAAAAAATGCTAACAAGAACCTTCACAAGGGTCTAAATGTGATAAAGAAGGGTTCTACTCTTTCTTGGTGTAGTGTTTTAGCCTGATTGTGCTTTGAGACCTAATCGAAAGAGTGAAGCTATGGATGGCCCTTTTACAGAATGTAGTATACTAACTTTACTAATTAAAATGATAAATACCAACTACGTTACCATTTTATTGATTTCTCGCTTTTCCTTCTTTCGTTCCTTCTGTTGCTGCAATCTCCAAGCCAGAAACCACGGATTTTTCCACATATTGTATTTGCTGAACTTTAGTCGCTTTTGAGAAAAATTCTTTATGTAATGCCTTACATGTGGCGCTGCAAAGAAATTAGTTGAGCAACTATGGATATCTAATATAGATTAAGCTACTTAAAATGAAGAAAAAAAAGGACAATCTTACAGTCTTTCGAAATAAACCACGGATTTTTCCGCATATTGTATTTGCCTCCATGCATTTTGGTCTACAATGTACAAAAAGGGGAAATCGAAAATTCAGCACAAGAGTAAAACTTAAAAAAACGGAACAGCGAAGGAAAATAAAGAGGTGGTGGCGGTGTGAAGGAGCGAAAATCTCAACCCTTCCTTCAGTTGCTTTGCTGCAGGAGGAGCTCTCTCTGAGTATTGCGGCGTCTGTCTTTCGTTCTCTGAGTGAGTATTTTCGTTCCTTCAATTTCAATTTCAATTGCTGCAGTGCGGCGTCGTTTAACTTGTATGCTGCTCATGACTTCCATCCAGCCCAACAAACAAGCCTTTACTCTATTATTGGACTTCCAGCCCAAACAACCCACCTCTTAATTTTAATTACACCTCTCTTTCTTTTGCCTTTCTCCATCTAATGGTTTCCGTTAAAATTATTTATATTTTAGCTACCTCTTAATTTGAATTACACATCTTAATTTGGTCATTTATATTTTACCTTTAGTGAACAATATAAAATTATTTACTTCAATCATTGAATGCTGCCTCAACTGCTTCACACAATCAAATGCAACATGATGTGCCAAATAAAAACGCATTCAATTCAACTGTGAAAATAATAGACCACCGTAAGAACTTCAATTTTATCATAAGCACCCCATTGGTATACATGATCCAACACTTATAAATGTATTATACTTTTATTTTATATTTATATTATATTTCTAAATGTACTTTTATAATATAATATATAATATTATTCAAATCTTTATTTGGTTTACGACTTTATGTGTATCAATAAATCTTGGCAAAATTATACCGGAAGTCCTTTAAGTTATTTAATTGTAACAAGTCGGTCCTTTAAGTTTTTTTCGTAACACTTAAGTTCTTTAAGTTACATAATGTGTGCACCGTTAGTCCTTTTTTTGTTTTTTATTACAAAAAAAACTCAATTCACACTAACAGAGATGGTGTGGCCGTGACGGAGGCTACCTATCATTTATCTTGTAAGAATTTGGTCTTTTAAGACTATAATGTAATAATTTGGAACTTTCAACTTAATTTTTTTTAAAAATGGATGGTTCATCTTCTTTTTCATTTAAGTTGAAAGGACTAAATTTTTTAAATGATGGTAGTCTTAAATGACAACCAGACAGATGACATGTAGGCTCACACACGTACGTCGACTTTGTTAGTGCGAATGGATTTTTTTGTAATGAAAAAATGAAAAAGACTAATGATGTTCAGATTATGTAACTTAAAGGACCAACTTGTTACAATTGAATAACTTAAAGGACCTAAGTAATACGAAAAAAACTTAAAGGACCAACTTGTTGCAATTAAATAACTTAAAGGACTCCTGGTGTAATTTTGCCATAAATCTTACATGTATATCCATGACTTCAGAAGAAAATTTTTGGGGGAATAACTTGATATGGTGGGGGTACAAAAAAAATACCATAAGTGATTATCCACACAAATGGGTAATTGCCCACATTTTTTTTTTGGGGTGTCTAGACAAAGTGGAAATTCCACTAAAAACTCACGCAAACAATTGTGAAGTCTCGGGTTCGAACCCGTGACAAGGTATCCAACCTAATAATTTCGACATTTGCCAGTTGAGCTAAGCCTTACGCATAATTGAACAAAATTTTGCATAGGTGTGGGTATGATCATTATGGTCCCACCCCTTCCCTCGCATCCACATATAAAAAACTTGATGATTTTAAATCAAATTATAATAATTATATTATTAGTAATTACTTTTCAGTTAAAGTGCAAGGATATAGAACAACACTAACACTACTGCCCACACGTGCATAAAATACAGGCACATTTTTCAAATGTAGATATGAGGAGAAACGAATGGTGTCTATTGTCATCCTAAAATAATAGCAAGAATTGCTTTCCTATTATCATTATTGAGATCCATTTAAAAACAATGGACCATTTCAATCAATAAGAAAGCTAGTGTAGACAAATATCAGGAACCAAGATGCATGAAAACACTTGATCACTAGAGATAAAGTGAACTTTATATTCGAACAGTTCATGACAAGGTTGGTGGAGCTCACACAACTCAGTTATAGATCAAAGACACATTTGAGTTTGATGAGAAAGTTTATGTCTGACCGACCATGTTAAATGGCACCAACCCCTTCGACGAGGTTGTCGTTATCGATCAAGGAAAACTATGCCACTGCACTGCACCATAGAAAACCAACCTGGGCAATCAAAAAAATTAGCACATTCATTTCCGTACATTGCTAATGGCACATGCCAAACATATTAGTCATGCTTTTCATTCACAAAGTTCACAAACATCAACAATGAAGCCAAATGTTATTTTTTCTGATTCTGAAATTGTAATCATTGCTTTCATAACATTGCTTCTGTGACTGTAATTGAACCTGTGGTTATTGATTGTCGTAGGTTGTTAAACTCTTTTCCTGATTGCTCTGTGAAGTATGTTAGTTGTAATGGTAACACTGTAGCTCACAATTTAGTTAGTTTTGCTAAGCTAGCAGGTTGTAATTACTGGTTGGGCCCTCCCCCAGTAAGCTATGTTGTTCCCTCTGTTGTAATACCAGTGGTTGACTCTTTTCCACTTCTCAATTAATGCAAGTATGCTACCATTTCAAAAAAAACAATGGTTTGAGTCAACAACACTTTTTAGCCTAATAGTATCGTCAAAAACTGAATATATAATGCACTTTTTATATGGTTTGAGTCAACAATGGTTTGATTCATATGCCATCATTCATGAAGTATATAATGCACACACATTCCTTTGTCTCTAGCCTAACTCCAAGCCACTCATGCCACCCCTAACACAAGAGCACTATGTATTGTACAACAACTTGTGAACTGAATTTTGTTAGCCTAATATGTATACCAAATTTATGAAGATGGTAAAAAGTAATCACGAGAATTAGAGGTAGTTGAGCAGCTTGCACACTTGCACATGTATCTCATTTACTCCCGCCGTGGTAAATCAAGCTGTTAAAGTAAAACATGTTGGAATTCCTAATCCATCAACCCTAAGTTCTAAAACCCTTAATAAGGCTTAAAATTATAGCCGTTATAAATCATCTCAACCACATACACACAACAAAAAGTTTAAATAGTGTTGTGACCTAAAAGAAACCTAACGGTTTATTTGGTTAAAGGTTGTTAGTAACTAACTAACTACCTTTAACCAACATGTCCGCTTTCTACATGTGCCTATCATTGTGTATATATATACTTTCATACACTTGTAAATAATAACATACATAGAAAAACAGAGTTAATAAAGTTTCTCGCATTTTCTATATTCCTATTGCAAGTATCTTCTTCTCAAAATTGTTACATTCAAGGTCCGCCTTCAAGAACTCAGTTTAGGGTTTGTCAAGTTGCAACAGGGTTGTACCTTGCAAACAAGTGAAAAGGAGTGATTAGAGTGAGATTTCTCGTGGATCAAAACCGTAAACAAGAAAGTACACAGAGAGTGAAGAGAGGAAAATACCTTAAACAATTCTCGAGAGAGAATTGCAGGCAAGGAAAAGGTTGTGTTCATCTCAAGAACACATTTGAAGGTTCATGCAACAATCTGAGATACAGTAAATTAGGGTTTGTTTGATTAATGTAAAGGAAATCAAGAGCACAAAGAAAGTGTGAGATTATACCTCTCTTGAGTACTGAGAAACCAAATTTGTATCCTGTACCTGCAAAGCAACATTCCAGAAATTAGGGTTTCTGGAATTCAACAAATCAAGCATCAAAATCGTAAAGAAAGAAGATTGTTACCTTAATAAGAGTCCTGAAGGTTTGATTAGGAGAATCAAACCCTTTCAGAACCAGATTAGGGTTTCAGAAGGTGAAACTCATCGCGAAGGTGAGAAGACAAAATCGAGGCTTCAGGTTGTAAGATTCATCACAAAACCAGAGGGGTTCTTGCTGAATCATCATCAACATTCATCATAAGCCAAGACCTAGCAAGATCCAAGCTTCAATCACTGTGTGAGAGCTCGAATCTTGCTAGGGTTTCTAAGAACGTTTAGAGAGAAGAAGAAGAGAGAGAGGCACCGGAGAATCAAGAGAGAGTGAGAGGTTCTTGAGTTTCTGAGTGAAGAGAGTGTAGAAAGAATATATACGCCGGGTCAAGATAACCCGCGTGTATCCAACTCAAACGGATCCGGGCGCGCAGGATCCAACAAAAATATTTGTTTGGCAGTTCAAGTGCAACTGGGCTGGAGCAATTGTAAAGCTTGGGCTTTACACATTGCACCCTCCAGCAATTACTTCTACCACCTGCAAGTATAACAAATTCAAGTTAGCGAAAAAACAATATGGTATAATCAGAGCATTGGTAAAAACGATCCAGGGCAATTTTCTAACTCTATTCTCTGTTTCTTTTAAGTTCTTTAAAGTTTCTTTAAATTTCTTTAAACCTCGCATGAAGGTGAAATTGTGCAGTAAACGTGTTCTAACTTTCTGTGTGTTTTTAAAGTGTAAATCTGCAGAAATGGGAAAAGAAGACAGTTATGTTCCTAAGCTCAATGGGAACAACTATGATACTTGGGCTATTCAAATGAAGCCTATACTAGGGTCACATGGATGCCTATACTTGGTGAAAGAGGGACTCACAGCACTTGGAGCTAATGCTACCCCTGCTGAAAAGAAAGAATTCCTTGAAGCAGAAATGAAGGATTTCAAGGGCCTGTCACTCATCCACAGGGCGTGTGGAGAGGAAGACTTTGAAAGGGTAAGAGACTGTGAAACCTCTAAGGCAGCATGGGATGCTCTAGAACATTATTACTGTGGTGCAGCTCCAATCAAAGAAGAGAAACTGCAAGCTCTAAGAGCACAGTATGAAAGCCTCAAAATGAAAAAAGAGGAAAAGGTAACTGACTTCTTCAACAGAGTGAAGAAGATCAAAAATGATATGGCTCTCCAAGGGGAGAAGCTTGAAGAGAATTCAGTGTGCAAAAAGATTCTCAGATCAATGCCAAAAAAGTGGTATGTGGTTACTAACACCATAGAAGAAACTACAAAAAATGTAGGCTGGCTGTGGGAGCTCCAGGAAAACTAGAGGCCAAGGAGATAAGGCTGGAGATTCTGGAGGAAGAATCAGAAGATGAGGACCAAGCCATGTATGCAGCTAAAGCTAAGGGCAAGAAAGGTAAAAAGGGAGGTAGCAGTAAAAAGTCTAAGAGTTCTAAGAACAAGTCAGGTACTTCTAACTCTTCTACTAAATCTAATTCATCTAAAAATAGCAATGCACCTAAGAAAAAGGATAAATCTAAGGTACAATGTTATAGGTGTGACAAGATGGGGCATTATGCCACTGAATGTCCCACCAGAAAGGGCTCTAAGCCTAAGGAGTCAGTTTCTGAAGCCAATGTGGCTAAGGAGGACTCTGACTCAGATACTGATGAATCAGATAATGTTGCCTTCAGCATGCTTTGTGATGAACCTAATATAACTAAGCCTAAGAAGGATAAGATTAAAACTAAGAAAGGAAAGGAATATGTTGTTTTAATAGTAACAGGTAGGGATGGGAAAACTATAACAGAAATCTGGTACTTAGACTCAGCATGTTCTAATCATATGACAAGTAATAAGAAATGGCTAATTAACTTTGATCCCACTGTTAGAATTGCTATTAGGTGTGCTAATGGTAAGACTATAGTCTCTAAGGGTAGAGGGAATATAGAACTAACTAGAGTTGATGGGGAAAAGGTAATTATCTATGATGTGTTATATGTTCCTGAGATAAGTTGCAATCTAATCAGCTTAGGACAGTTAATTGAAAAAGGGTTTTCTTGCCTAATGAAAAATGCTAAGTTGAAACTGTTTGATAAAGAGAATAAGCTAATTCTAACTACTCAACTAGCTAGTAACAGAACATTTAAAGCTAGTATAAGCAAGACCGAGGCAATTTGTGTTTAAGTGCCACCATTGACAGTGATACTAGTTTATGGCATAATAGGTTTGGACATCTTCACTATAAGGCTCTAGATAACCTAAGTACTAATAAACTAGTAAAGGGGTTACCTAAGATAGCTAACATTAAGGAAAAGTGTACTACATGCCTAATGAGTAAACAACCTAGGAAAAACTTTAAGAAAGCAGATTAAACACAGATCTAAAGACTTATTGGAAGTTGTGTATTCTGATTTGTGTGGTCCTATGGATACTCCATCTATAGGAGGGAACAAGTACTTTGTAACTTTTGTGGATGAATACTCAAGGAAGATTTGGGTATATCTACTCAAGTCCAAAAGTGATACTTTCAATGTGTTTAAGAAGTTTAAGGCTATGGTTGAGACTCAAAGTGGAAAGAAACTAAAGGTATTAAGGACTGATGGTGGTGGTGAGTATACTTCAAAGGAGTTTGAAGAATACTGCACCACCAGTGGTGTTGTTCATGAGGTAACTCCACCATATACTCCACAGCACAATGGTGTGGCAGAAAGGAGAAACAGGACTATCCTAGAAATGGCTAGGAGTATGGTAAAAACCAAGGGACTACCTAAAAGACTATGGGCAGAAGCAGTGGTGACTGCTGTCTATATTCTGAATAGGTGTCCTACAAGAGGTTTGGAGGCTAAGGTGCCTGAAACTATGTGGAATGGTGAAATACCCTGCGTATCTCACTTGAAGGTATTTGGCTCAGTTGCTTACATGACCATATACACCGACAAGAAGAGATCTAAACTTGAGGACAAGAGTAGACCTCTAATCCTAGTGGGATATCATCCTACAGGGGGTTATAGGCTACTAGACCCTAACACAAGTAAAACTGAGGTGTCTAGGGATGTGGTTGTGCTTGAAGACAAGCAGTGGGATTGGGAGAAAGTGAATGCAGTAGGTTCAATGGACTCTACAACCATTGAAGAGGTCTTTAACACCGAACCTAATTACGTGACACTAATTCGATGAAGAGGATCCTGTTCTACCTAATGATGATCCTATATTTACCCAATGTGGATCAAAATCCACATGAAGGGGGTAAATGAGGAGGGTGAGCGAGAACTTGCACAAAATGTGCGAGGTGCTCCTCCTAGGCCTCAAAGAGAGAGGAGGTTACCTAGGAGGATCTTTGGATTTTGAGGTACACATGGATAATCGATCACTAATGATGGTGATCAGTTTCACTATGCAATGTTAGCAGATGCTGAACCAATGGACTACTTAGAGGCACTCAAGGATGTGCATTGGAAGAAAGCTATGCAGGAAGAGCTCAAGTCTATTGAAAAAAATAAGACCTGGTGTAGCGACCGAAAAATCCGGGAAAGGATTCTTCGAAAGGTTCTTTAGGAAGCCGCCACCAAATTTTAGTTTAAGGGCAAATTCGGAAAATCCCTTTAAGTTTTAGGACGAGGCGTTGTTAGGGTTCGGGAGTCGTTATGTGTGGGGAAGGTATTAGCACCCCACGACATCCATTGCCTAATTAATTTAGGATTTATTTAATTATTACCCTTTTATTTGTAGAAAAAAAGACCTATTTATGTTTTTGGTTTTTAGTGCTTGACAAGGGTTGAATCTTGCTCCTACGTACCTCCAGATGCAATGGAGGAATCAAAGCTACGTAGTTCTTCCTGAAAAAGGTTTGTTGGTTGGTGTTTTTTAGTGTAGGGGTCCTAGGATTCCTTGAACTCATGCATGACTCAACATCGATTCTAGACGACGACTAACTAACCCGGGACAGTACAACCGACTTAGTCCCCTACTTTTTGAAAGTATTTTTGAGGTTTTTTGAAAGAAGTTTGTTTGATGTGAGGTGAGTTGGTTTTAGAATGGGTATTCTAGAACTCCTGAACTGTACAGCTCATTAGTTCTAGAACGCTGACTAACCCGGTTGTACAACCGACTTAGTCCCCTATTTTTAGGAAAAAATAATTTATTTACATTTTTATAAGTTTTAGGATTACTGAACTGTACAGCTCATTGGTCCTAGAATGATGACTAACCCGGTTGTACAACCGACTTAGTCTTTTATTTGATTTTTGGATAGAAAAATGTTTAATTACTGTTTATGATTTAATGAGAAAGCCTTCGAATTAAGAAAAAGAATTAAAAAAAAAATGAGAAAATGGTGAAAATTGTAAAAGGAGGTGTTATTAGTTGCAGGAAGTGGTATGTGGGGTAATAACAAATGCTCAGTTCGCATTAGGAGCCCCGTATATTTGGACTCCGGACAAAATTCAGATTTTTGGGTCGCTCAAACTTAATTTGAATATATGGACTTTAATTCACAACATACTAGTGTCATAATACTGCTTGCATCGTGAGGATGAACTAACAGTTTATGTTTAATTATTTCTATTATATCACAAGATAACATATAATATAAACAAAACAAAACAAAAAGAATGGAAATCTAAATCTAGCTGAGATCTGAATCAAGAAGATGTAGTTGTTGCATGCCAACTTGGTGGCATTTGAATATAGAAATATTAGCCTTGTCTCCTTTATTTATCTGCCATATATATTGAGAGTATATCAACTACTATGATAGGACTCCAAATTGAATTGTCAAACCCACATGAAAGGTTAAGAGAGAAACCGTAAAGTGGTTGGAGATTCAGCATAAGAGAGAAGATCATATCAACATCAAGCTTAATTTATTATTACTTTTTAGTAGTAGCTAATAAAAGAAAGTGAAGGAAATATATACCACAAACTTCATATCATCGATGCGTGAAACCGGTACCGAGAGAAGAGGAACCGCGAGGCATCATAAGGAGAGAGATGCAAACGTATGTTGGGAAATCGTGAGTGGAAGAAGGAACGACGTTGGGTGAACGAAGGCTCAAACGGTAGCGAAAGATCGATCCTGTGGACGACGCGTTGGTGGTGGCACGAGATCGCACTTATTGCGCGAATTTTTCAGGCGCATCTCTCTTTACTCAAAGAACTTTGAAAACTATGTTTCAATGGATTAGGATTCTGATTTTAAACCCTAATCCTTTTTTAGGTGATTTTTGCAGTGTTGTTGTGTGTTTTTGACTGAGGCAGGCTGCCTATTTATATTAAAGAATTAGGTTTTAGCAATTAATGTTTGATTTACCCTGATTTGGTTTATTTTTCAGATGCTTGGAGAGGAAGATTAGGGTTTTGGGAGAGCCTAAAGATCCAAGCCCAACTGTTATTTGGGCTAGAGCTGTGTTTATTTTGTATTTTTTTTTATTATTTTCGGATTCCATTTTTTGTGTATCTTAAAATATTATTTTTTGTACTTTTTGAGACTTTTGGACATTTTTTTTAAGAGCTTTTAAACTGTAAAATTAAACTAAATACAATTTTTTTTGACATTTTTAGACTTATTTGACTCTTAAACACTTTAAAATTGTAAATTAAAATAAATAGAATTTTTAACATTTTTGAACTATTAAGTGCTTAAATAAATTAAATAAACAAAAATAAAAATAACAATAAGAAAAAA
Source organism: Oxytropis ochrocephala (assembly GCA_020916435.1). Taxonomy (NCBI): domain Eukaryota; kingdom Viridiplantae; phylum Streptophyta; class Magnoliopsida; order Fabales; family Fabaceae; genus Oxytropis; species Oxytropis ochrocephala. Next base: position 3,841,144 of record CM037095.1, on the reverse strand, counting down.
GGAGTCCGGCCAAATACAAATACGAGAATGGCCGGATTCGACAAACTGCGCTAAAACGAGACCAAAAATAAAAGAAATGGGCGCGTTAACTAAAACCCCAAAATTAACTCGGAATCGCATTTATTAAATCTGAATTTAAACCAACTTTTTGTGAAGAAAGACTTTTAGGTAGACCTGCTTACGTACGACTAAACTCGAATACGGACGTTAAGTTGAAGAACGCGCGAGAAGATCGATCATTCGCGTGCGTGCCCAATTTAAACAACAAATGCTTTCGATTTTAAATGAACGAATTGGATCGGAATTGGTTTGGATTGGTAACCGAGACTCTACACCGATAATTCTTGTAATCGTGCGACTCAAAACACGCCTTACTAAAAATAAACGACTAGAACAAGAAAAAGAAGACGGACAAAATTGGGGTATAATAATTGCCTCTTTATTAGTATTTCACTAGAAAGTGCGGAGCTCTCGAACTTTCGTAGTAGAAATAGGAATAAAGATAAGATAGACGCTAATTTTGTCCGTTTAAGGGGGGAAGTGGAAGGTTAGATAAGAGGGAGTGGTTAATACTTGGCGCATCAACCGAGATTTGAATGAAGGGTCAACAAGGACCTGAAGGAGCACTAAGGCTCTGAAGGACCACTCAGGGTCTGAAGGAGCGACAAGGCTCTGAAGGACCACTTAAGGTCTGAAAGGCTGCCTAGGCCTTAATTGAAGGACCATCGTGGTCTGAAGGAGCGCAACTAGCTACGGTACTAGTTAAACGGTCTGAGGGGGCCTTTATACTCGAGCGGCCATGATGGGTCAAGATCAGGTCTAGAACTGATATGTTGACCATGAAGGACGTACACTGTGTCTTAGGCTGACACAACTAGTCTGAAGGACCACGCGGGGTCTGGAAGGTCCGCCGGGCTCGACTCCGACGTTTGCGACCTGGGCCACTTAGGGCACTGAAGGAGCGTAGTGCTCTGAAGGACCACTCGGGGTCTGGGATCAGCTCGGTGATCTGTGATGCGATACGGGATCAACGCTTAGAGCTTTGATCTTAGAGGAACAAAATATGGGTATCGACACTTGAAGTCGATTCAGAGGCAATACATCATGTAATGGACATACAACACCAATAATACATGCACATGCAACAGGTGGATGAAATAGGTGATTCCTTTCTCTTTTTGTTTTTTTTTTTTTAATTTTTTTTAATTTTGCTTTTTGCTTTTTTTGCTTGCTTTTTTATTTATTTATCTGATGGATGCATGAAGTATGAATGTTAATATGATGCAAATGAAATGTTTGAATGCAAATGCTATGGTGCATGGTGTGATGATATGAAATGACTGATTGAGTGCAGAAACATTTTTTGTGATGATGAGATGTGAGACTTTGGATGCAAGAGGCGGAGATGAATATTGATAATTCTTTGGAAAGATTAGATTTGATTCAAACTTCGGCAATCTCAAGGTTGTTATTTACAGACATTGATGTGAAAAAGTACTTGCAAGCTCGCTTCTTTTTCTCTTCCATTATAATGCCCCCTGATGACCGAAATTTAGGCCCACACAACTAAATAAGTGGATTTCCAACATCATATGATCAACTTGTGTTTTCTCTCTCTAAAGCATTGTTTTGTGAAGATGTATAGTAGTGCGAATATAGATGAATAAGTCAGTTAACTTGGGGTTCTAAAGACCTAGGGTGTGGACATTTGTGGCACGTGAAGGGGTGAATGACAAGTTTTGGGTAAAGTCATGAAAGGTGGGCTTTCCCAAGCCAAGAAATGCGGGATTGCCCCAATTTAGACTTGATGATGGTGAGTGAATAACTTGCCCCTGTCTAGTGATGACAATAACTAGGGACAGAGGAAATGATGAGCTAGGAATGCCCCGACTTTGGAGTGAAAGGTGGAAAGCAATGGGCTTCATCTCAACACATGGAGTTTGGTGTTGCCCCATTTATGGTAAGGGATGAGAATTGCCCAGACTAGAGTAGCAACATATAGGGTAATGAGTTGAGAAATTGCCCGGTATGGCTTTGTTGATGTGGATATAACAAGGGGATGAGATGGGTGTATGGTGAATGTCCCCATTTGTAGGTGGAGTGAAGGGTGATAGGGTTGCCCCACTTGATAACGGGAATTCAGACGGTTGTTTTGGTGAGGTTGTGGAAAGTGTCGGAGTTAGGGTAATGGGTTTTTGGAGTTTGTCTGGTATGGCAATGGGTGGGTGTGGTATGACACTGCATAAATTTCCCCAAGTTCAAATGGAATAGGTGGTGAAAGGGATGCCCCGCTATAGGATATAGGTGACGATCCTAGCATAAACTTTTGGTTACCTTTAAAATGACTCTCAGACTACAATAGTCTTGAGTTTGCTATGATGAAAACTACACTTGGTGATCACTAGACCTTGTCTTAGTATAACTGTAACTTGAATGAATCTTGTGGTGCAAACCTTTTGATTTTTCTTTTCCTTTGAGTTTTTTTTTTTTGAGATATATTTTTTTTTGAGCAAACATATTGTAAATAAATAAACTTATTTGTCCTAAGATTAAAACTTTGAGAAACAAAAGCAATCGGTCATTGATCGGAATGTGGCCGACGGTTTAGTGATTTATGAGGGAAATGATAATTGGGCTCAAGGTAGTGTTTGGGGATTGATGGGACGGATGATTTTTTTTTTTGAGCGGTATGATTTGGCTAATGGTTTGTGAAAGAAGGGGTTATTAGGCTCAATGAAGAGTTTGATGATTGATGGGACAAATGATTTGGTGATGTAACTTGGCTAATGGGTGATGATTTATGAAGGAAATGGTTGTCAGGCTCAAAGGAGTGTTTGAGGGTCTATTGAGACAGTAATTGATGAGTCTCACGGTAGGATGGACTTGTTTAGGGATGTGACTTGACCAAGGGTTTATGAAAGATAGGATATTGAGGACAAGGGAAGTGTTTGGGGGTTTATCTCAGACAAGGATCTCTTATGGTAAGAAGTATCAGCTCATGATTGTATCACTTTTGCTTTTTCCTATTTTTTTGTTTTGATTTCACTTTCTTTTTTTTTTTTTTTTTTTTTTTTTTCTTTTTCGAGCTGAGTGACTTGAAAATAATACACCATTTTTGATGTAGAATTGATCCTTGTCTAGGGTGATTGAAAGGTTTCTTTGGATTTTGGCTTAAGGTGGGTAGCAAAGGTTTTTTCGGGGACATGGGAAGATGGTCAGACTTCGTTCCAAATCATGATTGCTCGATTTCTCAAAGATTAACTCAAGGACAATGATTTACTTATTTTATATACTTGCTCTTTTCTTTATTTCTTTTCATGCTCTAATTTACTTTTAGCTAGGTCGCTCTTACGAGTTTTCAACCTAACGAGCTTCTTTTGATTTATTTTTTTGTAAAGAACTTGCACCGAGGAAATACAATGTTGACAAAGTATTTTAGAGATCACCAATCTGCCCCAGTATGGAGGACCTAAAGTGTTATTTCATCAGTGAGAACAAACCAAAAAGCTGACTAGGTAGGGGAGTATGTACTTTAGGGTGGTCGGGGTGGGATTAGACTTGGACGGGGGTGATGACAAGGTAAGGACATTAACTGACTCAAACAAGAATGAAGACACATGTCACACATAAGTTACTACATGAATGCTTCGTAGAGAGTTAACACGAGTTAAAACATGAAAGAAAATTTTGGCGGACCATTTCGGTCATTCATCATGGAGTGGATGAGTTGCAATGCTTTGTTGAGAAAAGATGTGAACGAGCTGCTAATTTGAAAAACCGAGTGCCTTGAAACACCTTGAGCTTGCAACTAAGTATGGCTAAACTTTTTCAAAAAGAATTATTTATCTCACAAGAATGTCTCACCTATCATTATGTTTTTTGTTTGTTTCTGTTTTTAGAATGCATGAGGTAAGTATGCAAATGAATGAATGCGCATGAAATGAGAATGCGAACGAACGAATGAATGTATGTGAAATGCGAATGTAATGTATGTGAAATGCGAATGTAATGTATGTGTATGAAATGATAATATATGATTTTATTTGTCGCGTCGGGAATTACAAGTTTACATTTGGAGAGTAAAGTACAAAGTTTAACTTTGACTTTAGCATGCATGGCTTCTCTCCAAAATAAAGCTTTAATTCTCGGACGATTCAAAAAATGTACGCAACATAAGATGTTTATCTTGTTGTTTTATGCAAAGAAAAGGAAAAATGCATGTGGTATATTTTCTAAAAAATGTAGTAAATAATGATTTTGATTTTTGACTTTTGATTTTTTAAAATTGTTTGGATAAAAACGGTATGCATTAATGTTCGTTTGAATGCAAGGGTATAAAGCTCCTTTGTGACCCTAGAGATGCATCTTACAGAGTGGGTCTAAGGTTTCTTTTATAGTGAACCTCACAGGGGATGGTTCTAAAGAATCCTACACATGGTCCCTAGAGCCAAGGACTCAGGTCAAGAACATCGGACCCACAATAGGCAAGCTATTAGAAGGATAGCATCCTCAAAAGGAATCAAACTCTAGGTGAGATTTTCGTGACCACCCAACGAGACGTGCGTCCCATGCAGCCATCACTACACAATCTCGTTCTAACTTAAGTTTATGCTCGAGTCCGGGTAGAGGACTTTTCTCACAAGTGTGTGAAGTGTAGAAGTGCAAGGTGTGTGTAGGAGCAATTTAAAACAAACCCAAAGTCAAAACAAACATACATACAAGTATCGTCTTCTACCCTAAGGTTTACACAAATAAATAACATAATTATGCAAAAAGCAAATAAATAAATAAAAGGGTAAAAATTGAATTAATCCTAAATTATTTAGACTAGGTTTTGACTCTCTTAAAAATAAATAAGTCCCCAGTGAAGTCGCCAGCTGTAGCGACCGAAAAATCCGGGAAAGGATTCTTCGAAAGGTTCTTTAGGAAGCCGCCACCAAATTTTAGTTTAAGGGCAAATTCGGAAAATCCCTTTAAGTTTTAGGACGAGGCGTTGTTAGGGTTCGGGAGTCGTTATGTGTGGGGAAGGTATTAGCACCCCACGACATCCATTGCCTAATTAATTTAGGATTTATTTAATTATTACCCTTTTATTTGTAGAAAAAAAGACCTATTTATGTTTTTGGTTTTTAGTGCTTGACAAGGGTTGAATCTTGCTCCTACGCACTCCGGATGCAATGGAGGAATCAAAGCTACGTAGTTCTTCCCGAAAAAGGTTTGTTGGTTGGTGTTTTTAGTGTAGGGGTCCTAGGATTCCTTGAACTGCATGTACCATCGATTCTAGGAGGACGACTAACCCGATTGTACAAACCGACTTAGTCCCCTACTTTTTGAAAGTATTTTTGAGGTTTTTTGAAAGAAGTTTGTTTGATGTGAGGTGAGTTGGTTTTAGAATGGGTATTCTAGAACTCCCGAATCTGCATGTGACTCATTAGTTCTAGAACGCAGACTAACCCTGTACAACCGACTTAGTCCCCTATTTTTAGGAAAAAATAATTTATTTACATTTTTATAAGTTTTAGGATTACCGATCAGATGTACCATTGGTCCTAGAATGATGACTAACCCTGTTGTACAACCGACTTTAGTCTTTTATTTGATTTTTGGATAGAAAAATGTTTAATTATCATTTATGATTTAATGAGAAAGCCTTCAATTAAGAAAAAGAATTAAAAAAAAAATGAGAAAATGGTGAAAATTGTAAAAATGAGGTGTTATTAGTTGCAGGAAGTGGTATGTGGGGTAATAACAAATGCTCAGTTCGCATTAGGAGCCCCGTATATTTGGACTCCGGACAAAATTCAGATTTTTGGGTCGCTCAAACTTAATTTGAATATATGGACTTTAATTCACAACATACTAGTGTCATAATACTGCTTGCATCGTGAGGATGAACTAACAGTTTATGTTTAATTATTTCTATTATATCACAAGATAACATATAATATAAACAAAACAAAACAAAAAGAATGGAAATCTAAATCTAGCTGAGATCTGAATCAAGAAGATGTAGTTGTTGCATGCCAACTTGGTGGCATTTGAATATAGAAATATTAGCCTTGTCTCCTTTATTTATCTGCCATATATATTGAGAGTATATCAACTACTATGATAGGACTCCAAATTGAATTGTCAAACCCACATGAAAGGTTAAGAGAGAAACCGTAAAGTGGTTGGAGATTCAGCATAAGAGAGAAGATCATATCAACATCAAGCTTAATTTATTATTACTTTTTAGTAGTAGCTAATAAAAGAAAGTGAAGGAAATATATACCACAAACTTCATATCATCAGTAGCGTGAAACTGGTACCAGAGAAGAGGAACCGCGAGGCATCATAAGGAGAGAGATGCAACGTATGTTGGGAAATCAGAGTGGAAGAAGGAACGACGTTGGGTGAACGAAGGCTCAAACGGTAGCAGCACTGATCCTGTGACGACGTTGGTGGTGGCCTGAGACTGCACCTATTGCGCGAATTTTTCTGGGCAGATCTCTCTTTACTCAGCAACTTTGAAAACTATGTTTCAATGGATTAGGATTCTGATTTTAAACCCTAATCCTTTTTTAGGTGATTTTTGCAGTGTTGTTGTGTGTTTTTGACTGAGGCAGACTGCCTATTTATATTAAAGAATTAGGTTTTAGCAATTAATGTTTGATTTACCCTGATTTGGTTTATTTTTCAGATGCTTGGAGAGGAAGATTAGGGTTTTGGGAGAGCCTAAAGATCCAAGCCCAACTGTTATTTGGGCTAGAGCTGTGTTTATTTTGTATTTTTTTTTATTATTTTCGGATTCCATTTTTTGTGTATCTTAAAATATTATTTTTTGTACTTTTTGAGACTTTTGGACATTTTTTTTAAGAGCTTTTAAACTGTAAAATTAAACTAAATACAATTTTTTTTGACATTTTTAGACTTATTTGACTCTTAAACACTTTAAAATTGTAAATTAAAATAAATAGAATTTTTAACATTTTTGAACTATTAAGTGCTTAAATAAATTAAATAAACAAAAATAAAAATAACAATAAGAAAAAAGGAGTCCGGCCAAATACAAATACGAGAATGGCCGGATTCGACAAACTGCGCTAAAACGAGACCAAAAATAAAAGAAATGGGCGCGTTAACTAAAACCCCAAAATTAACTCGGAATCGCATTTATTAAATCTGAATTTAAACCAACTTTTTGTGAAGAAAGACTTTTAGGTAGACTCGCTTTACGCATTTACTAAACTCGAATACGGACGTTAAGTTGAAGAACGCGCGAGAAGATCGATCATTCGCGTGCGTGCCCAATTTAAACAACGGCGTTTCGATTTTAGCTGAACGGAGTGACTGGAATTGGTTTGGATTGGTAACCGAGACTCTACACTGATAATTCTTGTAATCGTGCGACTCCGAAACACGCCCTTACTAAAAATAAACGACTAGAACAAGAAAAAGAAGACGGACAAAATTGGGGTATAACACCTGGTCTCTAGTTCAGATACCCAAAGGTAAGAAACCTATTAGTGTCAAGTGGGTTTTCAAGCTCAAACTTGATCCTAAAGGCAATATTGTAAAATACAAGGCTAGGTTGGTTGCAAGAGGCTTCCAACAGAAAGAGGGGGTGGATTACACAGAAGTGTTTTCACCTGTGGCCAGGCATGAGACTATACGCTTAGTGATTGCCTTGGCTGTGAATAGAGGTTGGGAGTTGTTCCATATGGATGTTAAGTCAGCATTTCTTAATGGTTCACTTGAGGAAACTGTCTATATTGCTCAACCACCTGGGTTTGAGAAAAAATGTAAAGAGGAGTATGGTTACCTATTACATAAAGCTCTCTATGGGCTAAAGCAAGCCCCTAGAGCTTGGAATAAGAGAATTGACTCTTTTTTCAAGGAAATTGGGTTCTCTAAGTGCACTAGTGAGTTTGGAGTCTATACTAAAGGTAGTATTGATACCTATTTACTAATTGTGTGTTTATATGTGGATGATATGTTGGTCACTGGGAGTAGTCCTAGTGAGGTGGAAAAATTCAAAGTTGCTATGCACAGTGAGTTTGAAATGACAGACTTAGGCAAGTTGTCATACTTTTTGGGACTTGAGTTCCTAAGGGTACCTGAAGGTATAATTCTACATCAAGCTAAGTATGCTACTGAGGTACTAACTAAGTTTGATTTGTTAGGTTGCAATCGCGCAACAAATCCTCGCAGAAAGTAACCTTAGCAAAGAGCCAAGTGAAGGTGATGCTAAGGTAGATGCTACACTATACAGGCAGCTAATAGGCTCTTTGAGATACCTATGCCATAGCCGCCCAGATATTCTGTTTACAACTGGTATGACTAGCAGGTTTATGAATGACCCAAGACAGTACACTTAAATGCCACTAAGAGAATCCTACGTTATATTTCTCGGTTCTATTAACTATGGAATATTTTTTCCTAAGGGTTCTAACTTAGGAAAAATATTCTCCTTGGTTTCTCTGATTCGATTGGTGTGGTGACCAATTGGATAGGAGAAGCACTTCTCGTTTTTTGTTTAGTTTCAAGGAGCCCCTATTTCATGGAGCTCCAAGAAACAAAGTATTGTGGCTCTGTCCTCTGTGAGGCGAGTATGTGGCAGTTGTGGAGCAAAGAACTCAAGCGGCATGGTCGAGAGTCACTACTCAAGGAGCTTAAAGTGGACCTAACTCAACCCCTACTCTAATGATAGACAACCAATCAAAGATTAAACCTAGCAAAGAATCCGGGTGCTCATGGAAGGACCAAGCATATTGAAGCTAGATACCATTATCTAAGAGAGCAAGTTAACAATGGTAGGCTAAGTGTTGAATATTGTTCAACACAGTAATCAATTGGTGATATTTTTACAAAGGTCCTCAAAGGAGAAACCTTTGTAAAGCTTAGAAGAGAGATAGGACTTGTTGCCTTCTAAACTATGAAGGCAAAGAACTAAAAGCTATTCCTTAGAGGCTTGTTCTAAGGTGTCTATTTCTAGTGGCTATCCCGCAGGCTTGTTCTCGATGATTTAGTTCTCTCTAACCTAAGCTAGCTCTAAGTGGTTTCACTAAACTAACTTAGGGTTTTCTAGATTAAGGGGGTGTTGGAATTCCTAATCCATCAACCCTAAGTTCTAAAATACCCTTAATAAGGCTTAAAATTATAGCCGTTATAAATCATCTCACCACAACACACACAACAAAGTTTAAATAGTGTTGTGACCTAAAAAGAAACCTAACGGTTTATTTGGTTAAAGGTTGTTAGTAACTAACTAACTACCTTTAACCAACATGTCCGCTTTCTACATGTGCCTATCATTGTGTATATATATACTTTCATACACTTGTAAATAATAACATATATACATAGAAAAACAGAGTTAATAAAGTTTACTGCATTTTCTATATTCCTACTGCAAGTATCTTCTTCTCAAAATTCTGTTACATTCAAGGTCCGCCTTCAAGAACTCAGTTTCATTTGTCAAGTTGCAACAGGGGTTGTACCTTGCAAACAAGTGAAAAGGAGTGATTAGAGTGAGGTTTCTGTGACTGAAACCGTAAACAAGAAAGTACACAGAGAGTGAAGAGAGGAAAATACCTTAAACAATTCTGAGAGAGAATTCTGGGCAAGGGAAAAGGTTGTGTTCATCTCAAGAACACATTTGAAGGTTCATGCAACAGTACAGATACAGAAATTAGGGTTTGTTTCAGTTAACAGAAAGGAAATCAAGAGCACAAAGAAAGTGTGAGATTATACCTCTCTTGAGTACTGAGAAACCAAATTTGTATCCTGTACCTGCAAAGCAACATTCCAGAAATTAGGGTTTCTGGAATTCAACAAATCAAGCATCAAAATCGTAAAGAAAGAAGATTGTTACCTTAATAAGAGTCCTGAAGGTTTGATTAGGAGAATCAAACCCTTTCAGAACCAGATTAGGGTTTCAGAAGGTGAAACTCATCGCGAAGGTGAGAAGACAAAATCGAGGCTTCAGGTTGTAAGATTCATAACAAACCCGAGGGTTCTTGCTCTGAATCATCATCAACATTCATCATAAGCCAAGACCTAGCAAGATCCAAGCTTCAATCACTGTGTGAGAGCTCGAATCTTGCTAGGGTTTCTAAGAACGTTTAGAGAGAAGAAGAAGAGAGAGAGGCACCGGAGAATCAAGAGAGAGTGAGAGGTTCTTGAGTTTCTGAGTGAAGAGAGTGATAGAAAGAATATATACGCCGGGTCAAGATAACCCGCGTGTATCCAACTCAAACGGATCCGGGCGCGCAGGATCCAACAAAAATATTTGTTTGGCAGTTCAAGTGCAACTGGGCTGGAGCAATTGTAAAGCTTGGGCTTTACACATTGCACCCTCCAGCAATTACTTCTACCACCTGCAAGTATAACAAATTCAAGTTAGCGAAAAAACAATAAAACAAACAAAAACCAGCAATAGAATATATATCATAATCATAATCATAATCATAATCATAATCATATACATACATGAGTTTGACACCTAGACTTGCCACATCACATGTTCAGAAAAGCCACGCAATACTCTCAAAAAATAGGTGGGAGCCACCTCATGTCTGGATGCAATCCGATGGTTAGCAAAAGTCAGCATCGCCACATCACCTAATCCTACGGTTGTGAACTATGTACCATAACAGCGTGCATATATCAATTCAAAAATAGGACAAAATATTTTGGTCTTCATCTAACGGATGGTGATTTGCAGTGGGAGCCCAAAAGCAATCAACGGTTCACAAGTATCTGCAAATTAAAGAGAATTAAGACGGAGTTAATGGTGTAATAATAAGCCATTAAGCCAAACCACAATACATGGATCCAAATTAGTCACCTGAATATCAACCACACCCTCTCCATTCCCAAATCAGAAACCATTACACTCTTCTCCTCTCTCCCATATCAAAAACTTTTTTACGTTGACTAATTCCACTCCATCATGGCTATTCCACCATTTAAAATGTAGTGCGCCTTAAACTGTTTTGGGAACCGTCAGAATTATATTATCTTAACACTTGAAGTTTCATTTTAGTTTTTTATTATCTTCTTCAGTTGAGGACTTGATGTTTACGGCTTGAACAATGATATGCATTTTGGATTTATGAGACAACACAACGGCTTGAAATCAATCGTAAAGTCATTGAATTTCCGCATACGATTTAGAGCAAACGTTTGTAAGAAATTTTATGTCTCATGTGTGATAAATAATATTGCGGTTTAATAATTAATTGAAAAGGACTCATTGGTTTATATTTAAATGAATAAATGTGACAGTTAGAGAAGTTATTTAATGAAAGGGTATATTGTTTGGTGAAGATATCTTTATCTTTATTATATTTAAATAAGAGTTTTTCAAAAAGCCACATCATCAGTTAAAAAAGCCACATCACATTTAAAAAAAGCCACATCATCAGTTAAAAAAGCCACATCACATTTATTATTATTTTCGTCTAATTATTATATTAAATTTTAAATGGGAAACAATGAAATCAATTCTAATAAAGTCCATTCAATTGGAGGTTACGATTTTCTTTGATACGTTAAAATTGTTATGATCTTTACTTATTTTCTGTCATTCATCATAATAATAATAATAATAAATAACAGATTTTTTAAATAGAATTTGAAAAATTGGCTCTATTATTTGAAATTGGAATTTCGAATTTGGTAAAATCCCCCTCCCCCCTATTTTTATTCGCTCTACTATATAAAGCCTTGAACGAGGGGTGTTTGGACCAATTCATCTTTTGGTTGTTATAGAATTTCAATTTTCTATTTTTTTATCCTTTTATTTTTATAGTACTGTGTCATGGATTATAATGCTAAATTGGTTGGGGAGTTCCTGTTGAAACATGGGAAATCAAACATATCTCAACTAAGCGATGTTCAAACACATGTACAATGGTTTTCTTTTTTTATTTAGATTTTTTTCGATTTCGATTTATATACATTAATTTCGATTATGTGTCCGTAAATTTATTTTGTTCTCATGTCATCATCAAGTCTTTTCTTATTTTCGTTCATCATTTGATAACAGGATGTTGATCATATAGTCATGGCACATGTCATGGAAATAGTGTCCGCTGATTGGTAAGGCAACAATGCGTACCAATAACACGGTAACGAAAAAAAACTTTGCCGCAATCAACTTTGCTAAGTGGGCTAATCCTTCTATAAATGAAAATGCTATAAGGGATGTAGAAGGAACCCTACCTAGGTTGTGTCGCTATCAACACGTCTTTCAAGATGTGGGTTTTTGGGTCTATTAATTTTGTTCATTACCAGTGATATTTAGCATTACTGGATTAGGTCTCTCTTTTAACTTAAATTTACGCATTGGTTATGGTTTTTCCGTGTAAGATCGTGTAATGTCCTGTTATCAATGATCTAAATAATTTTTATATACACTTAACCCTTTTTTGCATTCTATTATTATGATATTTGCTTTAAAAGTGAAATTTGTTGAGTTGAAATATGCCAATGTCAAATTGTGCCAAATTCTATTTATATAATCACATTAAATTCCAATAATGCATATAATTAGTATGAAGTCAACAATATCTAATTCTCATTTAAAATTATAAAATCAAAGACATCTCATGTATTATTAGAATAATTCTTAATTTCATTTGGTATGAACTCGACACTAACCGAAATATCAATTTAACATGATTAATAATTATATTAATATTTTTAATAACTATTTTAGTAGATTATTTCCCAAATAGCGACGAATATCATTAAATAAACATAAACTCTAATTTGTGCAAGATGTCGGATTGTTAATTAGTTTTGTTGTTGTATCTCATATATTGTATATATTGCTTTCAATGTCAATTTACATAACTATCAAATTACGGATTTAATTTGTTACAAAGCATAACTCAGCCTATTTTTATAACTGCTTATTAAAAACCAAAAAATATATATAAATATTTTTTTGACGTGAAAAAAAAAACAAAATATATATTGATATTCATATTGTTTTCGCTATTTATTAAGATTAAGCGAATATTTTTGTTTTTTATACTTGCAAGATAAGATCCTCTTTTTGTGTCATTGTTATTAGAATATCAAGATATAATTATTAAGTATGAAAATAGACTATAAAATTATATCTCGTATATTAAAATATAATCAATTCTTTTTAAACCGAATTCATTGCCGAATTAAAATCGTAATCGTTTCAAATTAATTGAATTAATTAAGCGATTGAAATTCTTATTTAACGAAAATAATTATCGCATTAAAAGACAATCAACTCCTAATTTCCAATATTATATCTTGATCCGAAAAGGACTCAATTCTTTAATCACAATTGAATTATGTTCAAATAAAATGATTTGCGAATTAAATGAATTATCCGTCCAATAAAAAATTATATCTTGACCAGCTAATGATATGTGGTGGTTTCTATTTGTTATAAGTGTCAATAAAAAACTGCCCAATTAATCAAGTTAATTCAATTGATTACGTTGTTTCATAATCAAAATTCGTTAACACAAATTAAAAGTGATTAATATGATTAAAATTAATTAAAAATATTATAATTACATTTTTGGATGTATTTTAAAACCAAAAGTATCAGAATTACATTTAAACCAAAAGTTTTGAATTTTATTATATTTCAAATTAAAAGGCAAATTCAATTAATAAAATCGAACTTAATAAACGTATTCAGATTAAAATGAGTTTGAAATTAAAAAGTGCATTTAAAAAAATAGGTGAGACAACGCTGTCATATATTTAAATATTGATATCCACGATTAACAAGAACATTAATATAATATGAGTTTAAATTGCGTTTGTAATTTAAAAATTCAATTTAAATTGAGTTTGAATTTAAAAATTCCATTGTTTAATCACCGTGAATTGTATGAATTCGATTTCAAGGAAGTAATTGTCAAGCATAAAAATTAAAACCGCCCAATTAATTGTGGTTGACGGTTTTATTTGTTGTAAATGCAAATTAACAAATAAAAATTGTCCAATTAATTGTAGTTATGTAGGTTGATTGTGTTGTTTCATATCTAAAATGAAAATTCAGAAAGTAAAATTAATTAATAAAAATGGAATTATTTAAAATTATTAGCATTAAATTAATACTTAATTACACCAAAAATTGCAATTTATATTGTATTTCAAATTAAAAATTCAACTTCAATTAATAAAACGATTATATACTAAACATATTCGGTTTAAATTACATTTGAAATCAAAAATTTGAATTAAAATTAAACTAATAAAATAAATAGTAATTAAAATCGCCCAATTAATTTTGGTTGGCGGTATTTATTTGTTGTAAATGCCAATTAAAAATTAAAACTTCCCAATTAATTGTAGTTATGTAGGTTGATTGTGTTGTTTCATATCTAAAATGAAAATTCGTAAAGTAAAAGTAATTAATAAAAATGGAATTAAATAAAAATATTAGAATAAATTAATGCCAATTAAACCAAAAATTACGATTTATATTGTATCCCAATTATGCTATCAACGTTTACAAGATAGTCTTAAGATGTACTCGCTATCATTGCAACTAAAATTGAAGTTTTCATTATTCATTCACAATGTTGGCGCCTCCTTAATCTACCTCACGCGACGTGGGTCGATTCAGTGCTCCTGTGTTCGATTCTCGCAATGGGCAAACTTGATGTTGGCCAGTGCACAATTTGATTCTAAGCACTAGCGGATATTAGTTTTACATAGCAATGTTTGGACACTCTGTGGGTAGTCAGCAATTTTTCAATTATACTAAGTCAATTTGTAATGCCGAGTTTTATTTTTTTGACAAAAACATTGACCAAAATTATACAAATACATTTTTTAACGCGCGTGCATCACATGAAACGACTAAAGACGGCAACAAAAAATTTGTTAACGACACAATTAACCACTCAATGACGTTATGTTCACATAAAATGTATTCCCGTGCTGGCACGGGTGTACATACTAGTATATTGTTTGATGGAAACAATATATATAAGGAAGGAATTAAACATTCCCTATCTCTACCTATGATAGTATGATTCTAAAACCCATCAATAAAGAGAGTCATAAGAAAGTAAGGGAAGGAGATAGAAAAGATTTCATTTCCATTGAAGGCATCAAGTGAGGAAGAATTGATTTTATCATGGACAAAGGTTAGTGCTTCTTCTTATGTGAGAATCATAGATTCCAAGATCTTATTTATGTAGAGTAGTTTTCTTGCATGTGAACCCTAGAAAACTATAACTTACAACGTTCTCATGCGATTTATCATCCTATACTACGCAGCTTACAAGTTCTCAAACTTTATTTTTTTAGCATTATGCATTTTAACTCAAAAAGTGATCTATACTGGTATGTAAAAGTATAAGTTTTTATATCTAATCAGCAAACCAACCCACTTTTATCATTGACGTATCAGGATCATTTACATTCCCAGAGATTAGGTGATGTCAAAATGCCAAAATAACCAAATGTTTCCAAACCTATAGCCTTCGACATTAAGAAAAAAAATAAATTAGCATGAGGTATCATGATGAAATTAAGCATTAAGGATCATGATTCTGAAAGTAACATAGCACGGATGCAGTGTGTTAAGGATCATGATCTGTGAGATCTGCTTGTGCGTTTGAAATATTCTAACTCCGACAAACTACGTGATTATACAAATTTATATATAGTATCAATCTAAGTTTTATAGTGACATTTATTTACTACTTATTGATTTGATGATGTCTTAACACGTACACATAATAGTGAACCAGGATATGGAACCAGAATACTGTTGCTTACGGGTTCCATTGAAATAAGTTTGGTTTGGCTTCGCGTGAAATAACTTTCGTTTAGCATACTGTTTCGATGATGTATTAAGACCTGCAAGTTTATTCTTTTTGGCCTGTCTCACTTTGATCTCATATATAGAGCATAATCATACGAATATTATATCCTTATCTAAATAGGGAACCGGGATCCATGAACACATCGACCAATGCTACATTTACAAACACGATGGCGTCATTCTTGAAGGTTCTGTTTATAATATATCCAGGTTTGCTGTCGGTGGTAATACTAGGGGGTACTGTGTCGCTGCACACAAGTTCAAGGTGAATTTGAAATATCATGCCGTGATAAGGCCAGTGGCCCAAGTTGTTGTTCCCATTCCTGCTTATAATTTCACGCCACTGGAACAATGTTTCCAACAAGATTTCACCGAGAATTACTTATGCGGTTAGTATCCCAATGAGTTGCTTGGTCTGAAATGAAGAGAAGCACTCTTCCGCATTGAATCTGAGGGATCACCAGGCGGTAAGTTTGATATATCTTATCCACTACAAGAAAAGCTTGTTTTAGCCACAAACAATTGCCACGGAGCTTATTCCGTCAGTAATTTGCCACGGATTTGGCGGCATACGTAAAAAAACAAGGGCGCGAAATTCACTCACGGTGTTTGCCACGGGTTTGCCACGGACATGTGAAAGGAAAGGACATAAATTTGCCACGGAGATTCCGTGGCAAGTCCGTGGCAACCTATTAATCAAAATAAAACGAGCCCGATCCCTATCCCTAAAATGTAACGCCACTCAGACGCTCTCTCCTCCTCACCCTCTCGCTCTCTTCATCGTGAGCCTCTCTTGCAGAGAGCTCTTCTTCCTTCGTTCTCTCTTTCTTCCATGGTTCTCTCTTCGCTCCTCCATCCACTCGCCACTCTCGCCATCACCCTTCTCCCAAGTACCCCAAACCTTAAGATTCCCAAACCCTAACCCCGCGCCTCTCAACCAACGGCGCCATCAACCTTCGCCTCAAGATCCCGCCTCACCGCAAGCTCAACGTCCATACCTCAAAACTTCCAAGGTTAGAGTTTTATGTTCTCTTATAACCCTTAATCCCTAATCCCGATTCTCGATTTCTCTTGTGATAAATGTTGATAATGAATCAGTTGATGTTTAATTTAGGGTTTTATTCATGTGAATCTGTTGATTTTGATATGGATATGTTCTTGTTTTATTTCGTGTTTGCCCTATCTAATTTTGATATGAGATAATCAAAGATATTGGTTCAGGCAACTTTGGTGTTGCAAAGCTTGTAAGGGAGAAATGGACTGGTAACTTATATGTCACAAATTTATTGAAAGAGGCTTCAAGGTCCTAGCTAATTCCTAGCTATCTTGATTAATATTTTCAGTGGATTCATTCTCCTTAACTGTTATCATCTGATTTTGCCTTGCAGATTGATGAGCATGTACAGAGGGAGATTATAAATCACTAGTACAAAATTTGCTTTAAGAAGCACTATTAGAGTCGGTTGTTTAGATAACCGATTCCAAATGCATGAGCTGGTGGCAATTTTGCAATTAAACTAAGTTTTAGATATATTTTATACGTATGGAATCGGTTGTTTAAGCAACCGACACTAATGTAGGTGTATATAGACATTTGGAATCGGTGTTTTATTTATAACCGATTCATAAAGTCATTTATCAAAAAAAAAGGTTACGCTTAGCTCCTTTCTCGCGCTCGATCATTACCAAAATTTTCGTGACTTCCTCTCAAAGTTCACTCTCACTCTCTCGCTTACCTTCACTCTCACTCTCGGTTTTCCCTCACTCTCTTGTTTCCCTTCTCCTCTAATCCACCCCCGCCGAAACGCCAACATCGTCCCTCCACCACTGCGTCGCTCTCGCTTCCCTTCTCTCCTCTCATCATCGCCTCAAACCACCATATCCTCCTTCTCTCAAAGAACGAAAAACTAGCCTTCTTCTCTCTCGCCATTCTTCTTCTCTCAAAGACCTCTCTCTATTCTTCTTCTAAAGGTAAGTTGTTTTTCTCTATTTTACTTCTATTTGATAGAAAACTCCCAATTTTTGGTTGAATCAAACCCTAGGTTTATATTGCTTCTTACCCTTTGAGTTTTTCATTTTTCTTTTCGTGGTCACGCTTTTTGCCTCATCCGGATTTTGATTTAGGGTTCTCGTCTCTCTTGCTCGGTTTAGAAAAACAAGTGTGAAACGTGTTGCTTCGAGGTAGATGCTTTGTCTTTTTGGATATAATGGATAATTTGTGTATTGTGATGATTTGTTGTTTATTATGAATTTGTGTATTGTGATGATTTGTTGTTTATTATGTTGGAGTAGTGTTTGTGTTAGTTGCTATGTTTCATTGTATTGTTTTTAAGGAAGAGTGGGGATGGAGATGCATTGTTTCGATGGGGTTGTTTTGGTTTTTGGTTGTTTTGTTGTCATTATTCTATCGAACTATACTTCATACATGCATTGCATACCACCGTAAGCATGCACCGCCGAGGTTAAGATTTTACCATTGGATTTAACCTCTCGAGAGTATTCTCTTAGTAAGATTGTTGAGGAAGCGTAATCCCTTTTTCCGATTCCTGTATTGATTATATGATCCATAATGTCGCTTTTGAACGCCCCGTGAGTGACCGATTGCTATATTTATCTTTACGCTTCGTGTCATCATTTTATATACCTTTAGTCGTGGGTCCTCATGTTTGATGGCTCAAGTACCCAAAATGGATTTCGCTATTTAGTTACACTCCTTCAAATGTGATAATTTTGATTGTATCAAGTGTATGTGTAGCAATTATCAAGTGTAATTGCACACCAGAATTGAGAAAATTCTGGAGATGCTTGCATATTTACATTTACATGCTAGTATGATATAGGGATCGTGCATTGATGAAATTTTTGTTCACTATCTGCTTAATGATTCTTAATTTATTATATACTACTTTAATTAATAGTATTATGAAATTACTATTCTGTTTTGCATAAAACATCCGTTTTAGATGTAACTGAGGAAGGTCTCAAGGTAATCATGAAAGTGACTCTTATTGCTGCTTAATTACCAAAGATTTACTTTCAAAACGTTGATAGCAGTCTCTGAAGTTCTGCATTACTCTTTTTCTTCTGTTTAGGCAACATTTGATGTCAATGTTCTGGGGACAATAACTCTAACAAGGCACTTGGCACCTTTCATGTTGAAGAGAGGAAAGGCCATTTTGTGGTGGTATGTGAGAATTCTTTTATCATATCTTATTTTGGTTATGGAATCTGATAGCAATATTTTATTAATCGTTAGAAAAACATCATGGTAGAAGAGCTTACAACAAGATGTTTACCCATCTGTCGGCTTTTCAGCTTAAATTTTATCCTTGTTTGGTTAAAACGTATTGGCTTATATGTTTTATGTTTTGTGTAGATTAGCTTCGACTATGCTAATAACTACCTCCTGTAATTTTGAAGTTTATTTGATATTGCTTTTAACCCCATTTCATGTTCCTTAATTGATAACCTTTTGTTCTCTGTTAATTATCGATGAGTAAAGGCAAAGAGAAAGACACTCGCCTCTGTGTCAAGCCGTATACTCCGCTTCTAAATTTGCACTTAATGGGTACTTCCATTCCTTGCGCTTGACCTCAATAAACCATGCCGCAATATACAAGACATATCAAGATAGACACCGCTAAGGCGCTAAGTCTAATCGCTTTATGGTGGCAAAACTCTGCTGTAAAGGAATTCAAGTAATCATTGTTTGTCCCGGTCCAATAGAAACATTAATAATTCTGGATCAAAGGTTTCATCTGAGGTATATCATTTTACTTCAGTGTTTTTTTCCCTTTTAATATGACAGGTACTTGTGGGTTTGTTATTTTAAACTATGAATATGGTTTGCTGATCTCATATCCTATTGGACTACCTTTCATATGATCTAACTTCTTATTTGGAGTTCAAATCTTCTTCTCAACAGAGGCGTGTGTCATCGTAAAAGTGTGCAGAGCTGACGATTATTGCCACAACACATGGCTTAAAGGAACCTTGGATATCATATCAGGTAAAAGAACTGGTATTAGTTCACCTTTGTTGATCCTTCCATCTTGCAATTTGGTCCTTAATACTCAAAACTGAACTCTTTTGCAGCCTGTGCTTGCTGTCATGTATCTTGTTCAATACATGCCAACTATTGGTTATTGGCTCATGGACAAGGTATTTTCTTCCTTTAAGTTTATTATGCACTTGTATCGGACATTAGTTACAATATATAAGTATATTTGTTACATATTAATTGCTCTATATTGATGACGGGTAGGTTGGTAAGAATCGAGTAGAAGTCGCACACGTAAGGGAAACACTTATTCTTCGAGTCTCACTGCTTGGAAAAACAAAGTAGCGTGATGCCCATTTATACATGTTTTTGGTGTAATTTTGTATACTTTCAAGTTTATGAATTGGTGTAATTTTGTATACTTTGAAGTTTATGAATTGGTGTTTGTGGTTATAGTACTTTTAAGTTTAACTAAGTTTATGAATTATTTTGAGTTATATTTAAATTGGTCAATTGCTGGAATTATATTGGTGAATAGGTGGAAAAAATTACTAAAAAAAGGAAAGAAGTTGCAAAAAAAAAAACAATATGAATCGGTTATATAAATAGCCGATTTTTAATGTGAAACCTTATGAATCGGTTGTTTATATAACTGATTCCTAAAGTCTCGTTGTCAAGTGTCTCTGGGAAAGTAATATGAATCGAGTGTTACAGAAACTGATTCATAATAGCTCATTATGAATCGGTTATATAACCGATTCCAAAAAGCCCATACTTTTAGAATCGCCGCGCATGAATCGGTCAATAATCGATTCCTAATGTCCCAAATAACCGATTCCAAAGTACTTTTCTCGCACTAGTGAATCACAGTCCTCCTCAAGCATCCCAATATCATTGGATTCAAAGAGGTATATCTATCTACTTTTGGTTTCAATGAGATTATGCCTTCTCTTTTTCTTCGCTACCTAAGTTATATATATGTTGAAACATTCATCATGGTGTGTGTAGAAGCGAACAATATTCTCTCGCTTCTCCTTCATAGTTCTTTTTTTTCTCTCAGTATCATTTTTTTCCTTGAAAGGAAGGAATTTCCGAATATATCTTAAAGAAATTAATTATTCCTTTGTGTACGTGATTGCTTATAACATGCTAATTTGCAGTGTTATCGACTCCAAGTCATCTAGCAATTGTGATGGAATATGTCTTTGGTGGAGAATTGTTTGAAAGAATATGCAAGTCTTTGGTAGATTCAAAGTGAGGATGAGGTATTGATTACAATATTTATTATTATAATTTATCAGAAAATAGAATGTTTATACTTTGATAACTTTTTTATGATGGTGGTTCTGCATAAGAGGCCATTATTCAACCGCTTTATTAGATTCCAAAACAAAGAGTAAGAATATGTCTCAGATCTCAAAACACTATATTTTATAGTAACTAGAGTACTGCTTTCTGCAAAACAAGAGTAAGAATATGTCCAGATCTCGCAAACACACGTATTTTATAGTAACTAGAGTACTGCTTTTCGCAAACACTATATTTTAGTGTATTAGTCATGTTGATTCTCTTAAGATATTTCAATCGTTCCTACTATATTTTACAATCCGTAGATGATGACTTCACCGAATATGAATGAGGAACCAAGAGAATCATTTGATAACAAAGTAACATTTGCATATTTAAACTCTATATATTTTAGTTCATTGTTTTTAGCTTTAGGATTGTCATGGGTCAGAATGAACCGCATGAGAATTCATTGGTAATTGACTTTTTGACCATATGGTATTGGACTACCCGGAATAGGAAATGGTTTTTGAGATGGATTATAGCATAGTTTGAAAAGAAGTTTCATATTTTATCAATGAGTTCAAATAAAGCCTTAGTTCATCAACTTAATTCTGAAGTTTGTTGACTTTGTGATGAGATGGTGCACGTGAGAAATTTGATAGCTTCTATGGAAAAGAGGACTAATCACGGATGTGGTAGAGATAGAGAGTATTATATATGTACCGAGAGTCATTGTTTGTATAATAATGATGTGATATTCGAGCATGTTCTATTGTAAACTAATTTAGCTTTTCAAAATTTGGAGCGTTTATTGCCTTTCATGACCCATTGCAAACAAGCAAAAACAAAGACCACTTCAATAAAGTCTGCAAAAAAAGACCACTTCAACAATAAATACCACATTCCAAATGTTTGCCTTTCTTGTTTTAAACTTCAAATAGTTCTTTTTTTTGCGGTCCCGATATAATTCTCTCATGCTTCTTTCTGTGTATTTTGTTTGAGTTTGTTTGTAATGGATATGCAGAGTATTTCAAAATAAGTTGGTAGACACAATACATTTCATGGAAATTCTCACTTGAAAGATAGTGTTGAGAAGGACACCTTCTTCCGCAAGCTTCCAAATTTGGCAGAGCAAATTTCCTCGTCCGATTGTGTTAAAGAAGGTATGTTTCTTTGGGATTTCTAATTTTAAACCTTTAATTTGATCAACATGTTGTCCTAATTGATTATGTTGCTTATTTTTGGTTTGTTTTCGCCATTTCCTTTATTAGCTTCTTCCTTGAATTTGGTTCACCACGCCGCCCCGCTTTGATCGCATTGTTGAAAATGGGTTCCTGGCTTTCACCGAGGAGTTCCGTGCCAAGGTAATAATAATTACAATACCATAGTACACACTTTTTCTCTCTAATCCCGGATCATCTCATGCTTGTACTGGATTTCAATTCAATTTCAATATTTAATATATAGGTTCTTCCTACAATAATTAAACTCTTTGCCTCCAATGACCGAGCTATTCGTGTCAGCCTTCTTCAACATATTGATCAGTACGGAGAGTCATTGTCAGCACAAGTGGTTGATGAACAGGTATTCAGTCAGTATTAATTGCTAAATTTCCATACTCTTTTTTAGTTGACAAGGAAATTCCAGCAAGAAAGTACTTATTATGAAATCCAAATTGAATTTACACTTTTTTTCCTCTAATAATTCCATCTGAATTTGTTTTTCTAGGGAATAACAGATCCTATGCTATACCTTTCAAAGAATGGTAATTGTTGGTGAGGAAAGTATGCATGCTATCACGAGAGGGCGGTGAAACACATGAAAAGTGCTGCTTGAGGGCATCAAGCTTGCGATGTCTTTCAGCAATGGTAATTGTTGCACCATTTGATTTGTTGTGTGCTTCTGATGTTCTATATATCTTATCTGAAACATTATATTCAGTTCATTGAGGTCTTATTGCTTTAGTGTTTATTTTTATCTATTTTATGGTTGTTGTGAGCTTTCCAGAACACTTTTTATTTAACTACTTTTTTCCTCACCAGGTTTGGTTCATGGCGGAATTATCTGAATTTTTGCTCATGTTTTTACTCCTCACCAGGTCTGAAACATTATATTCCGAAGCATTAAACAATGAATTATCTGAATTTTTGCTCATGTTTTTACTTTTAAATTGCAGAGTTGTTTTTTAAAGTTTGGTGTGTGTGCTCTACAAGTTACCTAGACCTTATTAGTTTCCCATTGGTTTGAGTGTGGATATACTCTATGATAATCCAAATAGTCAAGTAATTTTTGTATACAATCCTGCAGCTTTAATTTACTAATTCATTTTTTCATCATTCGGATCTTTCACTTACTTCTCCAATGTTTCACTTTTCTCATTATCATATTCCCTAAGTTATCACTCTAACTTCTTTTATCGTTTTGACTCTCTATTGAGATTTTAGTAGCATATTTTTTTGGATTATGTTGGTCTTTGTTAATGACCCCATTGTTTATATACTTTTGACATTCATTAGCATATTTCTTGCTTTTTCCATACAAGGCAATGAGAAGGTTTTGTTTAAAGCATTACAAAAGAACAATGGTGCTTGGAAGGAATTTTGTGTGTTTTCTATCTAATCTTCCGAGTAGTTTTTGTGCAGCACTACACTTGTGCACTTAAATTGAAATAATTGATTCAGTCCGTGTTTGGATTTACTCCTTATTTCGTGTTTTACTCAAGTCAGTGTTTTAGGGATTAATAACTTCTTTTTGTTATTAATAAAGCCACACCCTTTGATGTGTGTTGGTGTTCGCAGATTTTATGAGGCTCAAGTTATTGTTTTTATCACTGCAACTTTTGTTGTTTTATTTGATAGGAAGGGTTGCCACCTTATTAAAATTTTAATACGGCCCAATGGTCCTTGATGTTACCGCCACACTCATTTAGTTGTGATCGTGGTAAAGTACTAAGCCCTTAGGCTAACTTTGTTGACACATAATTACTTTCTTGTGGGGTGGGGTATGCATTTTATTGCCTTCATGCCGCATTTTGCTTATTTCACTAATTTTATATTTATTTGAATCACCTTGTGTTCTCATCTTCACCATCAGATATGGTTGGCCAAAGGAGGTTCCATGTACGTAAGAAGAATCCTCTTTCAAAGAATGAACCCATACGGGCGAACTAAGGTATGAGTAGGAAATTGTTATAGGTAATTTGTTTGAAGGGGGAAACTGATTTTTGGCTTGATAGTTTTGGGGTCTTGTAAAAATATATTTTTGAAGTTGATGAATAATTTAAGAATTCTATATCCTCCATAGTCCTCAATAATTCTCTTCGCGATGATATATCTAATAAGATGTTTATCTTTCACTTTATCATTGAAGAAATTTGTCGTGATGTCCACCGTGTCGAGCCGCATTTGGAAAATAATGTTATTGAGATACTTCAACCCAAAGTGGGTGCACATCCTAGTGGTTATATTGGGGTATGTTTTTACCGGTTTCAACTCTTCCATTCATTGTCATTCTTCGTAGAGGAAAATTGCATGATGTTTAGCAAAATCTCACAATACACGCCATTTCCCTATGATCTACACATTCTGAGCTACCTCAAGTCCTCAACTCAACCATAGTTGGGTCATTTCATATGAGAAAATGCTCTTCACCACCCCATTTGAGTTTCCCTGTTAGAACTTTTGCTCGAGTAAACTACCTGTCCTAATTGGTTGGTCTCTATTGGGTTCATGTAGTTATTTCCCATTCTTGAAGATCTACTATTGATTTCTTCACTCTGAACCTTCATCGATGTTCTTACCTTTTCCCGTGTTAGGGATTACATTCATGTTGTTGACTTAGCAGATGGGCACATTGATGCATTGCATAAACTAGAAGAAACTGATATAGGTATTATTCCAAACTTGTCATTACCTTCTAATATTTAACTGCGTCTTTTTTGGAAAATTTTGAGGCAGTGGTAATGTGGTATATTTGTTGTGCTAATATTGCATGTCTTCAATATTCATGGTGTGTGTGTATACAGGTTCTTAAGATGCTTTTATTGAATGTGCAATAGAAGCTCCACCCTACCCCGGTTTTTCCTTGTACTCTTGAGATGTAATTTAATTTAGTCTACCTAGTTTAGTGAGGGTGAGCATTTGCACCTGAGTGATGATTGATCAATTTGATATACTGTCCATAGTCTTGTCAGTGGAATTGTATTGTATTCTTAAAATTACATTTTGTGGAGATGCAAAAGAATGTTGTATGGTAGAATATGTTAAGAGTGGATACTGCTACTCACAACAACTATCAAGAAACTAAATAAAGCACTAAATTTTACTTGCAATGTTTGATAACCCAATTTGTGAAGTTGTAGTAGTAGGAAACTACTGCTCCATTTATTTTTTTAATTTTTTTTTTAAAATTTGCGACGGATTTGCCACAGACTTGCGATGAAATTTGCCACGGATTTGCGACGAAAATTTGCCACGGATTTGCGACGGAAAAATTTGCCACGGATTTGCGACGGAAACATTTGCCACGGAAATTCCGTGGCAAACGATTTGCGACGAGCGTTTTTGCCACCAATTTTTGTCCAGTATAAATCGGGCAAAAATGTTGTTTTGCCACGGAAATTTGTACATTTGCCACGGAAATGTCCGTGGCAAATCAATGATTTTCTTGTAGTGATCGTGGTGAAAAATGTTAACAGAGACAACGAGATGATCAAAAACTACAAGGCTCAGTGGGATACTCATATATCCTTGGGTGCATATCTAATTTTTCTAAGTCAATACGAAACCATGTGTTTGAACAAATAACTAATGTAGGCAGATTTAAGTAGCAACGTGTACACTATAATTGGGTTCCCCGTTAAAAACATCGCTTTATTTGTTAATGCAGACTTGTTAAGGAAGTTTGATCAATTTGCTTCGATTCATGCAATCGTGGGTTCTCGCTAAAAACACTATCAACATCACGAACGAGACACCGCCTACACAAAAGGAAGTCCCCAGAGATTCCGGTCATCCTCTCTGTCCCTCCCACTAAAGGCTATTAAACAAGAAAAGTAGACCTTCAAAATCTCTTTGAACTAAGTCATTCTTTTTAGATTTGGCGAATCCAGAACAGACTTTATGCTTAGAACTGTTTGTTTAATTTCGAATTATGCTTTTACTTTTGGGAATAATGTTACAATAGTTGGGTTATCCCAAATTGCCTTTCGGATTGACAAACTTTATCAAAGTATTCTAACACACTTAAAAGTTAGCGGCAAATTGATAATTTTCAAAAGATTTAGACATTTATACTATGGCGAAATTGGTTTACTCTTTTTTTATTTATATATAGCGGAACCTAAATGGCATGACCGACACCTCTTATAAATGCATCCCACCCATCCCCAACCGTGATGTTCCCGTTGCGCCTCCACTTTTATCAAGTGTCTGTGTCAATCTTTAGTGGTGAGAAGAACCTCCCGATCAATTAAGTAACCCCGTATCTTCGTGAAATTACGAGGAATTTCAAAGAAAATTAATATTAGAAGATTAATAATTTTAGTAACGAAATTAATAAATAGTAGTCCGTGTTAAACGGATACCATTGCTTACAATTCTATTACCGTGACTATCAGAATATTTTTTTTTTAAAAACCGCTCAAATCAGTGCCCTGTATAACACAGCATTAGAAACTCAATTTAAAGATAGCTAAATCAATAGGATGTATAAAGATAGGTATGGTGTAAAATAGCAGACAAACTAGGGTTTAAAACTCTAAAAGCTCCTCCGTGAGATGAAGAAGATCTGAGCAGAACTTGCATTATGGTTAACAAGGACAAAATATATGACACAACTTCACAAATACATGAGATAAAGTAATATATGACACACAAATATACTAATACATCTGTTAGTAACAATCAAATATGCCTATTGTGTTTTTCAAAATTGTGGTTCATGACAATGACTATTAAAATGATGCTAAGAAAATGATATGGACTTATACGCTACGATGGTTATCATTCTAAAACGGTGTCTATGCTATGAGTTTGATTTGTCCTCAAATTGTTTTCTTTGGGGAGAGTAATGTAAAGAGTTTGGTAGGGGTTAAAATTTGAAAGCTATTGAATGGAATCATATTTAAGCAGGAAAAGTACTACACTAAAATCAATCTAAGAGATTAATAGTTTGTGATTGCCAATCAAAAAAAATTGTCACAAGCATGCAGGGAAACTAGGTATTTAGCAATATTGCAAAATACTCTTATTGATCTGAATATTGATGTATGGACATCAAAACCAATAATTTCCACAAATTTTAAGCAATTCAGAATTTATGGCTAGTGGAGCTTACTAGTGCAGATGCTCTAAGTGGAGGAGTTAGCCCAAGGTCATATACGTAATCCTTTATTAGGGGATAAAATAAAACTAGTCCTGATGATGGTGGTTGAATAACTTCCACCACTTGAGAATCATTTGTAAATGCCCTTAAATTTCTAATAAAATAATACAACAGTTTAACATCATGAACAAGGAGCATTATGTACCAAAAAATTGCATCCAAAGGATGGACATTTGTAGTTGAATACCCTATAATTAGGAACAAGCTTTCCTCTTTTATCTATTGTGCTAAAATGAAAACATACAAACAACAAATAAACTTCAGTGGAAAGACAAAAGAAAAACATAAATATTCCATCACAAATATAGTTAAGTAGCAGAAGATCTCACTTCTAGAAAAAAAGCATAACTATTCCATCACAAATAGTGTTAAGTAATGAATGACTTAAAATAGGCAAGATTTTCACCGCCAAACATAGCACCCGTACTACAACTATTGTTATCATGTCTTTAAATTGCAAAAGCAAATAGAGTAATCTCCAAAAATTAGAATGTTACCCCACCCCACGGTTAGTAAGTCTTCGTTTACATGGGTGCTTTACCTTTCCCTTTCCTTTTCTTTGGCCTCTTACTTGCTCCTTTCAGTGCCCTCTCCTTCCCAAGTGCCCTTGCTTTTCAATTCACCCCGTGATAATGTATAATGATATAATTAGCATTTTTGTTAATAATGAGTCACATTTATAAAAACAAGATATATTTTTTCAACCAACTAGCCAACCTTAGTAGTAGTGCTTGAACCATTCAGAAATCGCTTTAAGAGTGATACATGGAGGGCAATTAGACAATCATCTTCTCCTTGGATCATCATGCCTACAATTTCGCCTCGAATATTGAAGACCGTGATCTCGCAAAACCATAGTCCCATGTATACAAGAGGCCAACACATTGTATAATTGGAATGCAAGCGGAAAGTTGTTTTTGATAGTTGAAATAGTCTTCGGGGTAACTTTCAAAAAATTTTGCATTATATATATGCCCCATTATTCGATACTCTGGAGTTTTTTCCAAGCTAGAACAAACAAAATCCTTACATTTTTCATTAGTAAGAGAAGGCAACTCGTTAACACATTTATAGGAAGCACGTCCAACAACTATGGACCATACCAAGTTCATTGAGTGACCTATCTGCACCAACGTTTGACATTTTGATATAGACCCATCCTCGACAAATTTACCATATTTATCATGCTTGAAACCCTTGACAACCAACAAAGCTAAATCCCAATCATAATTCGAGGTTAGTTCCTCGGCATCCAGAACGAAATCTTCATCATCAAATTTACGAACTTTAATGCTATGTAGTTTGCCAAGTTTCACAGAACGAACACATGTCAATAATAGAAAATCATCATCTTGGAGGGAATGCCCCTTAACATCCTCTGGATTTACAGCAATTCCACTAAAATGTTCGGTAAATTTGTCACCATCTAATTCACCCTTTGACTGTATAATCCATGTAACATCTTTTAACGGCCCACTTAGTTGTTCAAAATCAGAATCAGTAAAATGATCCTACATTTCAATAGATTATTATTATTTAAAAGTATCAGTACAAGGAATAAACTACAATCATCAAAGCAATACCATTTTTTTTAATGTAAAAAAACACATAGGAAAAAGATAGTATTTGAAAAGGCAAACTCTAACGTAAATAAAAAGGATGATGGCTGCAAAACTCAAGAAACAAAGCTATTTTCCATATGCATAATACTGCAATCATACTATATAGCAAGTTCAAGAAAAAGGAGACAGAATATAGTATAATCAAGTTTCAATGCACAGACACCAAAAAGAAACTAAACATTGTCCTTTAAAAAATGCTAACAAGAACCTTCACAAGGGTCTAAATGTGATAAAGAAGGGTTCTACTCTTTCTTGGTGTAGTGTTTTAGCCTGATTGTGCTTTGAGACCTAATCGAAAGAGTGAAGCTATGGATGGCCCTTTTACAGAATGTAGTATACTAACTTTACTAATTAAAATGATAAATACCAACTACGTTACCATTTTATTGATTTCTCGCTTTTCCTTCTTTCGTTCCTTCTGTTGCTGCAATCTCCAAGCCAGAAACCACGGATTTTTCCACATATTGTATTTGCTGAACTTTAGTCGCTTTTGAGAAAAATTCTTTATGTAATGCCTTACATGTGGCGCTGCAAAGAAATTAGTTGAGCAACTATGGATATCTAATATAGATTAAGCTACTTAAAATGAAGAAAAAAGGACAATCTTACAGTCTTTCGAAATAAACCACGGATTTTTCCGCATATTGTATTTGCCTCCATGCATTTTGGTCTACAATGTACAAAAAGGGGAAATCGAAAATTCAGCACAAGAGTAAAACTTAAAAACGGAACAGCGAAGGAAAATAAAGAGGTGGTGGCGGTGTGAAGGAGCGAAAATCTCAACCCTTCCTTCAGTTGCTTTGCTGCAGGAGGAGCTCTCTCTGAGTATTGCGGCGTCTGTCTTTCGTTCTCTGAGTGAGTATTTTCGTTCCTTCAATTTCAATTTCAATTGCTGCAGTGCGGCGTCGTTTAACTTGTATGCTGCTCATGACTTCCATCCAGCCCAACAAACAAGCCTTTACTCTCCATTATTGGACTTCCAGCCCAAACAACCCACCTCTTAATTTTAATTACACCTCTCTTTCTTTTGCCTTTCTCCATCTAATGGTTTCCGTTAAAATTATTTATATTTTAGCTACCTCTTAATTTGAATTACACATCTTAATTTGGTCATTTATATTTTACCTTTAGTGAACAATATAAAATTATTTACTTCAATCATTGAATGTCACCTCAACCGCTTCACACAATCAAATGCAACATGATGTGCCAAATAAAAACGCATTCAATTCAACTGTGAAAATAATAGACCACCGTAAGAACTTCAATTTTATCATAAGCACCCCATTGGTATACATGATCCAACACTTATAAATGTATTATACTTTTATTTTATATTTATATTATATTTCTAAATGTACTTTTATAATATAATATATAATATTATTCAAATCTTTATTTGGTTTACGACTTTATGTGTATCAATAAATCTTGGCAAAATTATACCGGAAGTCCTTTAAGTTATTTAATTGTAACAAGTCGGTCCTTTAAGTTTTTTCAGAAACACTTAAGTTCTTTTAAGCTTACATAATGTGTGCACTGCTAGTCCTTTTTTGTTTTTTATTACAAAAAAAACTCAATTCACACTAACAGAGATGGTGTGGCCGTGACGGAGGCTACCTATCATTTATCTTGTAAGAATTTGGTCTTTTAAGACTATAATGTAATAATTTGGAACTTTCAACTTAATTTTTTTTAAAAATGGATGGTTCATCTTCTTTTTCATTTAAGTTGAAAGGACTAAATTTTTTAAATGATGGTAGTCTTAAATGACAACCAGACAGATGACATGTAGGCTCTGTCACAGCCACGTCAGCTTTGTTAGTGCGAATTGGATTTTTTTTGTAACAGAAAATGAAAAAAAGACTAATGATGTTCAGATTATGTAACTTAAAGGACCAACTTGTTACAATTGAATAACTTAAAGGACCTAAGTAATACGAAAAAAACTTAAAGGACCAACTTGTTGCAATTAAATAACTTAAAGGACTCCTGGTGTAATTTTGCCATAAATCTTACATGTATATCCATGACTTCAGAAGAAAATTTTTGGGGGAATAACTTGATATGGCGGGGGTACAAAAAAAAAACCATAAGTGATTATCCACACAAATGGGTAATTGCCCACAATTTTTTTTTGGGGTGTCTAGACAAAGTGGAAATTCCACTAAAAACTCACGCAAACAATTGTGAAGTCTCGGGTTCGAACCCGTGACAAGGTATCCAACCTAATAATTTCGACATTTG
Organism: Oxytropis ochrocephala; assembly: GCA_020916435.1. Taxonomy (NCBI): domain Eukaryota; kingdom Viridiplantae; phylum Streptophyta; class Magnoliopsida; order Fabales; family Fabaceae; genus Oxytropis; species Oxytropis ochrocephala. The sequence continues at coordinate 3,809,778 of CM037095.1, read as the reverse complement.
CCAGTTGAGCTAAGCCTTACGCATAATTGAACAAAATTTTGCATAGGTGTGGGTATGATCATTATGGTCCCACCCCTTCCCTCGCATCCACATATAAAAAACTTGATGATTTTAAATCAAATTATAATAATTATATTATTAGTAATTACTTTTCAGTTAAAGTGCAAGGATATAGAACAACACTAACACTACTGCCCACACGTGCATAAAATACAGGCACATTTTTCAAATGTAGATATGAGGAGAACGAATGGTGTCTATTGTCATCCTAAAATAATAGCAAGAATTGCTTTCCTATTATCATTATTGAGATCCATTTAAAAACAATGGACCATTTCAATCAATAAGAAAGCTAGTGTAGACAAATATCAGGAACCAAGATGCATGAAAACACTTGATCACTAGAGATAAAGTGAACTTTATATTCGAACAGTTCATGACAAGGTTGGTGGAGCTCACACAACTCAGTTATAGATCAAAGACACATTTGAGTTTGATGAGAAAGTTTATGTCTGACCGACCATGTTAAATGGCACCAACCCCTTCGACGAGGTTGTCGTTATCGATCAAGGAAAACTATGCCACTGCACTGCACCATAGAAAACCAACCTGGGCAATCAAAAAAATTAGCACATTCATTTCCGTACATTGCTAATGGCACATGCCAAACATATTAGTCATGCTTTTCATTCACAAAGTTCACAAACATCAACAATGAAGCCAAATGTTATTTTTTCTGATTCTGAAATTGTAATCATTGCTTTCATAACATTGCTTCTGTGACTGTAATTGAACCTGTGGTTATTGATTGTCGTAGGTTGTTAAACTCTTTTCCTGATTGCTCTGTGAAGTATGTTAGTTGTAATGGTAACACTGTAGCTCACAATTTAGTTAGTTTTGCTAAGCTAGCAGGTTGTAATTACTGGTTGGGCCTCCCCGAAGCTATGTTGTTCCTCTCTGTTGTAATACCAAAGTGGTTGACTCTTTTCCACTTCTCAATTAATGCAAGTATGCTACCATTTCAAAAAAAACAATGGTTTGAGTCAACAACACTTTTTAGCCTAATAGTATCGTCAAAAACTGAATATATAATGCACTTTTTATATGGTTTGAGTCAACAATGGTTTGATTCATATGCCATCATTCATGAAGTATATAATGCACACACATTCCTTTGTCTCTAGCCTAACTCCAAGCCATTCATGCCACCCCTAACACAAGAGCACTATGTATTGTACAACAACTTGTGAACTGAATTTTGTTAGCCTAATATGTATACCAAATTTATGAAGATGGTAAAAAGTAATCACGAGAATTAGAGGTAGTTGAACAGTTGCACACTTGCACATGTATCTCAGCTACTCCCGTCGTGGCAAACTGTTAAAGTAAAACATGTTGGAATTCCTAATCCATCAACCCTAAGTTCTAAAATACCCTTAATAAGGCTTAAAATTATAGCCGTTATAAATCATCTCAGCCACATACACACAACAAAGTTTAAATAGTGTTGTGACCTAAAGAAACCTAACGGTTTATTTGGTTAAAGGTTGTTAGTAACTAACTAACTACCTTTAACCAACATGTCCGCTTTCTACATGTGCCTATCATTGTGTATATATATACTTTCATACACTTGTAAATAATAACATACATAGAAAAACAGAGTTAATAAAGTTTACTGCATTTTCTATATTCCTATTGCAAGTATCTTCTTCTCAAAATTCTGTTACATTCAAGGTCTGCTTCAAGAACTCAGTTTCTGGGTTTGTCAAGTTGCAACAGGGGTTGTACCTTGCAAACAAGTGAAAAGGAGTGATTAGAGTGAGATTTCTGTGACTGAAACCGTAAACAAGAAAGTACACAGAGAGTGAAGAGAGGAAAATACCTTAAACAATTCTGAGAGAGAATTCTGGGCAAGGGAAAAGGTTGTGTTCATCTCAAGAACACATTTGAAGGTTCATGCAACAGTACAGATACAGAAATTAGGGTTTGTTTCAGTTAACAGAAAGGAAATCAAGAGCACAAAGAAAGTGTGAGATTATACCTCTCTTGAGTACTGAGAAACCAAATTTGTATCCTCAGACTAAGAAAGCAACATTCCGTAAATTAGGGTTTCGAATTCAACAAATCAAGCATCAAAATCGTAAAGAAAGAAGATTGTTACCTTAATAAGAGTCCTGAAGGTTTGATTAGGAGAATCAAACCCTTTCGTAACTGTTTAGGTTTCGTAAGGTGAAACTCATCGCGAAGGTGAGAAGACAAAATCGAGGCTTCAGTTGTAAGATTCATCACAAAACCGGAGGGTTCTTGCTTGATCATCATCAACATTCATCATAAGCCAAGACCTAGCAAGATCCAAGCTTCAATCATCGTGGTGAGAGCTCGAATCTTGCTAGGGGTTTCTAAGAACGCTTTAGAGAAGAAGAAGAGAGAGAGGCACCGAGAATCAAGAGAGAGTGAGAGGTTCTTGAGTTTCGAGTGAAGAGAGTGTAGAAAGAATATATACGCCGGTCAAGATAACCCGCGTGTATCCAACTCAAACGGATCCGGGCGCGCAGGATCCAACAAAAATATTTGTTTGGCAGTTCAAGTGCAACTGGGCTGGAGCAATTGTAAAGCTTGGGCTTTACACATTGCACCCTCCAACGAATTACTTCTACCACCGCAAGTATAACAAATTCAAGTTAGCGAAAAAACAATATGGTATAATCAGAGCATTGGTAAAAACGATCCAGGGAATTTTCTAACTCTATTCTCTGTTTCTTTTAAGTTCTTTAAAGTTTCTTTAAATTTCTTTAAACCCTGCACAGTGTGAAATTGTGCAGGTAACTGTGTTCTAACTTTCTGTGTGTTTTTAAAGTGTAAATCTGCAGAAATGGGAAAAGAAGACAGTTATGTTCCTAAGCTCAATGGGAACAACTATGATACTTGGGCTATTCAAATGAAGCCTATACTAGGGTCACATGGATGCCTATACTTGGTGAAAGAGGGACTCACAGCACTTGGAGCTAATGCTACCCCTGCTGAAAAGAAAGAATTCCTTGAAGCAGAAATGAAGGATTTCAAGGGCTCACACTCATCCACAGTATGCGTGTGGAGAGGAAGACTTTGAAAGGGTAAGAGATCGTGAAACCTCTAAGGCAAAGATGGATGCTCTAGAACATTATTACCGTGGTGCACTCCAATCAAAGAAGAGAAACTGCAAGCTCTAAGAGCACAAAGATGAAAGCCTCAAAATGAAAAAAAGAGGAAAAGAAATCGACTTCTTCAACAGAGTGAAGAAGATCAAAATGATATGGCTCTCCAAGGGGAGAAGCTTGAAGAGAATTCGGTGTGCGAGAAAGATTCTCGGATCAATGCCAAAAAGTGGTATGTGGTTACTAACACCATAGAAGAAACTACAAAAAATGTAGGCCCTGAAGTTGTGGAGCTCCAGGAAAACTAGAGGTCAAGGAGATAAGGCCGAGATTCCGGAGGAAGAATCGTAAGATGAGGACCAAGCCATGTATGCAGCTAAAGCTAAGGGCAAGAAAGGTAAAAAGGGAGGTAGCAAGAAAAAAGTCTAAGAGTTCTAAGAACAAGTCAGTACTTCTAACTCTTCTACTAAATCTAATTCATCTAAAAATAGCAATGCACCTAAGAAAAAGGATAAATCTAAGGTACAATGTTATAGGTGTGACAAGATGGGGCATTATGCCACCGAATGTCCCACCGTAGAAGGGCTCTAAGCCTAAGGAGTCGGGTTACAAGCCAATGTGGCTAAGGAGGACTCGACTCGAGATCATCGATGAATCGGATAATGTTGCCTTCAAAGATGCTTTGTGATGAACCTAATATAACTAAGCCTAAGAAGGATAAGATTAAAACTAAGAAAGGAAAGGAATATGTTGTTTTAATAGTAATGTAGGGATGGGAAAACTATAACGTAAACTGGGTACTTAGACTCAAAGATGTTCTAATCATATGACAAGTAATAAGAAATGGCTAATTAACTTTGATCCCACTGTTAGAATTGCTATTAGGTGTGCTAATGGTAAGACTATAGTCTCTAAGGGTAGAGGGAATATAGAACTAACTAGAGTTGATGGGGAAAAGGTAATTATCTATGATGTGTTATATGTTCCTGAGATAAGTTGCAATCTAATCAGCTTAGGACAGTTAATTGAAAAAGGGTTTTCTTGCCTAATGAAAAATGCTAAGTTGAAACTGTTTGATAAAGAGAATAAGCTAATTCTAACTACTCAACTAGCTAGTAACAGAACATTTAAAGCTAGTATAAGCAAGACTGAGGCACTGTGTTTAAGTGCCACCATTGACAGTGATACTAGTTTATGGCATAATAGGTTTGGACATCTTCACTATAAGGCTCTAGATAACCTAAGTACTAATAAACTAGTAAAGGGGTTACCTAAGATAGCTAACATTAAGGAAAAGTGTACTACATGCCTAATGAGTAAACAACCTAGGAAAAACTTTAAGAAACAGATTAAACACAGATCTAAAGACTTATTGGAAGTTGTGTATTCTGATTTGTGTGGTCCTATGGATACTCCATCTATAGGAGGGAACAAGTACTTTGTAACTTTTGTGGATGAATACTCAAGGAAGATTTGGGTATATCTACTCAAGTCCAAAAGTGATACTTTCAATGTATTTAAGAAGTTTAAGGCTATGGTTGAGACTCAAAGTGGAAAGAAACTAAAGGTATTAAGGACTGATGGTGGTGGTGAGTATACTTCAAAGGAGTTTGAAGAATACTGCACCACCAGTGGTGTTGTTCATGAGGTAACTCCACCATATACTCCACAGCACAATGGTGTGGCAGAAAGGAGAAACAGGACTATCCTAGAAATGGCTAGGAGTATGGTAAAAACCAAGGGACTACCTAAAAGACTATGGGCGTAAGCAGCAGTGATCTGCTGTCTATATTCTCGAATAGGTGTCCTACAAGAGGTTTGGAGGCTAAGGTGCCCGAAACTATGTGGAATGGTGAAATACCCTCGCGTATCTCACTTGAAGGTATTTGGCTCGACATGCTTACTGACCATATACCCGACAAAGAAGAGATCTAAACTTGAGGACAAGAGTGTAGACCTCTAATCCTAGTGGGATATCATCCTACAGTGGGGTTACAGTTACTACTAGACCCTAACACAAGTAAAACCGAGGTGTCTAGGGATGTGGTTGTGCTTGAAGACAAGCAGTGGGATTGGGAGAAAGTCGAATGTGTAGGTTCAAAGTGGACTCTACAACCATTGAAGAGGTCTTTAACACTCGAACCTAATTCTCGTGACACTAATTCGATGAAGAGGATCCTGTTCTACCTAATGATGATCCTATATTTACCCAATGTGGATCAAAATCCACATGAAGGGGTAAATGAGGAGGGTGAGCAGAACTTGCACAAAATGTGCGTGCTCCTCCTCCTAGGCCTCAAAGAGAGAGGAGGTTACCTAGGAGGATGCCGGATTTTGAGGTACACATGGATAATCGGATCACTAATGATGGTGATCCGTTCACTATGCAATGTTAGCGATCTTCAACCAATGGACTACTTAGAGGCACTCAAGGATGTGCATTGGAAGAAAGCTATGCGAAGAAGAGCTCAAGTCTATTGAAAAAAATAAGACCTCGGTCTCTAGTTCGGATACCCAAAGGTAAGAAACCTATTAGTGTCAAGTGGGTTTTCAAGCTCAAACTTGATCCTAAAGGCAATATTGTAAAATACAAGGCTAGGTTGGTTGCAAGAGGCTTCCAAATGAAAGAGGGGTGGATTACACGTAAGTGTTTTCACCGTGGCGAGCATGAGACTATACGCTTAGTGATTGCCTTGGGCGTGAATAGAGGTTGGGAGTTGTTCCATATGGATGTTAAGTCAAGATTTCTTAATGGTTCACTTGAGGAAACTGTCTATATTGCTCAACCACCTGGGTTTGAGAAAAAATGTAAAGAGGAGTATGGTTACCTATTACATAAAGCTCTCTATGGGCTAAAGCAAGCCCCTAGAGCTTGGAATAAGAGAATTGACTCTTTTTTCAAGGAAATTGGGTTCTCTAAGTGCACTAGTGAGTTTGGAGTCTATACTAAAGGTAGTATTGATACCTATTTACTAATTGTGTGTTTATATGTGGATGATATGTTGGTCACTGGGAGTAGTCCTAGTGAGGTGGAAAAATTCAAAGTTGCTATGCACAGTGAGTTTGAAATGACAGACTTAGGCAAGTTGTCATACTTTTTGGGACTTGAGTTCCTAAGGGTACCTGAAGGTATAATTCTACATCAAGCTAAGTATGCTACTGAGGTACTAACTAAGTTTGATTTGTTAGGTTGCAATTCTGCAACAAATCCTGCAGAAAGTAACCTTAGCAAAGAGCCAAGTGAAGGTGATGCTAAGGTAGATGCTACACTATACAGGCAGCTAATAGGCTCTTTGAGATACCTATGCCATAGCCGCCCAGATATTCTGTTTACAACTGGTATGACTAGCAGGTTTATGAATGACCCAAGACAGGTACACTTAAATGCCACTAAGAGAATCCTACGTTATATTTCTGGTTCTACTAACTATGGAATATTTTTTCCTAAGGGTTCTAACTTAGGGAAAAATATTCTCCTTGGTTTCTCTGATTCTGATTGGTGTGGTGACCAATTGGATAGGAGAAGCACTTCTGGTTTTTTGTTTAAGTTTCAAGGAGCCCCTATTTCATGGAGCTCCAAGAAACAAAGTATTGTGGCTCTGTCCTCCTGTGAGGCGTAGTATGGCAAAGTGGAGGAGCAAAGAACTCAAGCAAAGATGGCTGAGTCACTACTCAAGGAGCTTAAAGTGGACCTAACTCTCACCCCCTACTCTAATGATAGACAACCAATCAAATTAAACCTAGCAAAGAATCCTGGTGCTCCATGGAAGGACCAAGCATATTGAAGCTAGATACCATTATCTAAGAGAGCAAGTTAACAATGGTAGGCTAAGTGTTGAATATTGTTCAACACAGAATCAATTGGCTGATATTTTTACAAAGGTCCTCAAAGGAGAAACCTTTGTAAAGCTTAGAAGAGAGATAGGACTTGTTGCCTTCTAAACTATGAAGGCAGCAACTAAAAGCTATTCCTTAGAGGCTTGTTCTAAGGTGTCTATTTCTAGTGGCTATCCCAGAGGCTTGTTCTGGATGATTTAGTTCTCTCTAACCTAAGCTAGCTCTAAGTGGTTTCACTAAACTAACTTAGGGTTTTCTAGATTAAGGGGGGGTGTTGGAATTCCTAATCCATCAACCCTAAGTTCTAAAATACCCTTAATAAGGCTTAAAATTATAGCCGTTATAAATCATCTCAGCCACATACACACAACAAAGTTTAAATAGTGTTGTGACCTAAAGAAACCTAACGGTTTATTTGGTTAAAGGTTGTTAGTAACTAACTAACTACCTTTAACCAACATGTCCGCTTTCTACATGTGCCTATCATTGTGTATATATATACTTTCATACACTTGTAAATAATAACATATATACATAGAAAAACAGAGTTAATAAAGTTTACTGCATTTTCTATATTCCTACTGCAAGTATCTTCTTCTCAAAATTCTGTTACATTCAAGGTCTGCTTCAAGAACTCAGTTTCTGGGTTTGTCAAGTTGCAACAGGGGTTGTACCTTGCAAACAAGTGAAAAGGAGTGATTAGAGTGAGGTTTCTGTGACTGAAACCGTAAACAAGAAAGTACACAGAGAGTGAAGAGAGGAAAATACCTTAAACAATTCTGAGAGAGAATTCTGGGCAAGGGAAAAGGTTGTGTTCATCTCAAGAACACATTTGAAGGTTCATGCAACAGTACAGATACAGAAATTAGGGTTTGTTTCAGTTAACAGAAAGGAAATCAAGAGCACAAAGAAAGTGTGAGATTATACCTCTCTTAGTCTTCGAGAAACCAAATTTGTATCCTATACACATAAAGCAACATTCCGAGAAAATTAGGGTTTCGGAATTCAACAAATCAAGCATCAAAATCGTAAAGAAAGAAGATTGTTACCTTAATAAGAGTCCTGAAGGTTTGATTAGGAGAATCAAACCCTTTGTAACTGTGACATTAGGGTTTCGAAGGTGAAACTCATCGCGAAGGTGAGAAGACAAAATCGAGGCTTGGTTGTAAGATTCATCACAAAACCGGAGGGGTTCTTCTTTGAATCATCATCAACATTCATCATAAGCCAAGACCTAGCAAGATCCAAGCTTCAATCACCGTGTGAGAGCTCGAATCTTGCTAGGGTTTCTAAAACGTTTAGAGAGAAGAAGAAGAGAGAGAGGCACCGGAGAATCAAGAGAGAGAGAGAGGTTCTTGAGTTTTACGAGTGAAGAGAGTGATAGAAAAGAATATATACGCCGGTCAAGATAACCCGCGTGTATCCAACTCAAACGGATCCGGGCGCGCGGATCCAACAAAAATATTTGTTTGGCGGTTCAAGTGCAAGCTGAAATTTGGAGCAATTGTAAAGCTTGGGCTTTACACATTGCACCCTCCAAAGAATTACTTCTACCACTGCAAGTATAACAAATTCAAGTTAGCGAAAAACAATAAAACAAACAAAAACCAAAGAATAGAATATATATCATAATCATAATCATAATCATAATCATATACATACATGAGTTTGACACCTAGACTTGCCACATCACATGTTCAGAAAAGCCACGCAATACTCTCAAAAAATAGGTGGCAGCCACCTCATGTCTGGATGCAATCCGATGGTTAGCAAAAGTCAGCATCGCCACATCACCTAATCCTACGGTTGTGAACTATGTACCATAACAGCGTGCATATATCAATTCAAAAATAGGACAAAATATTTTGGTCTTCATCTAACGGATGGTGATTTGCAGTGGGAGCCCAAAAGCAATCAACGGTTCACAAGTATCTGCAAATTAAAGAGAATTAAGACGGAGTTAATGGTGTAATAATAAGCCATTAAGCCAAACCACAATACATGGATCCAAATTAGTCACCTGAATATCAACCACACCTCTCCATTCCCAAATCAGAAACCATTACACTCTTCTCCTCTCTCCCATATCAAAAACTTTTTTACGTTGACTAATTCCACTCCATCATGGCTATTCCACCATTTAAAATGTAGTGCGCCTTAAACTGTTTTGGGAACCGTCAGAATTATATTATCTTAACACTTGAAGTTTCATTTTAGTTTTTTATTATCTTCTTCAGTTGAGGACTTGATGTTTACGGCTTGAACAATGATATGCATTTTGGATTTATGAGACAACACAACGGCTTGAAATCAACTGTGTAAAGTCATTGAATTTCCGCACGATTTAGAGCAAACGTTTGTAAGAAATTTTATGTCTCATGTGTGATAAATAATATTGCGGTTTAATAATTAATTGAAAAGGACTCATTGGTTTATATTTAAATGAATAAATGTGACAGTTAGAGAAGTTATTTAATGAAAGGGTATATTGTTTGGTGAAGATATCTTTATCTTTATTATATTTAAATAAGAGTTTTTCAAAAAGCCACATCATCAGTTAAAAAAGCCACATCACATTTAAAAAAAGCCACATCATCAGTTAAAAAAGCCACATCACATTTATTATTATTTTCGTCTAATTATTATATTAAATTTTAAATGGGAAACAATGAAATCAATTCTAATAAAGTCCATTCAATTGGAGGTTACGATTTTCTTTGATACGTTAAAATTGTTATGATCTTTACTTATTTTCTGTCATTCATCATAATAATAATAATAATAAATAACAGATTTTTTAAATAGAATTTGAAAAATTGGCTCTATTATTTGAAATTGGAATTTCGAATTTGGTAAAATCCCCCTCCCCCCTATTTTTATTCGCTCTACTATATAAAGCCTTGAACGAGGGGTGTTTGGACCAATTCATCTTTTGGTTGTTATAGAATTTCAATTTTCTATTTTTTATCCTTTTATTTTTATAGTACTGTGTCATGGATTATAATGCTAAATTGGTTGGGGAGTTCCTGTTGAAACATGGGAAATCAAACATATCTCAACTAAGCGATGTTCAAACACATGTACAATGGTTTTCTTTTTTTATTTAGATTTTTTTCGATTTCGATTTATATACATTAATTTCGATTATGTGTCCGTAAATTTATTTTGTTCTCATGTCATCATCAAGTCTTTTCTTATTTTCGTTCATCATTTGATAACAGGATGTTGATCATATAGTCATGGCACATGTCATGGAAATAGTGTCCGCTGATTGGTAAGGCAACAATGCGTACCAATAACACGGTAACGAAAAAAAACTTTGCCGCAATCAACTTTGCTAAGTGGGCTAATCCTTCTATAAATGAAAATGCTATAAGGGATGTAGAAGGAACCCTACCTAGGTTGTGTCGCTATCAACACGTCTTTCAAGATGTGGGTTTTTGGGTCTATTAATTTTGTTCATTACCAGTGATATTTAGCATTACTGGATTAGGTCTCTCTTTTAACTTAAATTTACGCATTGGTTATGGTTTTTCCGTGTAAGATCGTGTAATGTCCTGTTATCAATGATCTAAATAATTTTTATATACACTTAACCCTTTTTTGCATTCTATTATTATGATATTTGCTTTAAAAGTGAAATTTGTTGAGTTGAAATATGCCAATGTCAAATTGTGCCAAATTCTATTTATATAATCACATTAAATTCCAATAATGCATATAATTAGTATGAAGTCAACAATATCTAATTCATTTAAAATTATAAAATCAAAGACATCATGTGTATTATTAGAATAATTCTTAATTCTGTTGGTATAAACTCGACACTAACTGAAATATCAATTTAACATGATTAATAATTATATTAATATTTTTAATAACTATTTTAGTAGATTATTTCCCAAATAGCGACGAATATCATTAAATAAACATAAACTCTAATTTGTGCAAGATGTCGGATTGTTAATTAGTTTTGTTGTTGTATCTCATATATTGTATATATTGCTTTCAATGTCAATTTACATAACTATCAAATTACGGATTTAATTTGTTACAAAGCATAACTCAGCCTATTTTTATAACTGCTTATTAAAAAACAAAAAATATATATAAATATTTTTTTGACGTGAAAAAAAAAACAAAATATATATTGATATTCATATTGTTTTCGCTATTTATTAAGATTAAGCGAATATTTTTGTTTTTTATACTTGCCAAGATAAGATCCCTCTTTTTGTGTCATTGTTATTAGAATATCAAGATATAATTATTAAGTATGAAAATAGACTATAAAATTATATCTCAGAATATTAAAATATAATCAATTCTTTTTAAACCGAATTCATTGCCGAATTAAAACTGTAATCGTTTCTGAATTAATTGAATTAATTAAGCAGATTGAAATTCTTATTTAACAGAAATAATTATCGCATTAAAAAGACAATCAACTCCTAATTTCCAATATTATATCTTGATCCGAAAAGGACTCAATTCTTTAATCACAATTGAATTATGTTCAAATAAAATGATTTGCGAATTAAATGAATTATCCGTCCAGTAAAAAATTATATCTTGACCAGCTAATGATATGTGGTGGTTTCTATTTGTTATAAGTGTCAATAAAAAACTGCCCAATTAACTGTTGTTAATTCAATTGATTACGTTGTTTCATAACTGAAATTCGTTAACACAAATTAAAAGATTAATATGATTAAAATTAATTAAAAATATTATAATTACATTTTTGGATGTATTTTAAAACCAAAAGTATCAGAATTACATTTAAACCAAAAGTTTTGAATTTTATTATATTTCAAATTAAAAGGCAAATTCAATTAATAAAATCGAACTTAATAAACGTATTCAGATTAAAATGAGTTTGAAATTAAAAAGTGCATTTAAAAAAATAGGTGAGACACCGCTGTCATATATTTAAATATTGATATCCACGATTAACAAGAACATTAATATAATATGAGTTTAAATTGCGTTTGTAATTTAAAAATTCAATTTAAATTGAGTTTGAATTTAAAAATTCCATTGTTTAATCACCGGTGAATTGTATGAATTCCGATTTCAAGGAAGTAATTGTCAAGCATAAAAATTAAAACCGCCCAATTAATTGTGGTTGACGGTTTTTATTTGTTGTAAATGCAAATTAACAAATAAAAATTGTCCAATTAATTGTAGTTATGTAGGTTGATTGTGTTGTTTCATATCTAAAATGAAAATTCAGAAAGTAAAATTAATTAATAAAAATGGAATTATTTAAAATTATTAGCATTAAATTAATACTGAATTACACCAAAAATTGCAATTTATATTGTATTTCAAATTAAAAATTCAACTTCAATTAATAAAGCGATTATATACTAAACATATTCGGTTTAAATTACATTTGAAATCAAAAATTTGAATTAAAATTAAACTAATAAAATAAATAGTAATTAAAACTGCCCAATTAATTTTGGTTGGCGGTATTTATTTGTTGTAAATGCCAATTAAAAAATTAAAACTTCCCAATTAATTGTAGTTATGTAGGTTGATTGTGTTGTTTCATATCTAAAATGAAAATTCAGAAAGTAAAAGTAATTAATAAAAATGGAATTAAATAAAAATATTAGAATAAATTAATGCCAATTAAACCAAAAATTACGATTTATATTGTATCCCAATTATGCTATCAACGTTTACAAGATAGTCTTAAGATGTACTCGCTATCATTGCAACTAAAATTGAAGTTTTCATTATTCATTCACAATGTTGGCCAGTTCCTTAATCTACCCTGCGGCACGTGGGTCGATTCAGTGCTCCTGTGTTCGATTCTCGCAATGGGCAAACTTGATGTTGGCCAGTGCACAATTTGATTCTAAGCACTAGCGGATATTAGTTTTACATAGCAATGTTTGGACACTCGTGGGTAGTCGACAATTTTTCAATTATACTAAGTCAATTTGTAATGCCGAGTTTTATTTTTTGACAAAAACATTGACCAAAATTATACAAATACATTTTTAACGCGCGTGCGTCATCACATGAAACGACTAAAGGCAACGCACAAAAAAATTTGTTAACGACACAATTAACCACTCAATGACGTTATGTTCACATAAAATGTATTCCCGTGCTGGCACGGGTGTACATACTAGTATATTGTTTGATGGAAACAATATATATAAGGAAGGAATTAAACATTCCCTATCTCTACCTATGATAGTATGATTCTAAAACCCATCAATAAAGAGAGTCATAAGAAAGTAAGGGAAGGAGATAGAAAAGATTTCATTTCCATTGAAGGCATCAAGTGAGGAAGAATTGATTTTATCATGGACAAAGGTTAGTGCTTCTTCTTATGTGAGAATCATAGATTCCAAGATCTTATTTATGTAGAGTAGTTTTCTTGCATGTGAACCCTAGAAAACTATAACTTACAACGTTCTCATGCGATTTATCATCCTATACTACGCAGCTTACAAGTTCTCAAACTTTATTTTTTTAGCATTATGCATTTTAACTCAAAAAGTGATCTATACTGGTATGTAAAAGTATAAGTTTTTATATCTAATCAGCAAACCAACCCACTTTTATCATTGACGTATCAGGATCATTTACATTCCCAGAGATTAGGTGATGTCAAAATGCCAAAATAACCAAATGTTTCCAAACCTATAGCCTTCGACATTAAGAAAAAAAATAAATTAGCATGAGGTATCATGATGAAATTAAGCATTAAGGATCATGATTCTGAAAGTAACATAGCACGGATGCAGTGTGTTAAGGATCATGATCTGTGAGATCTGCTTGTGCGTTTGAAATATTCTAACTCCGACAAACTACGTGATTATACAAATTTATATATAGTATCAATCTAAGTTTTATAGTGACATTTATTTACTACTTATTGATTTGATGATGTCTTAACACGTACACATAATAGTGAACCAGGATATGGAACCAGAATACTGTTGCTTACGGGTTCCATTGAAATAAGTTTGGTTTGGCTTCGCGTGAAATAACTTTCGTTTAGCATACTGTTTCGATGATGTATTAAGACCTGCAAGTTTATTCTTTTTTGGCCTGTCTCACTTTGATCTCATATATAGAGCATAATCATACGAATATTATATCCTTATCTAAATAGGGAACCGGGATCCATGAACACATCGACCAATGCTACATTTACAAACACGATGGCGTCATTCTTGAAGGTTCTGTTTATAATATATCCAGGTTTGCTGTCGGTGGTAATACTAGGGGGTACTGTGTCATTTGCACACAAGTTCAAGGTGAATTTGAAATATCATGCCGTGATAAGGCCAGTGGCCCAAGTTGTTGTTCCCATTCACCTTATAATTTCACGCCGCTGGAACAATGTTTCCAACAAGATTTCGACCAGAATTACTTATGCGGTTAGTATCCCAATGAGTTGCTTGATGCGAAATGAAGAGAAGCACTCTTCCGCATTGAATCGAGGATCACCAGTGGTAAGTTTGATATATCTTATCCACTACAAGAAAAGCTTGTTTTAGCCACAAACAATTGCCACGGAGCTTATTAAAGTCGATAATTTGCCGCAGTTTGCGGCGGCATACGTAAAAAACAAGGGCGCGAAATTTCCCTCTGGTGTTTGCCACGGGTTTGCCACGGACATGTGAAAGGACATAAATTTGCCACGGAGATTCCGTGGCAAGTCCGTGGCAACCTATTAATCAAAATAAAACGAGCCCGATCCCTATCCCTAAAATGCGAGCGTCCACTGCATGCGCTCTCTCCTCCTCACCCTCTCGCTCTCTTTCATCGTGAGCCTCTCTTGCAGAGAGCTCTTCTTCCTTCGTTCTCTCTTCTTCCATGGTTCTCTCTTCTTCGTTCCTCCATCCACTCTCGCTCACTCTCGCTCATCACCCTTCTCCCCAAGTACCCCAAACCTTAAGATTCCCCAAACCCTAACCCCTCAGTCTCTCAACCAACGGCGCCATCAACCTTCGTCTCAAGATCCCGTCTGCCGCAAGCTCAACGTCCATACCTCTGAAACTTCCAAGGTTAGAGTTTTATGTTCTCTTATAACCCTTAATCCCTAATCCACGATTACGATTTCTCTTGTGATAAATGTTGATAATGAATGCATTGATGTTTAATTTAGGGTTTTATTCATGTGAATCTGTTGATTTTGATATGGATATGTTCTTGTTTTATTTAGTGTTTGCCCTATCTAATTTTGATATGAGATAATCAAAGATATTGGTTCGAGCAACTTTGGTGTTACAAAGCTTGTAAGGAGAAATGGGTAGTAACTTATATCTTTGTCAAATTTATTGAAAGAGGCTTCAGGTCCTAGCTAATTCCTAGCTATCTTGATTAATATTTTGGTGGATTCATTCTCCTTAATTGTTATCATCGATTTTGCCTTGCAGATTGATGAGCATGTCTGAGAGGGAGATTATAAATCACTAGTACAAAATTTGCTTTAAGAAGCACTATTAGAGTCGGTTGTTTAGATAACCGATTCCAAATGCATGAATGGTGGCAATTTTGCAATTAAGCGAAGTTTTAGATATATTTTATACGTATGGAATCGATTGTTTAAGCAACCGATTACTAATGTAGGTGTATATAGACATTTGGAATCGGTGTTTTATTTATAACCGATTCATAAAGTCATTTATCAAAAAAAACTAAAGGTTACGCTAGCTCCCTTTCTCGCTCGATCATTACCAAAATTTTGAGACTTCCTCTCAAAGTTCACTCTCACTCTCTCGTTTACCTTCACTCTCACTCTCGGTTTTCCCTCACTCTCTTGTTTCCCTTCTCCTCTAATCCACCCCATGGAAACGTCAACATCGTCCCTCCACCACCTGCGTCGCTCTCGCTTCCACTTCTCCTCTCTATCATCGCCTCAAACCCACCATATCCTCCTCCTCTCGACCAAAGAACGAAAACTAGCCTTCTTCTCTGCCCATTCTTCTTCTCTCAAGCACCTCTCCTCTATTCTTCTTCTAAAGGTAAGTTGTTTTTCTCTATTTTACTTCTATTTGATAGAAAACTCCCAATTTTGGTTGAATCGAAAACCCTAGGTTTATATTGCTTCTTACCCTTTGAGTTTTTCATTTTTCTTTTCGTGGTCACGATTTTTGCCTCATCCGGATTTTGATTTAGGGTTTACTGTCTCTCTTGTCGGTTTAGAAAAACAAGTGTGAAACGTGTTGTTTCTTGAGGTAGATGCTTTGTCTTTTTGGATATAATGGATAATTTGTGTATTGTGATGATTTGTTGTTTATTATGAATTTGTGTATTGTGATGATTTGTTGTTTATTATGTTGGAGTAGTGTTTGTGTTAGTTGCTATGTTTCATTGTATTGTTTTTAAGGAAGAGTGGGGATGGAGATGCATTGTTTACGATGGGGTTGTTTTGGTTTTGGTTGTTTTGTTCTTTATTCTTTGGAACCTATACTTACATTCTGATTGCATACCACCGGTAAGCATGCACTCTTGAGGTTAAGATTTTACCATTGGATTTAACCTCTGGAGAGTATTCTCTTAGTAAGATTGTTGAGGAAGCGAGAATCCCTTTTTCCTGATTCGGTATTGATTATATGATCCATAATCTCTTTTTGAACGAGCGTCTGTGGTGGTGATTGCTATATTTATCTTTACGCCGTGTCATCATTTTATATACCTTTAGTCGTGGGTCCTCATGTTTGATGGCTCAAGTACCCAAAATGGATTTCGCTATTTAGTTCTGACTCCTTCAAATGTGATAATTTTGATTGTATCAAGTGTATGTGTAGCAATTATCAAGTGTAATTGCACACGAATGAAAAATTGCGGAGATGCTTGCATATTTACATTTACATGCTAGTATGATATAGGGATCGTGCATTGATGAAATTTTTGTTCACTATATCGCTTAATGATTCTTAATTTATTATATACTACTTTAATTAATAGTATTATGAAATTATTTGCAGAAAACATCCGTTTTAGATGCAACTGAGGAAGGTCTCAAGGTAATCCATGAAAGTGACTCTTATTGCTGCTTAATTACCAAAGCTTTACTTTCAAAGCGTTGATAGCGATCTACGAAGTTACTGCATTACTCTTTTTCTTACATTTAGGCAACATTTGATGTCAATGTTAGGGGACAATAACTCTAACAAGGCACTTGGCACCTTTCATGTTGAAGAGAGGGAAAGGCCATTTTGTGGTGGTATGTGAGAATTCTTTTATCATATCTTATTTTGGTTATGGAATATGCATAGCAATATTTTATTAACTGGTTAGAAAAATCATCATGGTAGAAGAGCTTACAACAAGATGTTTACCCATCGGTCGGCTTTTCAGTTAAATTTTATCCTTGTTTGGTTAAAACAAATTGGCTTATGTTTTATGTTTTGTGTAGATTAGCATCTGACTATGCTAATAACTACCTCATGTAATTTTGAAGTTTATTTGATATTGCTTTTAACCCCATTTCATGTTCCTTAAATGATAACCTTTTGTTCTCTGTTAATTATCAGATGAGTAGTAGTGCGTGAGGGAAAGACACACACCCAGAGTCAAGCCGTATACTCCGCTTCTAAATTTGCACTTAATGGGTACTTCCATTCCTTGCAGTTGACCTCAATAAACCATGCCGCAATATACAGTACATATCAGTATAGACACCGCTAAGGCGCTAAGTCTAATCGTTTTATGGTGGCGGCTCTGTCGAAAAAGGAATTCAAGTAAGCTTGTTGTTTGTCTGGTCAATAGAAACATTAATAATTACGGATCAAAGGTTTCATCGAGGTATATCATTTTACTTGATGTTTTTTCCTTTTAATATAGCCAGTACTTGTGGGTTTGTTATTTTAAACTATGAATATGGTTTCTTGATCTCATATCCTATTGGACTACCTTTCATATGATCTAACTTCTTATTTGGAGTTCAAATCTTCTTCTCAACGAGCGCGTGTGTCATCGTAAAAGTGTGCAGAGCTGACGATTATTGCCACAACACATGGCTTAAAGGAACCTTGGATATCATATCAGGTAAAAGAACTGGTATTAGTTCACCTTTGTTGATCCTTCCATCTTGCAATTTGGTCCTTAATACTCAAAAGCCCGAACTCTTTTGCGACTGTGCTTCTTTGTCATGTATCTTGTTCAATACATGCCAACTATTGGTTATTGGCTCATGGACAAGGTATTTTCTTCCTTTAAGTTTATTATGCACTTGTATCGGACATTAGTTACAATATATAAGTATATTTGTTACATATTAATTGCTCTATATTGATGACGGGTAGGTTGGTAAGAATCGAGTAGAAGCTGCTGCACAGAAGGGAAACACTTATTCTTTGAGTCTACTGTTTGGAAAAAACAAAGTAGCGTGATGCCCATTTATACATGTTTTTGGTGTAATTTTGTATACTTTCAAGTTTATGAATTGGTGTAATTTTGTATACTTTGAAGTTTATGAATTGGTGTTTGTGGTTATAGTACTTTTAAGTTTAACGGAAGTTTATGAATTATTTTGAGTTATATTTAAATTGGTCAATTGCTGGAATTATATTGGTGAATAGGTGGAAAAAAATTACTAAAAAAAAGGAAAGAAGTTGCAAAAAAAAAATACAATATGAATCGGTTATATAAATAGCCGATTTTTAATGTGAAACCTTATGAATCGGTTGTTTATATAACTGATTCCTAAAGTCTCGTTGTCAAGTGTCTCTGGGAAAGTAATATGAATCGAGTGTTACAGAAACTGATTCATAATAGCTCATTATGAATCGGTTATATAACCGATTCCAAAAAGCCCATACTTTTAGAATCGCTGCGGCATGAATCGGTCAATAACCGATTCCTAATGTCCCAAATAACCGATTCCAAAGTACTTTTCTGCACTAGTGAATCACAGGTCCTTGAAGCATCCCAATATCATTGGATTCAAAGAGGTATATCTATCTACTTTTGGTTTCAATGAGATTATGCCTTCTGTTTCTTCTGCTACCTAAGTTATATATATGTTGAAACATTCATCATGGTGTGTGTAGAAGCAGAACAATATTCTCTGCTTCTCCTTCATAGTTCTTTTTTATTCTGTATCATTTTTTTCCTTGAAAGGAAGGAATTTCCAGAATATATCTTAAAGAAATTAATTATTCCTTTGTGTACGTGATTGCTTATAACATGCTAATTTGCAGGTGTTCACGGACTCCAAGTCATCTAGCAATTGTGATGGAATATCTTTCTTTGGTGGAGAATTGTTTGAAAGAATATGCGATCTTTGGTAGATTCGATGAGGATGAGGTATTGATTACAATATTTATTATTATAATTTCTTGTAAAATAGAATGTTTATACTTTGATAACTTTTTATGATGGTGGTTACGTATAAGAGGCCATTATTCAAGCTGTTTTATTAGATTCCAAAGCAGTAGTAAGAATATGTCTGCATCTGCAAAACACTATATTTTATAGTAACTAGAGTCTTGTTTACAAAAAAGCAGATAGTAAGAATATGTCTGCATCTGCAAACACTTTGTATTTTATAGTAACTAGAAGTCTTGTTTTACTGCAAACACTATATTTTAGTGTATTAGTCATGTTGATTCTCTTAAGATATTTCAATCGTTCCTACTATATTTTACAATCCGGAGATGATGACTTCACTTTGAATATGAATGAGGAACCAAGAGAATCATTTGATAACAAAGTAACATTTGCATATTTAAACTCTATATATTTTAGTTCATTGTTTTTAGCTTTAGGATTGTCATGGGTTTTGTGGTAGAAAGCGCATGAGAATTCATTGGTAATTGACTTTTTGACCATATGGTATTGGACTACCTGAATAGGAAATGGTTTTGAGATGGATTATAGCATAGTTTGAAAAGAAGTTTCATATTTTCTTGAATGAGTTCAAATAAAGCCTTAGTTCATCAACTTAATTACGAAGTTTGTTGACTTTGTGATGAGATGGTGCGTGAGAAATTTGATAGCTTCTATGGAAAAGAGGACTGATCACGGATGTGGTAGAGATAGAGAGTATTATATATGTACTGAGAGTCATTGTTTGTATAATAATGATGTGATATTCTGAGCATGTTCTATTGTAAACTAATTTAGCTTTTCAAAATTTGGAGCGTTTATTGCCTTTCATGACCCATTGCAAACAAGCAAAAACAAAGACCACTTCAATAAAGTCTGCAAAAAAAGACCACTTCAACAATAAATACCACATTCCAAATGTTTGCCTTTCTTGTTTTAAACTTCAAATAGTTCTTTTTTTTTGCGGTCCTGATATAATTCTCTGCAGTTCTTTCTGTGTATTTTGTTTGAGTTTGTTTGTAATGGATATGCAGAGTATTTCAAAATAAGTTGGTAGACACAATACATTTCATGGAAATTCTCAGTTTGAAAGATAGTGTTGAGAAGGACACCTTCTTCATGAAAGCTTCCAAATTTGGCGAGAAGCGACTTCCTCGTCCGATTGTGTTAAAGAAGGTATGTTTCTTTGGGATTTCTAATTTTAAACCTTTAATTTGATCAACATGTTGTCCTAATTGATTATGTTGCTTATTTTTGGTTTGTTTTCAGTTACTTCCTTTATTAGCTTCTTCCCTTGAATTTGGTTAATTTCTTGCCCCATTTTGATTGCATTGTTGAAAATGGGTTCTGGCTTTCAGTGAGGAGTTCCGTGCCAAGGTAATAATAATTACAATACCATAGTACACACTTTTTCTCTCTAATCCGGATCATCTCATGCTTGTCTTTGGATTTCAATTCAATTTCAATATTTAATATATAGGTTCTTCCTACAATAATTAAACTCTTTTGCCTCCAATGGCCAGAGCTATTCGTGTCAGCCTTCTTCAACATATTGATCAGTACGGAGAGTCATTGTCAGCACAAGTGGTTGATGAACAGGTATTCAGTCAGTATTAATTGCTAAATTTCCATACTCTTTTTTAGTTGACAAGGAAATTCCAGCAAGAAAGTACTTATTATGAAATCCAAATTGAATTTACACTTTTTTTCCTCTAATAATTCCATCTGAATTTGTTTTTTCTAGGGAATAACAGATCCTATGCTATACCTTTCAGCAATGGTAATTGTTGGTGAGGAAAGTATGCATGCTATCACGAGAGGGCGGTGAAACACATGAAAAGTGCTGCTTGAGGGCATCAAGCTTGCGATGTCTTTCAGCAATGGTAATTGTTGCACCATTTGATTTGTTGTGTGCTTCTGATGTTCTATATATCTTATCTGAAACATTATATTCAGTTCATTGAGGTCTTATTGCTTTAGTGTTTATTTTTATCTATTTTATGGTTGTTGTGAGCTTTCTAGGAACACTTTTTATTTAACTACTTTTTTCCTCACCAGGTTTGGTTCATGGCGGAATTATCTGAATTTTTGCTCATGTTTTTACTCCTCACCAGGTCTGAAACATTATATTCCGAAGCATTAAACAATGAATTATCTGAATTTTTGCTCATGTTTTTACTTTTAAATTGCAGAGTTGTTTTTTAAAGTTTGGTGTGTGTGCTCTACAAGTTACCTAGACCTTATTAGTTTCCCATTGGTTTGAGTGTGGATATACTCTATGATAATCCAAATAGTCAAGTAATTTTTGTATACAATCCTGCAGTTTAATTTACTAATTCATTTTTTCATCATTCTGGATCTTTCAGCTTACTTCTCCAATGTTTCACTTTTCTGTTATCATATTCCCTAAGTTATCACTCTAACTTCTTTTACTGTTTTTGACTCTCTATTGAGATTTTAGTAGCATATTTTTTTGGATTATGTTGGTCTTTGTTAATGACCCCATTGTTTATATACTTTTGACATTCATTAGCATATTTCTTGCTTTTTCCATACAAGGCAATGAGAAGGTTTTGTTTAAAGCATTACAAAAGAACAATGGTGCTTGGAAGGAATTTTGTGTGTTTTCTATCTAATCTTCTGAGTAGTTTTTGTGCAGACCACACTTGTGCACTTAAATTGAAATAATTGATTCAGGTCTGTGTTTGGATTTACTCCTTATTTCGTGTTTTACTCAAGCTGTGTTTTAGGGATTAATAACTTCTTTTTGTTATTAATAAAGCCACACCCCTTTGATGTGTGTTGGTGTTCTGCAGATTTTATGAGGCTCAAGTTATTGTTTTTCTTTGCTTGCAACTTTTGTTGTTTTATTTGATAGGAAGGGTTGCCACCTTATTAAAATTTTAATCTGAAGCCCAATGGTCCTTGATATTCACCAATCACGATCATTTAGTTGTGGTTGTGGTAAAATACTAAGCCATAGGGCTAACTTTGTTGACACATAATTACTTTCTTGTGGGGTGGGGTATGCATTTTATTGCCTTCATGCCGCATTTTGCTTATTTCACTAATTTTATATTTATTTGAATCGAACTTGTGTTCTCATCTTGCCCACTTTGTATATGGTTGGCCAAAGGAGGTTCCATGTCTGGAAGAATCCCCTCTTTCAAAATGAACCCATATGGGCGAACTAAGGTATGAGTAGGAAATTGTTATAGGTAATTTGTTTGAAGGGAAACTGATTTTTGGCTTGATAGTTTTGGGGTCTTGTAAAAATATATTTTTGAAGTTGATGAATAATTTAAGAATTCTATATCCTCCATAGTCCTGTAATTCTCTTACGGCGATGATATATCTAATAAGATGTTTATCTTTCGACTTATCATTGAAGAAATTTGTCGTGATGTCCACCGTCTTGAGCCAGGCATTGGAAAATAATGTTATTGAGATACTTGACCCGGTGGGTGCACATCCTAGTGGTTATATTGGGGTATGTTTTTCTTGGTTTCAACTCTTCCATTTATTGTCATTCTTCGTAGAGGAAAATTGCATGATGTTTAGCAAAATCTCACAATACACGTCATTTCCCTATGATCTACACATTCAGAGCTACCTCAAGTCCTCAACTCAACCATAGTTGGGTCATTTCATATGAGAAAATGCTCTTCACCACCCCATTTGAGTTTCCACTGTTAGAACTTTTGCTCGAGTAAACTACTGTCCTAATTGGTTGGTCTCTATTGGGTTCATGTAGTTATTTCCCATTCTTGAAGATCTACTATTGATTTCTTCACCACTGAACCTTCTTGGATGTTCTTACCTTTTCCCGGGTTAGGGATTACATTCATGTTGTTGACTTAGCGAGATGGGCACATTCTTTGCATTGCATAAACTAGAAGAAAGCGATATAGGTATTATTCCAAACTTGTCATTACCTTCTAATATTTAAGCTGCGTCTTTTTGGAAAATTTTGAGGCGATGGTAATGTGGTATATTTGTTGTGCTAATATTGCATGTCTTCAATATTCATGGTGTGTGTGTATCTGAGTTCTTAAGATGCTTTTATTGAATGTGCAATAGAAGCTCCACCTACCCAGTTTTTCCTTGTACTCTTGAGATGTAATTTAATTTAGTCTACCTAGTTTAGTGAGGGTGAGCATTTGCACTGAGTGATGATTGATCAATTTGATATCTCCCCATAGTCTTGTCGGTGGAATTGTATTGTATTCTTAAAATTACATTTTGTGGAGATGCAAAAGAATGTTGTATGGTAGAATATGTTAAGAGTGAATCTTGCTTACTCACAACAACTATCAAGAAACTAAATAAAGCACTAAATTTTACTTGCAATGTTTGATAACCCAATTTGTGAAGTTGTAGTAGTAGAAACTCTTTGCTCCATTTATTTTTAATTTTTTTAAAATTTGCGTGGGATTTGCCACGCAGACTTGCGATGAAATTTGCCACAGTTTGCGGCGAAAAATTTGCCACAGTTTGCGACGGAAAAAATTTGCCGCAGTTTGCGGCGGAAACATTTGCCACGGAAATTCCGTGGCAAACGATTCGCGACGGCGTTTTTGCCACCAATTTTTGTCCGTGGCAAATCCGTGGCAAATGTTGTTTTGCCACGAAATTTGTACATTTGCCACGAAATGTCCGTGGCAAATCGGCGATTTTCTTGTAGTGATCGTGTGAAAAATGTTAACGAGAGACAACGAGATGATCAAAAACTACAAGGCTCGATGGGATACTCATATATCCTTGGGTGCATATCTAATTTTTCTAAGTCAATACGAAACCATGTGTTTGAACAAATAACTAATGTAGCGATTTAAGTAGCAACGTGTACACTATAATTGGGTTCCCTGTTAAAAACAACGCTTTTATTTGTTAATGCGAGGACTTGTTAAGGAAGTTTGATCAATTTGCTTGATTCATGCACTTGTGGGTTACTGCTAAAAACACTATCAACATCACGAGCGAGACAGCCGCCCTACAAAAGGAAGTCCTGTAGAGATTCCGGTCATCCTCTGTGTCCCTCCCACTAAAGGCTATTAAACAAGAAAAGTAGACCTTCAAAATCTCTTTGAACTAAGTCATTCTTTTTAGATTTGGCGAATCCAGAACAGACTTTATGCTTAGAACTGTTTGTTTAATTTCGAATTATGCTTTTACTTTTGGGAATAATGTTACAATAGTTGGGTTATCCCAAATTGCCTTTTCGGATTAACGACTTTATCAAAGTATTCTAACACACTTAAAAGTTAGCGGCAAATTGATAATTTTCAAAAGATTTAGACATTTATACTATGGCGAAATTGGTTTACTCTTTTTTTATTTATATATAGCGGAACCTAAATGGCATGACCGACACCTCTTATAAATGCATCCCACCCATCCCCAACGGATGTTCCGTTGCGCCTCTCCACTTTTATCAAGTGTGTGTGTCAATCTTTAGTGGTGAGAAGAACCTCTGATCAATTAAGTAACCCGTATCTTCGTGAAATTACGAGGAATTTGATAAAATTAATATTAGAAGATTAATAATTTTAGTAACGAAATTAATAAATAGTAGTCCGTGTTAAGCGGATACCATTGCTTACAATTCTATTACCGTGACCATCAGAATATTTTTTTTTTATTAAAAAAAAAACCGCTCAAATCAGTGCCCTGTATAACACAGCATTAGAAACTCAATTTAAAGATAGCTAAATCAATAGGATGTATAAAGATAGGTATGGTGTAAAATAGCAGACAAACTAGGGTTTAAAACTCTAAAAGCTCCTCCGTGAGATGAAGAAGATCTGAGCAGAACTTGCATTATGGTTAACAAGGACAAAATATATGACACAACTTCACAAATACATGAGATAAAGTAATATATGACACACAAATATACTAATACATCTGTTAGTAACAATCAAATATGCCTATTGTGTTTTTCAAAATTGTGGTTCATGACAATGACTATTAAAATGATGCTAAGAAAATGATATGGACTTATACGCTACGATGGTTATCATTCTAAAACGGTGTCTATGCTATGAGTTTGATTTGTCCTCAAATTGTTTTCTTTGGGGAGAGTAATGTAAAGAGTTTGGTAGGGGTTAAAATTTGAAAGCTATTGAATGGAATCATATTTAAGCAGGAAAAGTACTACACTAAAATCAATCTAAGAGATTAATAGTTTGTGATTGCCAATCAAAAAAATTGTCACAAGCATGCAGGAAACTAGGTATTTAGCAATATTGCAAAATACTCTTATTGATCTGAATATTGATGTATGGACATCAAAACCAATAATTTCCACAAATTTTAAGCAATTCAGAATTTATGGCTAGTGGAGCTTACTAGTGCAGATGCTCTAAGTGGAGGAGTTAGCCCAAGGTCATATACGTAATCCTTTATTAGGGGATAAAATAAAACTAGTCCTGATGATGGTGGTTGAATAACTTCCACCACTTGAGAATCATTTGTAAATGCCCTTAAATTTCTAATAAAATAATACAACAGTTTAACATCATGAACAAGGAGCATTATGTACCAAAAATTGCATCAAAGGATGGACATTTGTAGTTGAATACCCTATAATTAGGAACAAGCTTTCCTCTTTTATCTATTGTGCTAAAATGAAAACATACAAACAACAAATAAACTTCAGTGGAAAGACAAAAGAAAAAACATAAATATTCCATCACAAATATAGTTAAGTAGCAGAAGATCTCACTTCTAGAAAAAAAGCATAACTATTCCATCACAAATAGTGTTAAGTAATGAATGACTTAAAATAGGCAAGATTTTCACCGCCAAACATAGCACCCGTACTACAACTATTGTTATCATGTCTTTAAATTGCAAAAGCAAATAGAGTAATCTCCAAAAATTAGAATGTTACCCCACCCCACGGTTAGTAAGTCTTCGTTTACATGGGTGCTTTACCTTTCCCTTTCCTTTTCTTTGGCCTCTTACTTGCTCCTTTCGTAGTGCCTCTCCTTCCCAAGTGCCCTTGCTTTTCAATTCACCACTGTGATAATGTATAATGATATAATTAGCATTTTTGTTAATAATGAGTCACATTTATAAAAAACAAGATATATTTTTTCAACCAACTAGCCAACCTTAGTAGTAGTGCTTGAACCATTCAGAAATCGCTTTAAGAGTGATACATGGAGGCAATTAGACAATCATCTTCTCCTTGGATCATCATGCCTACGATTTACGCCTCGAATATTGAAGACCGGTGATCTGCAAAACCATAGTCCCATGTATACAAGAGGCCAACACATTGTATAATTGGAATGCAAGCGGAAAGTTGTTTTTGATAGTTGAAATAGTCTTCGGGGTAACTTTCAAAAAATTTTGCATTATATATATGCCCCATTATTCGATACTCTGGAGTTTTTTCCAAGCTAGAACAAACAAAATCCTTACATTTTTCATTAGTAAGAGAAGGCAACTCGTTAACACATTTATAGGAAGCACGTCCAACAACTATGGACCATACCAAGTTCATTGAGTGACCTATCTGCACCAACGTTTGACATTTTGATATAGACCCATCCTCGACAAATTTACCATATTTATCATGCTTGAAACCCTTGACAACCAACAAAGCTAAATCCCAATCATAATTCGAGGTTAGTTCCTCGGCATCCAGCGAAATCTTCATCATCAAATTCTGAACTTTAATGCTATGTAGTTTGCCAAGTTTCACGTGAGCAACACATGTCAATAATAGAAAATCATCATCTTGGAGGAATGCCCCTTAACATCCTCTGGATTTACAGCAATTCCACTAAAATGTTCGATAAATTCGTCACCATCTAATTCACCCTTTGTTGTATAATCCATGTAACATCTTTTAACGGCCCACTTAGTTGTTCAAAATCAGAATCAGTAAAATGATCCTACATTTCAATAGATTATTATTATTTAAAAGTATCAGTACAAGGAATAAACTACAATCATCAAAGCAATACCATTTTTTTTAATGTAAAAAAACACATAGGAAAAAGATAGTATTTGAAAAGGCAAACTCTAACGTAAATAAAAAGGATGATGGCTGCAAAACTCAAGAAACAAAGCTATTTTCCATATGCATAATACTGCAATCATACTATATAGCAAGTTCAAGAAAAAGGAGACAGAATATAGTATAATCAAGTTTCAATGCACAGACACCAAAAAGAAACTAAACATTGTCCTTTAAAAAATGCTAACAAGAACCTTCACAAGGGTCTAAATGTGATAAAGAAGGGTTCTACTCTTTCTTGGTGTAGTGTTTTAGCCTGATTGTGCTTTGAGACCTAATCGAAAGAGTGAAGCTATGGATGGCCCTTTTACAGAATGTAGTATACTAACTTTACTAATTAAAATGATAAATACCAACTACGTTACCATTTTATTGATTTCTCGCTTTTCCTTCTTTCGTTCCTTCTGTTGCTGCAATCTCCAAGCCAGAAACCACGGATTTTTCCACATATTGTATTTGCTGAACTTTAGTCGCTTTTGAGAAAAATTCTTTATGTAATGCCTTACATGTGGCGCTGCAAAGAAATTAGTTGAGCAACTATGGATATCTAATATAGATTAAGCTACTTAAAATGAAGAAAAAAAAGGACAATCTTACAGTCTTTCGAAATAAACCACGGATTTTTCCGCATATTGTATTTGCCTCCATGCATTTTGGTCTACAATGTACAAAAAGGGGAAATCGAAAATTCAGCACAAGAGTAAAACTTAAAAAAACGGAACAGCGAAGGAAAATAAAGAGGTGGTGGCGGTGTGAAGGAGCGAAAATCTCAACCCTTCCTTCCTTCAGTTGCTTTGCTGCAGGAGGAGCTCTCTCTGAGTATTGCGGCGTCTGTCTTTCGTTCTCTGAGTGAGTATTTTCGTTCCTTCAATTTCAATTTCAATTGCTGCAGTGCGGCGTCGTTTAACTTGTATGCTGCTCATGACTTCCATCAGCCCAACAAACAAGCCTTTACTCTATTATTGGACTTCCAGCCCAAACAACCCACCTCTTAATTTTAATTACACCTCTCTTTCTTTTGCCTTTCTCCATCTAATGGTTTCCGTTAAAATTATTTATATTTTAGCTACCTCTTAATTTGAATTACACATCTTAATTTGGTCATTTATATTTTACCTTTAGTGAACAATATAAAATTATTTACTTCAATCATTGAATCTTGCCTCAAGCGCTTCACACAATCAAATGCAACATGATGTGCCAAAATAAAAAGCATTCAATTCAAGCTGTGAAAATAATAGACCACCGTAAGAACTTCAATTTTATCATAAGCACCCCATTGGTATACATGATCCAACACTTATAAATGTATTATACTTTTATTTTATATTTATATTATATTTCTAAATGTACTTTTATAATATAATATATAATATTATTCAAATCTTTATTTGGTTTACGACTTTATGTGTATCAATAAATCTTGGCAAAATTATACCGGAAGTCCTTTAAGTTATTTAATTGTAACAAGTCGGTCCTTTAAGTTTTTTTCGTAACACTTAAGTTCTTTAAGTTACATAATGTGTGCACCGTTAGTCCTTTTTTTGTTTTTTATTACAAAAAAACTCAATTCACACTACTTGAGAGATGGTGTGGCGTGTGACGGAGAGGCTACCTATCATTTATCTTGTAAGAATTTGGTCTTTTAAGACTATAATGTAATAATTTGGAACTTTCAACTTAATTTTTTTTAAAAATGGATGGTTCATCTTCTTTTTCATTTAAGTTGAAAGGACTAAATTTTTTAAATGATGGTAGTCTTAAATGACAACCAGACAGATGACATGTAGGCTCTGTCACAGCCACGTCAGCTTTGTTAGTGCGAATTGGATTTTTTTTGTAACAGAAAATGAAAAAAAGACTAATGATGTTCAGATTATGTAACTTAAAGGACCAACTTGTTACAATTGAATAA
This sequence comes from Oxytropis ochrocephala, assembly GCA_020916435.1. Lineage (NCBI taxonomy): Eukaryota > Viridiplantae > Streptophyta > Magnoliopsida > Fabales > Fabaceae > Oxytropis > Oxytropis ochrocephala. Next base: position 3,780,548 of record CM037095.1, on the reverse strand, counting down.
CTTAAAGGACCTAAGTAATACGAAAAAAACTTAAAGGACCAACTTGTTGCAATTAAATAACTTAAAGGACTCACGGTGTAATTTTGCCATAAATCTTACATGTATATCCATGACTTCAGAAGAAAATTTTTGGGGGAATAACTTGATATGGTGGGGGTACAAAAAAAAAACCATAAGTGATTATCCACACAAATGGGTAATTGCCCACAATTTTTTTTTGGGGTGTCTAGACAAAGTGGAAATTCCACTAAAAACTCATAAACAATTGTGAAGTCTCGGGTTCGAACGTGACAAGGTATCCAACCTAATAATTTCGACATTTGCAGGTTGAAATTAAGCCTTTACGCATAATTGAACAAAATTTTGCATAGGTGTGGGTATGATCATTATGGTCCCACCCCTTCCCTCGCATCCACATATAAAAAACTTGATGATTTTAAATCAAATTATAATAATTATATTATTAGTAATTACTTTTCAGTTAAAGTGCAAGGATATAGAACAACACTAACACTACTGCCCACACGTGCATAAAATACAGGCACATTTTTCAAATGTAGATATGAGGAGAACGAATGGTGTCTATTGTCATCCTAAAATAATAGCAAGAATTGCTTTCCTATTATCATTATTGAGATCCATTTAAAAACAATGGACCATTTCAATCAATAAGAAAGCTAGTGTAGACAAATATCAGGAACCAAGATGCATGAAAACACTTGATCACTAGAGATAAAGTGAACTTTATATTCGAGCAGTTCATGACAAGGTTGGTGGAGCTCACACAACTCTTCGATTATAGATCAAAGACACATTTGAGTTTGATGAGAAAGTTTATGTCGACCGACCATGTTAAATGGCACCAACCCGCTTCGACGAGGTTGTCGTTATCGATCAAGAAAAACTATGCCACCGCATTTGCACCATAGAAAACCAACACAGGGCAATCAAAAAAATTAGCACATTCATTTCCGTACATTGCTAATGGCACATGCCAAACATATTAGTCATGCTTTTCATTCACAAAGTTCACAAACATCAACAATGAAGCCAAATGTTATTTTTTCGATTACGAAATTGTAATCATTGCTTTCATAACATTATACGCGGATCGTAATTGAACTGTGGTTATTGATTGTCGTAGGTTGTTAAACTCTTTCTGATTGCTCTGTGAAGTATGTTAGTTGTAATGGTAACACTTGTAGCTCACAATTTAGTTAGTTTTGCTAAGCTAGCGGTTGTAATTCTTGGTTGGGCCTCCCCGATGGCTATGTTGTTCCTCTGTTGTAATACCGGTGGTTGACTCTTTTCCACTTCTCAATTAATGCAAGTATGCTACCATTTCAAAAAAACAATGGTTTGAGTCAACAACACTTTTTAGCCTAATAGTATCGTCAAAAAGCTGAATATATAATGCACTTTTTATATGGTTTGAGTCAACAATGGTTTGATTCATATGCCATCATTCATGAAGTATATAATGCACACACATTCCTTTGTCTCTAGCCTAACTCCAAGCCATTCATGCCACCCCCAACACAAGAGCACTATGTATTGTACAACAACTTGTGAACTGAATTTTGTTAGCCTAATATGTATACCAAATTTATGAAGATGGTAAAAAGTAATCACGAGAATTAGAGGTAGTTGAGCAGTTGCACACTTGCACATGTATCTCATTTACTCCCGTCGTGTAAATCATTAAAGTAAAACATGTTGGAATTCCTAATCCATCAACCCTAAGTTCTAAAATACCCTTAATAAGGCTTAAAATTATAGCCGTTATAAATCATCTCAATGCACATACACACAACAAAGTTTAAATAGTGTTGTGACCTAAAAAAACCTAACGGTTTATTTGGTTAAAGGTTGTTAGTAACTAACTAACTACCTTTAACCAACATGTCCGCTTTCTACATGTGCCTATCATTGTGTATATATATACTTTCATACACTTGTAAATAATAACATACATAGAAAAACAGAGTTAATAAAGTTTCTTTGCATTTTCTATATTCCTATTGCAAGTATCTTCTTCTCAAAATTGCAGTACATTCAAGGTGCACTTCAAGAACTCGGTTTAGGTTTGTCAAGTTGCAACAGGGGTTGTACCTTGCAAACAAGTGAAAAGGAGTGATTAGAGTGAGATTTACGTGGATGAAACCGTAAACAAGAAAGTACACAGAGAGTGAAGAGAGGAAAATACCTTAAACAATTACGAGAGAGAATTGCGGGCAAGGGAAAGGTTGTGTTCATCTCGAGAACACATTTGAAGGTTCATGCAACGATGCAGATCTGAGAAATTAGGGTTTGTTTGATTAACGAAAAGGAAATCAAGAGCACAAAGAAAGTGTGAGATTATACCTCTCTTGAGTCTTGAGAAACCAAATTTGTATCTGTGCACTGTAAAGAACATTCCGAGAAATTAGGGTTTACGGAATTCAACAAATCAAGCATCAAAATCGTAAAGAAAGAAGATTGTTACCTTAATAAGAGTCCTGAAGGTTTGATTAGGAGAATCAAACCCTTTCAGAACTAGATTAGGGTTTCAGAAGGTGAAACTCATCGCGAAGGTGAGAAGACAAAATCGAGGCTTGAGGTTGTAAGATTCATCACAAAACCAGAGGGGTTCTTGCTGAATCATCATCAACATTCATCATAAGCCAAGACCTAGCAAGATCCAAGCTTCAATCACTGTGTGAGAGCTCGAATCTTGCTAGGGTTTCTAAGAACGTTTAGAGAGAAGAAGAAGAGAGAGAGCAGGAGAATCAAGAGAGAGTGAGAGGTTCTTGAGTTTCTGAGTGAAGAGAGTGTAGAAAGAATATATACGCCGGGTCAAGATAACCCGCGTGTATCCAACTCAAACGGATCCGGGCGCGCAGGATCCAACAAAAATATTTGTTTGGCAGTTCAAGTGCAACTGGGCTGGAGCAATTGTAAAGCTTGGGCTTTACACATTGCACCCTCCAGCAATTACTTCTACCACCTGCAAGTATAACAAATTCAAGTTAGCGAAAAAACAATATGGTATAATCAGAGCATTGGTAAAAACGATCCAGGGCAATTTTCTAACTCTATTCTCTGTTTCTTTTAAGTTCTTTAAAGTTTCTTTAAATTTCTTTAAACCCTGCACAGTGTGAAATTGTGCAGGTAACTGTGTTCTAACTTTCTGTGTGTTTTTAAAGTGTAAATCTGCAGAAATGGGAAAAGAAGACAGTTATGTTCCTAAGCTCAATGGGAACAACTATGATACTTGGGCTATTCAAATGAAGCCTATACTAGGGTCACATGGATGCCTATACTTGGTGAAAGAGGGACTCACAGCACTTGGAGCTAATGCTACCCCTGCTGAAAAGAAAGAATTCCTTGAAGCAGAAATGAAGGATTTCAAGGGCCTGTCACTCATCCACAGGGCGTGTGGAGAGGAAGACTTTGAAAGGGTAAGAGACTGTGAAACCTCTAAGGCAGCATGGGATGCTCTAGAACATTATTACTGTGGTGCAGCTCCAATCAAAGAAGAGAAACTGCAAGCTCTAAGAGCACAGTATGAAAGCCTCAAAATGAAAAAAAGAGGAAAAGATAATCGACTTCTTCAACAGAGTGAAGAAGATCAAAAATGATATGGCTCTCAAGGGAGAAGCTTGAAGAGAATTCGGTGTGCGAGAAAGATTCTCGGATCAATGCCAAAAAGTGGTATGTGGTTACTAACACCATAGAAGAAACTACAAAAATGTAGGCTGAAGTAGGGGAGCTCCGGGAAAACTAGAGGTCAAGGAGATAAGGTGGAGATTACGGAGGAAGAATCGGAAGATGAGGACCAAGCCATGTATGCGGCTAAAGCTAAGGGCAAGAAAGGTAAAAAGGGAGGTAGCAGTAAAAAGTCTAAGAGTTCTAAGAACAAGTCAGGTACTTCTAACTCTTCTACTAAATCTAATTCATCTAAAAATAGCAATGCACCTAAGAAAAAGGATAAATCTAAGGTACAATGTTATAGGTGTGACAAGATGGGGCATTATGCCACCAATGTCCCACCGAGAAGAACTCTAAGCCTAAGAGTCGATTTACGAAGCCAATGTGGCTAAGGAGGACTCGACTCGAGATCTTGATGAATCAGATAATGTTGCCTTCAGCATGCTTTGTGATGAACCTAATATAACTAAGCCTAAGAAGGATAAGATTAAAACTAAGAAAGGAAAGGAATATGTTGTTTTAATAGTAACAGGTAGGGATGGGAAAACTATAACAGAAATCTGGTACTTAGACTCAGCATGTTCTAATCATATGACAAGTAATAAGAAATGGCTAATTAACTTTGATCCCACTGTTAGAATTGCTATTAGGTGTGCTAATGGTAAGACTATAGTCTCTAAGGGTAGAGGAATATAGAACTAACTAGAGTTGATGGGAAAAGGTAATTATCTATGATGTGTTATATGTTCTGAGATAAGTTGCAATCTAATCGACTTAGACAGATTAATTGAAAAAGGGTTTTCTTGCCTAATGAAAAATGCTAAGTTGAAACTGTTTGATAAAGAGAATAAGCTAATTCTAACTACTCAACTAGCTAGTAACAGAACATTTAAAGCTAGTATAAGCAAGACTGAGGCCTTTGTGTTTAAGTGCCACCATTGTGATGATACTAGTTTATGGCATAATAGGTTTGGACATCTTCACTATATAGGCTCTAGATAACCTAAGTACTAATAAACTAGTAAAGGGGTTACCTAAGATAGCTAACATTAAGGAAAAGTGTACTACATGCCTAATGAGTAAACAACCTAGGAAAAACTTTAAGAAACAGTTAAACACGGATCTAAAGACTTATTGGAAGTTGTGTATTACGATTTGTGTGGTCCTATGGATACTCCATCTATAGGAGGAACAAGTACTTTGTAACTTTTGTGGATGAATACTCAAGGAAGATTTGGGTATATCTACTCAAGTCCAAAAGTGATACTTTCAATGTATTTAAGAAGTTTAAGGCTATGGTTGAGACTCAAAGTGGAAAGAAACTAAAGGTATTAAGGATGATGGTGGTGGTGAGTATACTTCAAAGGAGTTTGAAGAATCTTTGCACCACCAGTGGTGTTGTTCATGAGGTAACTCCACCATATACTCCACAAAGACAATGGTGTGGCGAGAAAGGAGAAACAGGACTATCCTAAATGGCTAGGAGTATGGTAAAAACCAAGGGACTACCTAAAAGACTATGGCGAAGCGGTGGTGGCTGCTTGTCTATATCTGAATAGGTGTCCTACAAGAGGTTTGGAGGCTAAGGTGCACGAAACTATGTGGAATGGTGAAATACCTGCGTATCTCACTTGAAGGTATTTGGCTCGATTGCTTACGACCATATACTGGCGATGAAGAGATCTAAACTTGAGGACAAGAGTAGACCTCTAATCCTAGTGGGATATCATCCTACTGGGGGGTTACAGAGCTACTAGACCTAACTAACACAAGTAAAGCCGAGGTGTCTAGGGATGTGGTTGTGCTTGAAGACAAGCGGTGGGATTGGGAGAAAGGCTGAGCAGGTAGGTTCGAGTGGACTCTACAACCATTGAAGAGGTCTTTAACACCTGAACCTAATTACAGTGACACTAATTACGATGAAGAGGATCTGTTCTACCTAATGATGATCCTATGTTACCCAATGTGGATCAAAATCCACATGAAGGGTAAATGAGGAGGGTGAGCGGGGAACTTGCACAAAATGTGCGAGCTCTCCTCCTAGGCCTCAAAGAGAGGGAGGTTACCTAGGAGGATCTTTGGATTTTGAGGTACACATGGATAATCGGATCACTAATGATGGTGATGCGGTTCACTATGCAAATGTTAGCGAGATCTTTGAACCAATGGACTACTTAGAGGCACTCAAGGATGTGCATTGGAAGAAAGCTATGCAGGAAAGAGCTCAAGTCTATTGAAAAAATAAGACACAGTCTCTAGTTCGAGATACCCAAAGGTAAGAAACCTATTAGTGTCAAGTGGGTTTTCAAGCTCAAACTTGATCCTAAAGGCAATATTGTAAAATACAAGGCTAGGTTGGTTGCAAGAGGCTTCCAACGAAAGAGGGGGTGGATTACACGTAAGTGTTTTCACTGTGGCCGAACATGAGACTATACGCTTAGTGATTGCCTTGGGCCGAAATAGAGGTTGGGAGTTGTTCCATATGGATGTTAAGTCGACATTTCTTAATGGTTCACTTGAGGAAACTGTCTATATTGCTCAACCACACAGGTTTGAGAAAAATGTAAAGAGGAGTATGGTTACCTATTACATAAAGCTCTCTATGGGCTAAAGCAAGCCCCAGAGCTTGGAATAAGAGAATTGACTCTTTTTCAAGGAAATTGGGTTCTCTAAGTGCACTAGTGAGTTTGGAGTCTATACTAAAGGTAGTATTGATACCTATTTACTAATTGTGTGTTTATATGTGGATGATATGTTGGTCACTGGGAGTAGTCCTAGTGAGGTGGAAAAATTCAAAGTTGCTATGCACAGTGAGTTTGAAATGACAGACTTAGGCAAGTTGTCATACTTTTTGGGACTTGAGTTCCTAAGGGTACCTGAAGGTATAATTCTACATCAAGCTAAGTATGCTACTGAGGTACTAACTAAGTTTGATTTGTTAGGTTGCAATTCTGCAACAAATCCTGCAGAAAGTAACCTTAGCAAAGAGCCAAGTGAAGGTGATGCTAAGGTAGATGCTACACTATCTAAGGCAGTAATAGGCTCTTTGAGATACCTATGCCATAGCCGCCCAGATATTCTGTTTGCAACTGGTATGACTAGCAGGTTTATGAATGACCCAAGACAGGTACACTTAAATGCCACTAAGAGAATCCTACGTTATATTTCTGGTTCTACTAACTATGGAATATTTTTTCCTAAGGGTTCTAACTTAGGGAAAAATATTCTCCTTGGTTTCTCTGATTCTGATTGGTGTGGTGACCAATTGGATAGGAGAAGCACTTCTGGTTTTTTGTTTAAGTTTCAAGGAGCCCCTATTTCATGGAGCTCCAAGAAACAAAGTATTGTGGCTCTGTCCTCCTGTGAGGCAGAGTATGTGGCAGGTTGTGGAGCAGCAACTCAAGCAGCATGGCTGGAGTCACTACTCAAGGAGCTTAAAGTGGACCTAACTCAACCTCCTACTCTAATGATAGACAACCAATCAGCATTAAACCTAGCAAAGAATCCTGGTGCTCATGGAAGGACCAAGCATATTGAAGCTAGATACCATTATCTAAGAGAGCAAGTTAACAATGGTAGGCTAAGTGTTGAATATTGTTCAACACAGAATCAATTGGCTGATATTTTTACAAAGGTCCTCAAAGGAGAAACCTTTGTAAAGCTTAGAAGAGAGATAGGACTTGTTGCCTTCTAAACTATGAAGCGCAAAGAACTAAAAGCTATTCCTTAGAGGCTTGTTCTAAGGTGTCTATTTCTAGTGGCTATCCCGGAGGCTTGTTGCGGATGATTTAGTTCTCTCTAACCTAAGCTAGCTCTAAGTGGTTTCACTAAACTAACTTAGGGTTTTCTAGATTAAGGGGGGGTGTTGGAATTCCTAATCCATCAACCCTAAGTTCTAAAATACCCTTAATAAGGCTTAAAATTATAGCCGTTATAAATCATCTCAGCCACATACACACAACAAAGTTTAAATAGTGTTGTGACCTAAAGAAACCTAACGGTTTATTTGGTTAAAGGTTGTTAGTAACTAACTAACTACCTTTAACCAACATGTCCGCTTTCTACATGTGCCTATCATTGTGTATATATATACTTTCATACACTTGTAAATAATAACATATATACATAGAAAAACAGAGTTAATAAAGTTTCTTGCATTTTCTATATTCCTCTGCAAGTATCTTCTTCTCAAAATTGCATTACATTCAAGGTGCCTTCAAGAACTCGGTTTAGGTTTGTCAAGTTGCAACAGGGGTTGTACCTTGCAAACAAGTGAAAAGGAGTGATTAGAGTGAGGTTTCTGTGGCTGAAACCGTAAACAAGAAAGTACACAGAGAGTGAAGAGAGGAAAATACCTTAAACAATTCTGAGAGAGAATTCTGGGCAAGGGAAAAGGTTGTGTTCATCTCAAGAACACATTTGAAGGTTCATGCAACAATGCAGAATCTGAGAAATTAGGGTTTGTTTCAGTTAATAGAAAGGAAATCAAGAGCACAAAGAAAGTGTGAGATTATACCTCTCTTGAGTACTGAGAAACCAAATTTGTATCCTGTACCTGCAAAGCAACATTCCAGAAATTAGGGTTTCTGGAATTCAACAAATCAAGCATCAAAATCGTAAAGAAAGAAGATTGTTACCTTAATAAGAGTCCTGAAGGTTTGATTAGGAGAATCAAACCCTTTCAGAACCAGATTAGGGTTTCAGAAGGTGAAACTCATCGCGAAGGTGAGAAGACAAAATCGAGGCTTCAGGTTGTAAGATTCATCACAAAACCAGAGGGGTCCTCTTTGAATCATCATCAACATTCATCATAAGCCAAGACCTAGCAAGATCCAAGCTTCAATCATCGTGTGTGAGAGCTCGAATCTTGCTAGGGTTTCTAAAACGTTTAGAGAGAAGAAGAAGAGAGAGGCACCGAGAATCAAGAGAGAGTGAGAGGTTCTTGAGTTTCGAGTGAAGAGAGTGATAGAAAGAATATATACGCCGGGTCAAGATAACCCGCGTGTATCCAACTCAAACGGATCCGGGCGCGCAGGATCCAACAAAAATATTTGTTTGGCAGTTCAAGTGCAAGCTGAAATTTGGAGCAATTGTAAAGCTTGGGCTTTACACATTGCACCCTCCAGCAATTACTTCTACCACCTGCAAGTATAACAAATTCAAGTTAGCGAAAAAACAATAAAACAAACAAAAACCAGCAATAGAATATATATCATAATCATAATCATAATCATAATCATATACATACATGAGTTTGACACCTAGACTTGCCACATCACATGTTCAGAAAAGCCACGCAATACTCTCAAAAAATAGGTGGGAGCCACCTCATGTCTGGATGCAATCCGATGGTTAGCAAAAGTCAGCATCGCCACATCACCTAATCCTACGGTTGTGAACTATGTACCATAACAGCGTGCATATATCAATTCAAAAATAGGACAAAATATTTTGGTCTTCATCTAACGGATGGTGATTTGCGATGGGAGCCCCAAAAGCAATCAACGGTTCACAAGTATCTGCAAATTAAAGAGAATTAAGACGGAGTTAATGGTGTAATAATAAGCCATTAAGCCAAACCACAATACATGGATCCAAATTAGTCACTGAATATCAACCACACCTCTCCATTCCCAAATCGAAACCATTACACTCTTCTCCTCTCTCCCATATCAAAAACTTTTTACGTTGACTAATTCCACTCCATCATGGCTATTCCACCATTTAAAATGTAGTGCGCCTTAAACTGTTTTGGGAACCGCTGTAATTATATTATCTTAACACTTGAAGTTTCATTTTAGTTTTTTATTATCTTCTTCAGTTGAGGACTTGATGTTTACGGCTTGAACAATGATATGCATTTTGGATTTATGAGACAACACAACGGCTTGAAATCAACTGTGTAAAGTCATTGAATTTCCGCACGATTTAGAGCAAACGTTTGTAAGAAATTTTATGTCTCATGTGTGATAAATAATATTGCGGTTTAATAATTAATTGAAAAGGACTCATTGGTTTATATTTAAATGAATAAATGTGACAGTTAGAGAAGTTATTTAATGAAAGGGTATATTGTTTGGTGAAGATATCTTTATCTTTATCTTTATTATATTTAAATAAGAGTTTTTCAAAAAGCCACATCATCAGTTAAAAAAGCCACATCACATTTAAAAAAAGCCACATCATCAGTTAAAAAAGCCACATCACATTTATTATTATTTTCGTCTAATTATTATATTAAATTTTAAATGGGAAACAATGAAATCAATTCTAATAAAGTCCATTCAATTGGAGGTTACGATTTTCTTTGATACGTTAAAATTGTTATGATCTTTACTTATTTTCTGTCATTCATCATAATAATAATAATAATAAATAACAGATTTTTTAAATAGAATTTGAAAAATTGGCTCTATTATTTGAAATTGGAATTTCAAATTTGGTAAAATCCCCTTCCCCCCTATTTTTATTCGCTCTACTATATAAAGCCTTGAGCGAGGGGTGTTTGGACCAATTCATCTTTTGGTTGTTATAGAATTTCAATTTTCTATTTTTTTATCCTTTTATTTTTATAGTAATCTTGTGTCATGGATTATAATGCTAAATTGGTTGGGAGTTCTGTTGAAACATGGGAAATCAAACATATCTCAACTAAGCGATGTTCAAACACATGTACAATGGTTTTCTTTTTTATTTAGATTTTTTCGATTTCGATTTATATACATTAATTTCGATTATGTGTCCGTAAATTTATTTTGTTCTCATGTCATCATCAAGTCTTTTCTTATTTTCGTTCATCATTTGATAACAGGATGTTGATCATATAGTCATGGCACATGTCATGGAAATAGTGTCCGTGATTGGTAAGGCAACAATGCGTACCAATAACACGATAACGAAAAAACTTTGCCGCAATCAACTTTGCTAAGTGGGCTAATCCTTCTATAAATGAAAATGCTATAAGGGATGTAGAAGGAACCCTACCTAGGTTGTGTCGCTATCAACACGTCTTTCAAGATGTGGGTTTTTGGGTCTATTAATTTTGTTCATTACCAGTGATATTTAGCATTACTGGATTAGGTCTCTCTTTTAACTTAAATTTACGCATTGGTTATGGTTTTTCCGTGTAAGATCGTGTAATGTCCTGTTATCAATGATCTAAATAATTTTTATATACACTTAACCCTTTTTTGCATTCTATTATTATGATATTTGCTTTAAAAGTGAAATTTGTTGAGTTGAAATATGCCAATGTCAAATTGTGCCAAATTCTATTTATATAATCACATTAAATTCCAATAATGCATATAATTAGTATGAAGTCAACAATATCTAATTCTGTTTAAAATTATAAAATCAGCACATCTGTGTATTATTAGAATAATTCTTAATTCTGTTGGTATGAACTCGACACTAACTGAAATATCAATTTAACATGATTAATAATTATATTAATATTTTTAATAACTATTTTAGTAGATTATTTCCCAAATAGCGACGAATATCATTAAATAAACATAAACTCTAATTTGTGCAAGATGTCGGATTGTTAATTAGTTTTGTTGTTGTATCTCATATATTGTATATATTGCTTTCAATGTCAATTTACATAACTATCAAATTACAGATTTAATTTGTTACAAAGCATAACTCACCCTATTTTTATAATCATTATTAAAAACAAAAATATATATAAATATTTTTTGACGTGAAAAAAAAAAAAAATATATATTGATATTCATATTGTTTTCGCTATTTATTAAGATTAAGCGAATATTTTTGTTTTTATACTTGCCAAGATAAGATCCTCTTTTTGTGTCATTGTTATTAGAATATCAAGATATAATTATTAAGTATGAAAATAGACTATAAAATTATATCTCGAATATTAAAATATAATCAATTCTTTTTAAACCGAATTCATTGCGAAATTAAAATCGTAATCGTTTACGAATTAATTGAATTAATTAAGCGATTGAAATTCTTATTTAACGAAAATAATTATCGCATTAAAAAGACAATCAACTCCTAATTTCCAATATTATATCTTGATCCGAAAAGGACTCAATTCTTTAATCACAATTGAATTATGTTCAAATAAAATGATTTGCGAATTAAATGAATTATCCGTCCAGTAAAAAATTATATCTTGACCAAATAATGATATGTGGTGGTTTCTATTTGTTATAAGTGTCAATAAAAAACTGCCCAATTAATGTTGTTAATTCAATTGATTACGTTGTTTCATAACTGAAATTCGTTAACACAAATTAAAAGTGATTAATATGATTAAAATTAATTAAAAATATTATAATTACATTTTTGGATGTATTTTAAAACCAAAAGTATCAGAATTACATTTAAACCAAAAGTTTTGAATTTTATTATATTTCAAATTAAAAGGCAAATTCAATTAATAAAATCGAACTTAATAAACGTATTCGATTAAAATGAGTTTGAAATTAAAAAGTGCATTTAAAAAATAGGTGAGACACCATTTGTCATATATTTAAATATTGATATCCACGATTAACAAGAACATTAATATAATATGAGTTTAAATTGCGTTTGTAATTTAAAAATTCAATTTAAATTGAGTTTGAATTTAAAAATTCCATTGTTTAATCACCGTGAATTGTATGAATTCGATTTCAAGGAAGTAATTGTCAAGCATAAAAATTAAAACCGCCCAATTAATTGTGGTTGACGGTTTTTATTTGTTGTAAATGCAAATTAACAAATAAAAATTGTCCAATTAATTGTAGTTATGTAGGTTGATTGTGTTGTTTCATATCTAAAATGAAAATTCAGAAAGTAAAATTAATTAATAAAAATGGAATTATTTAAAATTATTAGCATTAAATTAATACGAATTACACCAAAATTGCAATTTATATTGTATTTCAAATTAAAAATTCAACTTCAATTAATAAAACGATTATATACTAAACATATTCGGTTTAAATTACATTTGAAATCAAAAATTTGAATTAAAATTAAACTAATAAAATAAATAGTAATTAAAAGCGCCCAATTAATTTTGGTTGGCGGTATTTATTTGTTGTAAATGCCAATTAAAAATTAAAACTTCCCAATTAATTGTAGTTATGTAGGTTGATTGTGTTGTTTCATATCTAAAATGAAAATTCGTAAAGTAAAAGTAATTAATAAAAATGGAATTAAATAAAAATATTAGAATAAATTAATGCCAATTAAACCAAAAATTACGATTTATATTGTATCCCAATTATGCTATCAACGTTTACAAGATAGTCTTAAGATGTACTCGCTATCATTGCAACTAAAATTGAAGTTTTCATTATTCATTCACAATGTTGGCCAGTTCCTTAATCTACCCTGCGGCACGTGGGTCGATTCAGTGCTCCTGTGTTCGATTCTCGCAATGGGCAAACTTGATGTTGGCCAGTGCACAATTTGATTCTAAGCACTAGCGGATATTAGTTTTACATAGCAATGTTTGGACACTCTGTGGGTAGTCAGCAATTTTTCAATTATACTAAGTCAATTTGTAATGCCGAGTTTTATTTTTTTGACAAAAACATTGACCAAAATTATACAAATACATTTTTTAACGCGCGTGCATCACATGAAACGACTAAAGACGGCAACAAAAAATTTGTTAACGACACAATTAACCACTCAATGACGTTATGTTCACATAAAATGTATTCCCGTGCTGGCACGGGTGTACATACTAGTATATTGTTTGATGGAAACAATATATATAAGGAAGGAATTAAACATTCCCTATCTCTACCTATGATAGTATGATTCTAAAACCCATCAATAAAGAGAGTCATAAGAAAGTAAGGGAAGGAGATAGAAAAGATTTCATTTCCATTGAAGGCATCAAGTGAGGAAGAATTGATTTTATCATGGACAAAGGTTAGTGCTTCTTCTTATGTGAGAATCATAGATTCCAAGATCTTATTTATGTAGAGTAGTTTTCTTGCATGTGAACCCTAGAAAACTATAACTTACAACGCTCATGCGATTTATCATCCTATACTACGCAGACTTACAAGTTCTCAAACTTTATTTTTTTAGCATTATGCATTTTAACTCAAAAAGTGATCTATACCGGTATGTAAAAGTATAAGTTTTTATATCTAATCAATGAAACCAACCCACTTTTATCATTGACGTATCAGGATCATTTACATTCCCAGAGATTAGGTGATGTCAAAATGCCAATGTTATGCAACCAAAGTCAGCTAGTAAGGAACAAAGTAGAAGGAGTCAAAGGGATCGAGTAGTTAGTGTGAAGTTCGAGAGACTATACTCATAACTATAAATAGTCTAAATGTGTAATAGAGAAGGGAAGGAATTGTTGTAATAACTCTCTCTCTAAGTCTTTCCCTCTCTCTGCTATACTTCTATCATGTTAGATACTCCCTTACAGAACTACCTTACAATCGGTTCTTCCTCATTCTTGAAGAACTAGAACTTGAATCAATTGTATAATTCAATCTTGATCAATAAAGTGAAGACCTCTAATTGAGGATTCCCATATTCGTATTGTTCTATATCTTGCATTGGCATTAGAGGTACTTTATTACATTGGCCTGTTACATTGGTGCTTTCATCGTGCTATGGCGGAAAACACTCGTTTCAAAGAATTGGCGGGGAGGTGCAACGCAGCGCCGAAGCGAATCTACTGGCGAAATTCAATGAAGTACAAACACGGATGACGGCAATGCAAATGGATGATTGGGGCAAATGATGCGAAAATCGACAAATTGAGTGATGCAATTACACAATTCTTTGCATCGCACAAACCTTGATCCACGAGATATTGAATCCTCCCATAGCATACCGAACTCAAATCATAATCGGGGCATTTCAAATGCGTCAGTGAAAAGTTGGACTTTCCTCGGTTTGATGGGAATAATGTTCTTGGGTGGATCTTCAAAGCGGAGCAGTTCTTTGATTACCACAAGACACCCGACGGCGAAAGATTGACCATTGCAGCTGTACACTTGGATCACGATATCGTTCCTTGGTATCAGATGATGCAAAGAAACGAACAATTTCAAGATTGGCGATCTTTTACACAGGCATTGGAGAAAGATTTTGGGCCATCACCATTTGACTGTCCACGAGTAAAATTGTTCAAACTAACACAAACTGGTACGATTTCTGAATACTACTTAGCCTTTACAGCATTAGCTAATAGATCAGAAGGATTAACACCTGAGGCAATCTTGGACTGTTTTATTAGTGGCCTGCAAGAAGATATTAAACGTGATGTTAGATCTTTAGAACCTACTAATTTGATTAGAGCAGTAGGATTGGCTAAGTTGTTTGAACATAAATATACTGCTAGTAATACCAACAAATTGCTGAATGTGGGAACAAAAACTGCTGGTACAAACAATGCTGTGAATTGGAATAGTGCAAAAACAACCACTGCAGGTAATAAAGGGGACACTAGCAATGGAAACAAGAATACACTACCTCCTCTATTGCCTACACCAAACATGAAACCTAGAAGTTTGGCCATCAAGAACATGACTGCTGCAGAAATTCAGTTAAGAAGAGATAAAGGACTGTGCTATTTTTGTGATGATAAGTTTTCACACACACATAAATGCCCGAACAAGCATAAATTCATGGTGTTACAATTGACTGAAGAAGATGATGAAATGACAACAGAGACAGATCAACTGGCTGTGTTAACTTCACAAACTGATACAGGGGAAGATCACCATTTGTCATTAAATGCAATGAAAGGGGGTATAGGAGCAGGAACTATACGGTTCTCAGGCAGAATTGGACAGATACCAGTCCAGATTTTACTTGATGGAGGAAGCACAGAGAATTTTCTACAACCTAGGATAGCTCAATGTTTGAAATTACCTATTGAGCCACTACCTAGTTTCAAAGTCTTGATAGGAAATGGAGAATATATGCAAACAGAAGGATGGATTGAAAACCTTCAGGTCATGGTACAAGAACAAGTCTTATCCATACCAGTTTATTTGTTACCAGTTGCAGGAGCAGACTTGGTATTAGGCTCTACTTGGTTAGCAACATTGGGACCACATGTGGTAGACTATGCTCTTCTTTGTCATGAAATTCTTTCACAACAACAAGTTTATTACACTGATGGGTGACAAGAAGAACCAACCAGCAGAGGCCCAGTTCCATCAACTCAGAAGAATGCATAGCACTGCTGCAATATCAGAGTGCTTCACAGTTCAAAGAATTGAACCAGTAACTGCTATAGATGTCTTAACAGTTACCTACTGACATAGAACCTGAGTTGGCTATTTTGCTACATACGTGCATGGACTCGATGTTGAGAATCCTATAGGCCTACCTCCATCCAGGAACCACAATCACGAGAATCAATCTAGTGGAGGAACTAAGCCAATAAAGGTCAAACCTTATAGATACCCCATAGTCAAAAAGAACAAATAGAATTGATGGTCCAAGAAATGTTGGAACAAGGAATTATTCAACCGAGTACTAGCCCTTTTTCTTCTCCAATTGTATTGGTGAAAAGAAAGATGGCAAATGGAGATTCTCGCATGATTACGGGCACTAAATGCAATCACCGTGAAGGATACATTCCTATGCCCACTTGTTGATGAACCGCTTGATGAGTTGTTTGGAGCTCAATACTTTTCTAAGCTAGATCTTAGATCGGGCTATCATCAAATCTTCTTTGCAACTTTGAAGATAGATACAAATCAGCGTTTAGAACTCACCATGGCCATTATGAATGGCTTGTCATGCCATTTGGATTAACAAACGCACTCAAAGAACCTTCCGAGTTTAATGAATCACATTTTCCAAAAAGAACTTAGGAAATTTGTCCTTGTGTTCTTTGGCGATATCTTAGTGTCTGACAAATCATGGACAAATTTCATTTGATTCACTTAGAACCGGTTTTACAAACATTGCGGGAACACAAACTCTATGCGAGATTATCTAAGTGTTCGTTTGGATTAAGGGAGGTGGATTACTTGGGTCATACGGTATCTGGAAAAGGAGTAGCAATGGACAAAGACAAGATCAAAGCTGTACAAGAATGGCCAAGACCAGGGAATGTGAAACAAGTTAGAGGATTTTTGGGGCTCACGGGATACTACAGAAGGTTTATTAAGGATTATGCAAACATAGCAGGACCATTGATGATCTATTAAAGAAAGATCGCCAAATGGTGCGAGCAATCGAAAAATGCATTTACGAGTTTGAAACAATCAATTCTTTGCAAAGACCGGTTCTTGGGCTACCTAATTTTGAACAACCTTTTACATTGGAAACTGATGCATCAGGCATTGGTGTAGGAGCTGTGCTTAGTCAAAATGCTCACCCTATTGCATACTTTTCAAAGAAGTTAGTGCCTCGAATGCAGAAACAGTCTGCATACACTAGAGAATTATATGCAATCACTGAAGCTATAGCAAAGTTTCGACATTACCTCCTTGGACACAAATTTGTCATCAAGACAGATCAAAAAAGCTTGAGGAGCTTGTTGGATCAGTCCTTCAAACACACGAGCAACAAGCTTGGCTCCATAAGTTTTGGGGTATGATTTCTCAATTGAATATAGACTGGAAAGAGAATGTGGCGTGGATGCTTTGTCGAGAAGTTTCGTATGGCATGGACTGAACCTCAATCACAATTCATACAAGACACGAGAAAAGAAGTGCGTCAAAATCTTGCTTTCTGAAAAATTATGCGAATCGTCTTCAACAGATGCATAATCTCTCATTATCTTTGTAAAGCAACAAGCGCTATATTGGAAGAATAGATTAGTGGTACCTAAAGACAGCCAATTGATTCAACAAATACTAAGGGAATATCATAATTCAGCCATAGGTGGACATGCAGGTGTGGCACGAACCATAGCTAGAATCAATGCTCAATTTTACTGGCCAGGATTAAAAGAAACGGTAAAAGAGTATGTGCAGAATTGTTGGATATGTCAACAAGCAAAGACTGGAAATTCTGCTCCGGCTGGATTATTACAACCGTTACCTATACCTAACAAAGTATGGGAGGAGGTGGCAATGGATTTTATAACAGGACTACCGAGTTCAGCTGGCTTCACGGTGATACTTGTAGTCATCGATAGATTAACAAAGTATGCCCATTTTGTGGCACAGAAATCTGATTACACTAGTAAGAGTGTAGCTGAAGCATTTATGAATCACATTGTGAGGTTACATGGCATTCCAAAATCTATAGTATCCGATAGAGACAAAGTGTTCACGAGTTCGTTTTGGAAGCATCTATTCAAGCTACAAGGAACAACACTAGCAATGAGCTCGGCCTACCACCCACAGACTGATGGGCAATCAGAAGCTCTAAATAAATGTCTGGAAATGTATTTGCGATGCTTTACCTTTGACAATCCTAAAGGATGGTATAAGTTGCTAGCACAAGCAGAATATTGGTACAACTCTGCTTATCAAAATAGCATTGGAATGACACCGTTTCAAGCGTTATATGGGCGAGAACCACCTGGTTTGGTAAGACAACCAATGACAGGAACAGAAAATACAGAAGCCACCTCACTGATAGCTGACAGAGAAGCTATTTGGCAGCAATTGAAAAACAATCTGAACAAGGCTCAACAGAGAATGAAAGCACAAGCTGATAAACACAGAGTGGAACTAGAATTCAAACTGGGTGATTTGGTATTAGTAAAACTACAACCATACAGCAACATTCAAAGAGCAGAGGAGGAACAACAAGCTCTCTATGAGGTATTTTGGCCCATTTGAGATAATAGAAAGAATTGGTGCAGTGGCATACAAACTGAAGCTGCCAACAACAGCTAAAATACATCCTGTTTTTCACATTTCCCAATTGAAGCTGTTTAAAGGAGAGGACACAGCACCATACTTACCTCTACCTTTAACCACTAGTGAACTGGGACCTGTTTTTGGACCACAAACTGTTCTAAAAACTCGGAAAATTCTCAAAGGGAATTTGGAAGTACCTCAAGCACTCATTGTCTGGGAGGATGGAGATGAAGCAGCAGCCACATGGGAAGACATAGCTGAATTAAAACAACAGTACCCTCATTTCAATCTTGAGGACAAGATTGCTGCTATAGGGGATGGTATTGTTATGCAACCAAAGTCAGCTAGTAAGGAACAAAGTAGAAGGAGTCAAAGGGATCGAGTAGTTAGTGTGAAGCTCAGAGACTATACTCATAACTATAAATAGTCTAAATGTGTAATAGAGAAGGGAAGGAATTGTTGTAATAACTCTCTCTCTAAGTCTTTCCCTCTCTCCTGCTATACTTCTATCTGTTAGATACTCCCCTTCTGTAACTACCTTCTGAATCGGTTCTTCCTCATTCTTGAAGAACTAGAACTTGAATCAATTGTATAATTCAATCTTGATCAATAAAGTGAAGACCTCTAATTGAGGATTCCCATATTCTGTATTGTTCTATATCTTGCATTGGCATTAGAGGTACTGTTACATTGGCCCTGTTACAGCCAAAATAACCAAATGTTTCCAAACCTATAGCCTTCGACATTAAGAAAAAAAATAAATTAGCATGAGGTATCATGATGAAATTAAGCATTAAGGATCATGATTCTGAAAGTAACATAGCACGGATGCAGTGTGTTAAGGATCATGATCTGTGAGATCTGCTTGTGCGTTTGAAATATTCTAACTCCGACAAACTACGTGATTATACAAATTTATATATAGTATCAATCTAAGTTTTATAGTGACATTTATTTACTACTTATTGATTTGATGATGTCTTAACACGTACACATAATAGTGAACCAGGATATGGAACCAGAATACTGTTGCTTACGGGTTCCATTGAAATAAGTTTGGTTTGGCTTCGCGTGAAATAACTTTCGTTTAGCATACTGTTTCGATGATGTATTAAGACCTGCAAGTTTATTCTTTTTGGCCTGTCTCACTTTGATCTCATATATAGAGCATAATCATACGAATATTATATCCTTATCTAAATAGGGAACCGGGATCCATGAACACATCGACCAATGCTACATTTACAAACACGATGGCGTCATTCTTGAAGGTTCTGTTTATAATATATCCAGGTTTGCTGTCGGTGGTAATACTAGGGGGTACTGTGTCGCTGCACACAAGTTCAAGGTGAATTTGAAATATCATGCCGTGATAAGGCCAGTGGCCCAAGTTGTTGTTCCCATTCCTGCTTATAATTTCACGCCGCTGGAACAATGTTTCCAACAAGATTTCGACCAGAATTACTTATGCGGTTAGTATCCCAATGAGTTGCTTGGTCTGAAATGAAGAGAAGCACTCTTCCGCATTGAATCTGAGGGATCACCAGGCGGTAAGTTTGATATATCTTATCCACTACAAGAAAAGCTTGTTTTAGCCACAAACAATTGCCACGGAGCTTATTCCGTCAGTAATTTGCCACGGATTTGCGACGACATACGTAAAAAACAAGGGCGCGAAATTTCCCGCTGGTGTTTGCCACGGGTTTGCCACGGACATGTGAAAGGACATAAATTTGCCACGGAGATTCCGTGGCAAGTCCGTGGCAACCTATTAATCAAAATAAAACGAGCCCGATCCCTATCCCTAAAACAGAACGTCACTCTGTACGCTCTCTCCTCCTCACCCTCTCGCTCTCTTCATCGTGAGCCTCTCTTGCAGAGAGCTCTTCTTCCTTCGTTCTCTCTTCTTCCATGGTTCTCTCTTCGTTCCTCCATCCACTCTCGCTCACTCTCGCTCATCACCCTTCTCCCCAAGTACCCCAAACCTTAAGATTCCCCAAACCCTAACCCCTCAGTCTCTCAACCAACGGCGCCATCAACCTTCGTCTCAAGATCCCGTCTGCCGCAAGCTCAACGTCCATACCTCTGAAACTTCCAAGGTTAGAGTTTTATGTTCTCTTATAACCCTTAATCCCTAATCCTGATTCTGATTTCTCTTGTGATAAATGTTGATAATGAATCTGTTGATGTTTAATTTAGGGTTTTATTCATGTGAATCTGTTGATTTTGATATGGATATGTTCTTGTTTTATTTCGTGTTTGCCCTATCTAATTTTGATATGAGATAATCAAAGATATTGGTTCAGGCAACTTTGGTGTTGCAAAGCTTGTAAGGGAGAAATGGACTGGTAACTTATATGCTGTCAAATTTATTGAAAGAGGCTTCAAGGTCCTAGCTAATTCCTAGCTATCTTGATTAATATTTTCAGTGGATTCATTCTCCTTAACTGTTATCATCTGATTTTGCCTTGCAGATTGATGAGCATGTACAGAGGGAGATTATAAATCACTAGTACAAAATTTGCTTTAAGAAGCACTATTAGGAGTCGGTTGTTTAGATAACCGATTCCAAATGCATGAGCGGTGGCAATTTTGCAATTAAACGGAAGTTTTAGATATATTTTATACGTATGGAATCAGTTGTTTAAGCAACCGATTACTAATGTAGGTGTATATAGACATTTGGAATCGGTGTTTTATTTATAACCGATTCATAAAGTCATTTATCAAAAAAAAAACTAAAGGTTACGCTAGCTCCCTTTCTCGCGCTCGATCATTACCAAAATTTTCAGACTTCCCTCTCAAAGTTCACTCTCACTCTCTCGTTTACCTTCACTCTCACTCTCGGTTTTCCTCTCACTCTCTTGTTTCCTTTCTCCTCTAATCCACCCCCGCCGGAAACGTCAACATCGTCCCTCCACCACTGCGTCGCTCTCGCTTCCCTTCTCCCTCTATCATCGCCTCAAACCACCATATCCCTCCTTCTCTCAGCAACGAAAACTAGCCTTCTTCTCTGCCATTCTTCTTCTCTCAGCACCTCTCCTCTATTCTTCTTCTAAAGGTAAGTTGTTTTTCTCTATTTTACTTCTATTTGATAGAAAACTCCCAATTTTTGGTTGAATCAGAAACCCTAGGTTTATATTGCTTCTTACCCTTTGAGTTTTTCATTTTTCTTTTTCAGGGTCACAGTTTTTGCCTCATCTGGATTTTGATTTAGGGTTTACTCTCTCTTGTCGGTTTAGAAAAACAAGTGTGAAACGTGTTGCTTCTTGAGGTAGATGCTTTGTCTTTTTGGATATAATGGATAATTTGTGTATTGTGATGATTTGTTGTTTATTATGAATTTGTGTATTGTGATGATTTGTTGTTTATTATGTTGGAGTAGTGTTTGTGTTAGCTGCTATGTTTCATTGTATTGTTTTTAAGGAAGAGTGGGGATGGAGATGCATTGTTTCTGATGGGGTTGTTTTGGTTTTTGGTTGTTTTGTTCTTTATTCTCGGAACTATACTTACATTCAGATTGCATACCACCAGGTAAGCATGCACCTGCTGAGGTTAAGATTTTACCATTGGATTTAACCTCTGGAGAGTATTCTCTTAGTAAGATTGTTGAGGAAGCAGAATCCCTTTTTCCGGATTCCGGTATTGATTATATGATCCATAATGCTGCTTTTGAACGTCCTGTGAGTGACTGATTGCTATATTTATCTTTACGCTTCGTGTCATCATTTTATATACCTTTAGTCGTGGGTCCTCATGTTTGATGGCTCAAGTACCCAAAATGGATTTCGCTATTTAGTTCTGACTCCTTCAAATGTGATAATTTTGATTGTATCAAGTGTATGTGTAGCAATTATCAAGTGTAATTGCACACCAGAATTGAGAAAATTCTGGAGATGCTTGCATATTTACATTTACATGCTAGTATGATATAGGGATCGTGCATTGATGAAATTTTTGTTCACTATCTGCTTAATGATTCTTAATTTATTATATACTACTTTAATTAATAGTATTATGAAATTACTATTCTGTTTTGCATAAAACATCCGTTTTAGATGTAACTGAGGAAGGTCTCAAGGTAATCATGAAAGTGACTCTTATTGCTGCTTAATTACCAAAGATTTACTTTCAAAACGTTGATAGCGATCTCAAGTTACGCATTACTTTTTTTCTTCTGTTTAGGCAACATTTGATGTCAATGTTCTGGGGACAATAACTCTAACAAGGCACTTGGCACCTTTCATGTTGAAGAGAGGGAAAGGCCATTTTGTGGTGGTATGTGAGAATTCTTTTATCATATCTTATTTTGGTTATGGAATCTGCATAGCAATATTTTATTAACTGGTTAGAAAAAACATCATGGTAGAAGAGCTTACAACAAGATGTTTACCCATCGGTCGGCTTTTCAGTTAAATTTTATCCTTGTTTGGTTAAAACGTATTGGCTTATGTTTTATGTTTTGTGTAGATTAGCTTCTGACTATGCTAATAACTACCTCCTGTAATTTTGAAGTTTATTTGATATTGCTTTTAACCCCATTTCATGTTCCTTAATTGATAACCTTTTGTTCTCTGTTAATTATCAGATGAGTAGTGCAAAGCGGGAAAGACACACCTCTGAGTCAAGCCGTATACTCCGCTTCTAAATTTGCACTTAATGGGTACTTCCATTCCTTGCGATTGACCTCGATAAACCATGCCGCAATATACAAGACATATCGGTATAGACACCGCTAAGGCGCTAAGTCTAATCGTTTATGGTGGCGACTCACGTCGAGAAAGGAATTCAAGTAATCGTTGTTTGTCCCGGTCCAATAGAAACATTAATAATTCGGATCAAAGGTTTCATCTCGAGGTATATCATTTTACTTGATGTTTTTTTCCTTTTAATATGACAGTACTTGTGGGTTTGTTATTTTAAACTATGAATATGGTTTCTTGATCTCATATCCTATTGGACTACCTTTCATATGATCTAACTTCTTATTTGGAGTTCAAATCTTCTTCTCAACGAGGCGTGTGTCATCGTAAAAGTGTGCGAGTGACGATTATTGCCACAACACATGGCTTAAAGGAACCTTGGATATCATATCGTAAAAGAAGCGGTATTAGTTCACCTTTGTTGATCCTTCCATCTTGCAATTTGGTCCTTAATACTCAAAATCGAACTCTTTTGCGCCTGTGCTTGCTGTCATGTATCTTGTTCAATACATGCCAACTATTGGTTATTGGCTCATGGACAAGGTATTTTCCTTCTTTAAGTTTATTATGCACTTGTATTGGACATTAGTTACAATATATAAGTATATTTGTTACATATTAATAGCTCTATATTGATGACGGGTAGGTTGGTAAGAATCGAGTAGAAGGCTGCTTTGCACGAGGGAAACACTTATTCTTTGAGTCTACTGTTTGGAAAAAACAAAGCAGCGTGATGCCCATTTATACATGTTTTGGTGTAATTTTGTATACTTTCAAGTTTATGAATTGGTGTAATTTTGTATACTTTCAAGTTTATGAATTGGTGTTTGTGGTTATAGTACTTTTAAGTTTAACGGAAGTTTATGAATTATTTTGAGTTATATGTAAATTGGTCAATTGCTGGAATTCTATTGGTGAATAGGTGGAAAAAATTACTAAAAAGAGGAAAGAAGTTGCAAAAAAAAATACAATATGAATTGGTTATATAAATAGCTGATTTTTAATGTGATACCTTATGAATCAGTTGTTTATATAACTGATTCCTAAAGTCTCGTTGTCAAGTGTGTCTGGGAAAGTAATATGAATCGGGTGTTACAGAAACCGATTCATAATAGCTCATTATGAATCGGTTATATAACCGATTCCAAAAAGCCCATACTTTTAGAATCGGTGTTTGGAATCGGTGCGGCATGAATCGGTCAATAACCGATTCCTAATTTCCCAAATAACCGATTCCAAAGTACTTTTCTGCACTAGTGAATCACGGTGTCCTTGAAGCATCCCAATATCATTGGATTCAAAGAGGTATATCTATCTACTTTTGGTTTCAATGAGATTATGCCTTCTGCTTTTCTTACGCTACCTAAGTTATATATATGTTGAAACATTCATCATGGTGTGTGTAGAAGCGAACAATATTCTCTCGCTTCTCCTTTCATAGTTCTTTTTTATTACTGTATCATTTTTTCCTTGAAAGGAAGGAATTTCGAATATATCTTAAAGAAATTAATTATTCCTTTGTACGTGATTGCTTATAACATGCTAATTTGCGGTGTTATCGACTCAAGTCATCTAGCAATTGTGATGGAATATCTTTCTTTGGTGGAGAATTGTTTGAAAGAATATGCAAGATCTTTGGTAGATTCAAAGTGAGGATGAGGTATTGATTACAATATTTATTATTATAATTTCTTGTAAAATAGAATGTTTATACTTTGATAACTTTTTTATGATGGTGGTTCTGTACAAGAGGCCATTATTCAACTGTTTTATTAGATTCCAAAACAAGAGTAAGAATATGTCTGCATCTGCAAAACACTATATTTTATAGTAACTAGAGTACTGTTTACGCAAAACAAGAGTAAGAATATGTCTGCATCTGCAAACACCGTATTTTATAGTAACTAGAGTACTTGTTTACTGCAAACACTATATTTTAGTGTATTAGTCATGTTGATTCTCTTAAGATATTTCAATCGTTCCTACTATATTTTACAATCCAGAGATGATGACTTCACTGAATATGAATGAGGAACCAAGAGAATCATTTGATAACAAAGTAACATTTGCATATTTAAACTCTATATATTTTAGTTCATTGTTTTTAGCTTTAGGATTGTCATGGGTCAGAAATGAGAACCGCATGAGAATTCATTGGTAATTGACTTTTTGACCATATGGTATTGGACTACCCGAATAGGAAATGGTTTTGAGATGGATTATAGCATAGTTTGAAAAGAAGTTTCATATTTTACCAATGAGTTCAAATAAAGCCTTAGTTCATCAACTTAATTACGAAGTTTGTTGACTTTGTGATGAGATGGTGCACGTGAGAAATTTGATAGCTTCTATGGAAAAGAGGACTGATCACGGATGTGGTAGAGATAGAGAGTATTATATATGTACTGAGAGTCATTGTTTGTATAATAATGATGTGATATTCTGAGCATGTTCTATTGTAAACTAATTTAGCTTTTCAAAATTTGGAGCGTTTATTGCCTTTCATGACCCATTGCAAACAAGCAAAAACAAAGACCACTTCAATAAAGTCTGCAAAAAAAGACCACTTCAACAATAAATACCACATTCCAAATGTTTGCCTTTCTTATTTTAAACTTCAAATAGTTCTTTTTTTGCGGTCTGATATAATTCTCTCATGCTTCTTTACGTGTATTTTGTTTGAGTTTGTTTGTAATGGATATGCAGAGTATTTCAAAATAAGTTGGTAGACACAATACATTTCATGGAAATTCTCAGTTTGAAAGATAGTGTTGAGAAGGACACCTTCTTCCGCAAGCTTCCAAATTTGGCAGAGCAGCTTCCTCGTGCACGATTGTGTTAAAGAAGGTATGTTTCTTTGGGATTTCTAATTTTAAACCTTTAATTTGATCAACATGTTGTCCTAATTGATTATGTTGCTTATTTTTGGTTTGTTTTCGCCACTTCCTTTATTAGCTTCTTCCCTTGAATTTGGTTCATTTCTTTGCCCCACTTTGACCGCATTGTTGAAAATGGGTTCTGGCTTTCACCGTGAGGAGTTCCGTGCCAAGGTAATAATAATTACAATACCATAGTACACACTTTTTCTCTCTAATCCCGGATCATCTCATGCTTGTCTTTGGATTTCAATTCAATTTCAATATTTAATATATAGGTTCTTCCTACAATAATTAAACTCTTTGCCTCCAATGACCAGAGCTATTCGTGTCGACCTTCTTCAACATATTGATCGATGCGGAGAGTCATTGTCGGCTGAAGTGGTTGATGAACAATTATTCAATCGAGATTAATTGCTAAATTTCCATACTCTTTTTTAGTTGACAAGGAAATTCCAAAGAAGAAAGTACTTATTATGAAATCCAAATTGAATTTACACTTTTTTCCTCTAATAATTCCATCCGAATTTGTTTTTCTAGGGAATAACAGATCCTATGCTATACCTTTCAAAGAATGGTAATTGTTGGTGAGAAAAGTATGCATGCTATCACGAGAGGCGGTGAAACACATGAAAAGTGCTTGCTTGAGGGCATCGAAGCTTGCGATGTCTTTCAAAGAATGGTAATTGTTGCACCATTTGATTTGTTGTGTGCTTACGATGTTCTATATATCTTATCTCAAAACATTATATTCAGTTCATTGAGGTCTTATTGCTTTAGTGTTTATTTTTATCTATTTTATGGTTGTTGTGAGCTTTCTAGGAACACTTTTTATTTAACTACTTTTTTTCCTCACGAGTTTGGTTCATGGCGGAATTATCTCGAATTTTTGCTCATGTTTTTACTCCTCACTGTGTCCGAAACATTATATTCAAGCATTAAACAATGAATTATCTGAATTTTTGCTCATGTTTTTACTTTTAAATTGCAGAGTTGTTTTTTAAAGTTTGGTGTGTGTGCTCTACAAGTTACCTAGACCTTATTAGTTTCCCATTGGTTTGAGTGTGGATATACTCTATGATAATCCAAATAGTCAAGTAATTTTTGTATACAATCCTGCAGTTTAATTTACTAATTCATTTTTTCATCATTACGGATCTTTCACTTACTTCTCCAATGTTTCACTTTTACATTATCATATTCCTAAGTTATCACTCTAACTTCTTTTACTGTTTTTGACTCTCTATTGAGATTTTAGTAGCATATTTTTTTGGATTATGTTGGTCTTTGTTAATGACCCCATTGTTTATATACTTTTGACATTCATTAGCATATTTCTTGCTTTTTCCATACAAGGCAATGAGAAGGTTTTGTTTAAAGCATTACAAAAGAACAATGGTGCTTGGAAGGAATTTTGTGTGTTTTCTATCTAATCTTCTGAGTAGTTTTTGTGCAGACCACACTTGTGCACTTAAATTGAAATAATTGATTCAGGTCTGTGTTTGGATTTACTCCTTATTTCGTGTTTTACTCAAGCTGTGTTTTAGGGATTAATAACTTCTTTTTGTTATTAATAAAGCCACACCCCTTTGATGTGTGTTGGTGTTCTGCAGATTTTATGAGGCTCAAGTTATTGTTTTTACTGCTGCAACTTTTGTTGTTTTATTTGATAGGAAGGGTTGCCACCTTATTAAAATTTTAATACGAAGCCCAATGGTCCTTGATGTTACCGTCACAGTCATTTAGTTGTGACTGTGGTAAAGTACTAAGCCCTTAGGCTAACTTTGTTGACACATAATTACTTTCTTGTGGGGTGGGGTATGCATTTTATTGCCTTCATGCCGCATTTTGCTTATTTCACTAATTTTATATTTATTT
This sequence comes from Oxytropis ochrocephala, assembly GCA_020916435.1. Classification (NCBI taxonomy): domain Eukaryota; kingdom Viridiplantae; phylum Streptophyta; class Magnoliopsida; order Fabales; family Fabaceae; genus Oxytropis; species Oxytropis ochrocephala. Next base: position 3,752,621 of record CM037095.1, on the reverse strand, counting down.
GAATCAGCTTGTGTTCTCATCTTCACCATCTTTGTATATGGTTGGCCAAAGGAGGTTCCATGTACGTAAGAATCCCTCTTTCAAAGAATGAACCCATATGGGCGAACTAAGGTATGAGTAGGAAATTGTTATAGGTAATTTGTTTGAAGGGGAAACTGATTTTTGGCTTGATAGTTTTGGGGTCTTGTAAAAAATATATTTTTGAAGTTGATGAATAATTTAAGAATTCTATATCCTCCATAGTCCTGTAATTCTCTTCTGGCGATGATATATCTAATAAGATGTTTATCTTTCAGCTTATCATTGAAGAAATTTGTCGTGATGTCCACCGTGCCGAGCCAGATTGGAAAATAATGTTATTGAGATACTTCAACCCAGTGGGTGCACATCCTAGTGGTTATATTGGGGTATGTTTTTACTGGTTTCAACTCTTCCATTCATTGTCATTCTTCGTAGAGGAAAATTGCATGATGTTTAGCAAAATCTCACAATACACGTCATTTCCCTATGATCTACACATTCTGAGCTACCTCAAGTCCTCAACTCAACCATAGTTGGGTCATTTCATATGAGAAAATGCTCTTCACCACCCCATTTGAGTTTCCCTGTTAGAACTTTTGCTCGAGTAAACTACCTGTCCTAATTGGTTGGTCTCTATTGGGTTCATGTAGTTATTTCCCATTCTTGAAGATCTACTATTGATTTCTTCACCTGAACCTTCTTGGATGTTCTTACCTTTTCCCGTGTTAGGGATTACATTCATGTTGTTGACTTAGCAGATGGGCACATTCTTTGCATTGCATAAACTAGAAGAAAGCGATATAGGTATTATTCCAAACTTGTCATTACCTTCTAATATTTAAGCTGCGTCTTTTTGGAAAATTTTGAGGCGATGGTAATGTGGTATATTTGTTGTGCTAATATTGCATGTCTTCAATATTCATGGTGTGTGTGTATCTGAGTTCTTAAGATGCTTTTATTGAATGTGCAATAGAAGCTCCACCTACCCCTGTTTTTCCTTGTACTCTTGAGATGTAATTTAATTTAGTCTACCTAGTTTAGTGAGGGTGAGCATTTGCACTGAGTGATGATTGATCAATTTGATATCTTCATTCATAGTCTTGTCGATGGAATTGTATTGTATTCTTAAAATTACATTTTGTGGAGATGCAAAAGAATGTTGTATGGTAGAATATGTTAAGAGTGGATCTTGCTACTCACAACAACTATCAAGAAACTAAATAAAGCACTAAATTTTACTTGCAATGTTTGATAACCCAATTTGTGAAGTTGTAGTAGTAGGAAACTACTGCTCCATTTATTTTTTTAATTTTTTTTTTTTTAAAATTTGCGTGGATTTGCCACGGACTTGCGATGAAATTTGCCACGATTTGCGACGAAAATTTGCCACAGTTTGCGGCGAAAAAAATTTGCCCGCAGATTTGCGACGGAAACATTTGCCACGGAAATTCCGTGGCAAACGATTTATGACGGCGTTTTTGCCACCAATTTTTGTCCGTGGCAAATCCGTGGCAAATGTTGTTTTGCCACGGAAATTTGTACATTTGCCACGGAAATGTCCGTGGCAAATCAGCGATTTTCTTGTAGTGATCGTGTGAAAAATGTTAACAGAGACAACGAGATGATCAAAAACTACAAGGCTCAGTGGGATACTCATATATCCTTGGGTGCATATCTAATTTTTCTAAGTCAATACGAAACCATGTGTTTGAACAAATAACTAATGTAGGCAGATTTAAGTAGCAACGTGTACACTATAATTGGGTTCCCTGTTAAAAACACTGTTGTTTATTTGTTAATGCAGGACTTGTTAAGGAAGTTTGATCAATTTGCTTCTGATTCATGCACTGTGGGTTCTGCTAAAAACACTATCAACATCACGAACGAGACACCGCCCTACAAAAGGAAGTCCCCTGTAGATTCCGGGTCATCCTCTGTGTCCCTCCCACTAAAGGCTATTAAACAAGAAAAGTAGACCTTCAAAATCTCTTTGAACTAAGTCATTCTTTTTAGATTTGGCGAATCCAGAACAGACTTTATGCTTAGAACTGTTTGTTTAATTTCGAATTATGCTTTTACTTTTGGGAATAATGTTACAATAGTTGGGTTATCCCAAATTGCCTTTCGGATTGACAGCTTTATCAAAGTATTCTAACACACTTAAAAGTTAGCGGCAAATTGATAATTTTCAAAAGATTTAGACATTTATACTATGGCGAAATTGGTTTACTCTTTTTTTTTATTTATATATAGCGGAACCTAAATGGCATGACCGACACCTCTTATAAATGCATCCCACCCATCCCCCAACCAGATGTTCCCGTTGCGCCTCTCCACTTTTATCAAGTGTCTGTGTCAATCTTTAGTGGTGAGAAGAACCTCCTGATCAATTAAGTAACCCCGTATCTTCGTGAAATTACGAGGGAATTTCAGTAAAATTAATATTAGAAGATTAATAATTTTAGTAACGAAATTAATAAATAGTAGTCCGTGTTAAACGGATACCATTGCTTACAATTCTATTACCGTGACCATCAGAATATTTTTTTTTTAAAAAAAAAACCGCTCAAATCAGTGCCCTGTATAACACAGCATTAGAAACTCAATTTAAAGATAGCTAAATCAATAGGATGTATAAAGATAGGTATGGTGTAAAATAGCAGACAAACTAGGGTTTAAAACTCTAAAAGCTCCTCCGTGAGATGAAGAAGATCTGAGCAGAACTTGCATTATGGTTAACAAGGACAAAATATATGACACAACTTCACAAATACATGAGATAAAGTAATATATGACACACAAATATACTAATACATCTGTTAGTAACAATCAAATATGCCTATTGTGTTTTTCAAAATTGTGGTTCATGACAATGACTATTAAAATGATGCTAAGAAAATGATATGGACTTATACGCTACGATGGTTATCATTCTAAAACGGTGTCTATGCTATGAGTTTGATTTGTCCTCAAATTGTTTTCTTTGGGGAGAGTAATGTAAAGAGTTTGGTAGGGGTTAAAATTTGAAAGCTATTGAATGGAATCATATTTAAGCAGGAAAAGTACTACACTAAAATCAATCTAAGAGATTAATAGTTTGTGATTGCCAATCAAAAAAAATTGTCACAAGCATGCAGGGAAACTAGGTATTTAGCAATATTGCAAAATACTCTTATTGATCTGAATATTGATGTATGGACATCAAAACCAATAATTTCCACAAATTTTAAGCAATTCAGAATTTATGGCTAGTGGAGCTTACTAGTGCAGATGCTCTAAGTGGAGGAGTTAGCCCAAGGTCATATACGTAATCCTTTATTAGGGGATAAAATAAAACTAGTCCTGATGATGGTGGTTGAATAACTTCCACCACTTGAGAATCATTTGTAAATGCCCTTAAATTTCTAATAAAATAATACAACAGTTTAACATCATGAACAAGGAGCATTATGTACCAAAAAATTGCATCCAAAGGATGGACATTTGTAGTTGAATACCCTATAATTAGGAACAAGCTTTCCTCTTTTATCTATTGTGCTAAAATGAAAACATACAAACAACAAATAAACTTCAGTGGAAAGACAAAAGAAAAAACATAAATATTCCATCACAAATATAGTTAAGTAGCAGAAGATCTCACTTCTAGAAAAAAAAGCATAACTATTCCATCACAAATAGTGTTAAGTAATGAATGACTTAAAATAGGCAAGATTTTCACCGCCAAACATAGCACCCGTACTACAACTATTGTTATCATGTCTTTAAATTGCAAAAGCAAATAGAGTAATCTCCAAAAATTAGAATGTTACCCCACCCCACGGTTAGTAAGTCTTCGTTTACATGGGTGCTTTACCTTTCCCTTTCCTTTTCTTTGGCCTCTTACTTGCTCCTTTCGTAGTGCCCTCTCCTTCCCAAGTGCCCTTGCTTTTCAATTCACCCTGTGATAATGTATAATGATATAATTAGCATTTTTGTTAATAATGAGTCACATTTATAAAAAACAAGATATATTTTTTTCAACCAACTAGCCAACCTTAGTAGTAGTGCTTGAACCATTCAGAAATCGCTTTAAGAGTGATACATGGAGGGCAATTAGACAATCATCTTCTCCTTGGATCATCATGCCTACAATTTCGCCTCGAATATTGAAGACCGGTGATCCTGCAAAACCATAGTCCCATGTATACAAGAGGCCAGCACATTGTATAATTGGAATGCAAGCGGAAAGTTGTTTTTGATAGTTGAAATAGTCTTCGGGGTAACTTTCAAAAAATTTTGCATTATATATATGCCCCATTATTCGATACTCTGGAGTTTTTTCCAAGCTAGAACAAACAAAATCCTTACATTTTTCATTAGTAAGAGAAGGCAACTCGTTAACACATTTATAGGAAGCACGTCCAACAACTATGGACCATACCAAGTTCATTGAGTGACCTATCTGCACCAACGTTTGACATTTTGATATAGACCCATCCTCGACAAATTTACCATATTTATCATGCTTGAAACCCTTGACAACCAACAAAGCTAAATCCCAATCATAATTCGAGGTTAGTTCCTCGGCATCCAGAACGAAATCTTCATCATCAAATTCTACGAACTTTAATGCTATGTAGTTTGCCAAGTTTCACGAAGCGAACACATGTCAATAATAGAAAATCATCATCTTGGAGGAATGCCCCTTAACATCCTCTGGATTTACAGCAATTCCACTAAAATGTTCGTAAATTCGTCACCATCTAATTCACCCTTTGATTGTATAATCCATGTAACATCTTTTAACGGCCCACTTAGTTGTTCAAAATCAGAATCAGTAAAATGATCCTACATTTCAATAGATTATTATTATTTAAAAGTATCAGTACAAGGAATAAACTACAATCATCAAAGCAATACCATTTTTTTAATGTAAAAAACACATAGGAAAAAGATAGTATTTGAAAAGGCAAACTCTAACGTAAATAAAAGGATGATGGCTGCAAAACTCAAGAAACAAAGCTATTTTCCATATGCATAATACTGCAATCATACTATATAGCAAGTTCAAGAAAAAGGAGACAGAATATAGTATAATCAAGTTTCAATGCACAGACACCAAAAAGAAACTAAACATTGTCCTTTAAAAAATGCTAACAAGAACCTTCACAAGGGTCTAAATGTGATAAAGAAGGGTTCTACTCTTTCTTGGTGTAGTGTTTTAGCCTGATTGTGCTTTGAGACCTAATCGAAAGAGTGAAGCTATGGATGGCCCTTTTACAGAATGTAGTATACTAACTTTACTAATTAAAATGATAAATACCAACTACGTTACCATTTTATTGATTTCTCGCTTTTCCTTCTTTCGTTCCTTCTGTTGCTGCAATCTCCAAGCCAGAAACCACGGATTTTTCCACATATTGTATTTGCTGAACTTTAGTCGCTTTTGAGAAAAATTCTTTATGTAATGCCTTACATGTGGCGCTGCAAAGAAATTAGTTGAGCAACTATGGATATCTAATATAGATTAAGCTACTTAAAATGAAGAAAAAAGGACAATCTTACAGTCTTTCGAAATAAACCACGGATTTTTCCGCATATTGTATTTGCCTCCATGCATTTTGGTCTACAATGTACAAAAAGGGGAAATCGAAAATTCAGCACAAGAGTAAAACTTAAAAAAACGGAACAGCGAAGGAAAATAAAGAGGTGGTGGCGGTGTGAAGGAGCGAAAATCTCAACCCTTCCTTCAGTTGCTTTGCTGCAGGAGGAGCTCTCTCTGAGTATTGCGCTGTCTGTCTTTCGTTCTCTGAGTGAGTATTTTCGTTCCTTCAATTTCAATTTCAATTGCTGCAGTGCGGCGTCGTTTAACTTGTATGCTGCTCATGACTTCCATCCAGCCCAACAAACAAGCCTTTACTCTATTATTGGACTTCCAGCCCAAACAACCCACCTCTTAATTTTAATTACACCTCTCTTTCTTTTGCCTTTCTCCATCTAATGGTTTCCGTTAAAATTATTTATATTTTAGCTACCTCTTAATTTGAATTACACATCTTAATTTGGTCATTTATATTTTACCTTTAGTGAACAATATAAAATTATTTACTTCAATCATTGAATGCTGCCTCAACTGCTTCACACAATCAAATGCAACATGATGTGCCAAATAAAAACGCATTCAATTCAACTGTGAAAATAATAGACCACCGTAAGAACTTCAATTTTATCATAAGCACCCCATTGGTATACATGATCCAACACTTATAAATGTATTATACTTTTATTTTATATTTATATTATATTTCTAAATGTACTTTTATAATATAATATATAATATTATTCAAATCTTTATTTGGTTTACGACTTTATGTGTATCAATAAATCTTGGCAAAATTATACCGGAAGTCCTTTAAGTTATTTAATTGTAACAAGTCGGTCCTTTAAGTTTTTTTCGTAACACTTAAGTTCTTTAAGTTACATAATGTGTGCACCGTTAGTCCTTTTTCGTTTTTTATTACAAAAAAAACTCAATTCACACTAACAGAGATGGTGTGGCCGTGACGGAGGCTACCTATCATTTATCTTGTAAGAATTTGGTCTTTTAAGACTATAATGTAATAATTTGGAACTTTCAACTTAATTTTTTTTTAAAATGGATGGTTCATCTTCTTTTTCATTTAAGTTGAAAGGACTAAATTTTTTAAATGACGGTAGTCTTAAATGACAACCAGACAGATGACATGTAGGCTCTGTCATAGCCACGTCAGCTTTGTTAGTGCGAATTGGATTTTTTTTGTAACAGAAAATGAAAAAAAGACTAATGATGTTCAGATTATGTAACTTAAAGGACCAACTTGTTACAATTGAATAACTTAAAGGACCTAAGTAATACGAAAAAAACTTAAAGGACCAACTTGTTGAAATTAAATAACTTAAAGGACTCTTGGTGTAATTTTGCCATAAATCTTACATGTATATCCATGACTTCAGAAGAAATTTTTTGGGGGAATAACTTGATATGGTGGGGGTACAAAAAAAACCATAAGTGATTATCCACACAAATGGGTAATTGCCCACAATTTTTTTTTGGGTGTCTAGACAAAGTGGAAATTCCACTAAAAACTCACGCAAACAATTGTGAAGTCTCGGGTTCGAACCCGTGACAAGGTATCCAACCTAATAATTTCGACATTTGCCAGTTGAGCTAAGCCTTATGTAACACCCCTTTTCTACCCCTCAAATTACACGTCATTATCAGAGTAATTTCCTTTTCAAAATATTAATTTAATTGGTAGAAAAGAAATGCTACCTCGTCATAACAAAAACCTCATTATTTGCACTTTAAAAAGTTTGTGCAGCAAAACCACCGTCATAAAAATTAAACTCCAAAACAAAAGGAATTTTTAAATCACAATGGAATAAGAATCATCCTCGCCAAACCACTCAAACACGCGTCGCACATCAACCATAAAATCATTAATCAGTTAATTAATAAACTAACAAACTTAAACTACGCCCCTAGGTGCTACAGTATCAGAGAGCGACTCGACAGACATCCCAACGGCTATCAAAGAAGGCAGCAGGACCTTCACTTAGGGCTCCCTGGAGCGTTGCCACAAAAGAGCAACATTCCAAGCAGAAGGGGTGATAATTTCAATAAAACATAATCAGGTACATAATAGAGAAATGAGAACAGACAATCACACAGTATCATCATCATCACCACATCGTAATCACCCAACACCAGCTCAAATCACAAACAACAACAATTCACAGTCATGCTTATGTATGAAAATGCAACCCACACGCGGGCATATGCATGATGGTACCATACTAAATCATAATAAGAGGCGAAGCCTATTCGTCATAAGAGTCGAAGCCTATTCGTCATTGGAGGCGAAGCCTATTCGTCTTAGTATGCACATGCCATGAGACTCTATGAACACATGTGCAATTCATCAAACACTCACCTGGAGTACTCATCATCATCATCATAAAACACTCATAGAGTGTATTCGTCATAGTCATCAATATCATATATATATCACATCATCATAATCACTCATAGAGTGAACTCGTCATATTCGTCAAAATCATATAGCAACATCATCACGATTATATAACACATCATCATAATCACTCATAGAGTGAACTCGTCATATTCGTCAAAATCATATAGCAACATCATCACAGTCATACTTTTTCTCATCATCATTGAGCATATATATATATTTCAGTTGTCTTTTAACTTAGTGTGTTATAAAATAGTGAACTGATTGACTATGGGATTACTCAGGTAACTGATACTACTTGCAACGAGCATTGGCCACCTTTGTAAGACTCTCCGGTGATGCCCTTGTAAATACACCAGATGAAAGAAATTACGACCTTAGTGGTAAACCACAATCTAGCCATAGTCAATTAGCACACTAGTAGTATAACATTTCGCCGAGACTCATTTATATAAACACAGCATCACAAATTTTTTTGTTAAGAATCGTCACATTTCAATTCGGGAAAACACCTCATCTTTAAGCTTAGACACCCTCGTTGGGAAAAAGAGGAACACCACATTTTTAATAGTGGAAACATCATAATTTAAGTTTGAGTTAACATCATAGTAAACGAATTGACAATTATAAAGTAATACATTTTTACAGTGGGAAAACAGCAGTATTTTTCAGCAACTGCACATTAGGAACAAAACATCACTTAAAGGACCAAACACCTCCATCAGGACTACAACCACACCTAAGACTTTCAAAAGAGGAATCGATTCATAGCTACTTGTTTTCAAAAGAGGAATCGATTCATAGCTTTCATTTTTAAAGAGGAATCGATTCATGGCTTTTCATTTTCAAAGAGGGAAATCGATTCCTTGTTTTTATTTTAAAGGGGGAATCGATTCCTTGCTTCCATTTTGAAGTGGGAAATCGATTCCTTGCTTCCATTTTGAAGTGGGAAATCGATTTCTTGCTTAAGAGGGAATCGATTTCTTGCTCATGTGTCTAAAGGAGGAAATCGATTTACGACACGTATATGAGCCCAGAATCGATTTCAAGCTTCACTTTGGAGAAAACAATCGATTCTTATATTTGTTTAAGAATCACAATTACAAACATAACAGTTCAGAATCGTCCAGACACACTCAATCAATGACATACATCAAACAACATCAATTTCAGCAAGTCAACATCAAATTCAGCAAGACAACCTCAAAGCTCTTCAACAAATCCAATTCATCAAACATCATCCAATATATCAAATTTACCGATAATCCCAATTTCATCAAACCCCCCGAAAACCCCATATATCTATATATATATATATATATATATATATATGTATATCCGATTATGCCAAATGAAACACTCACCCTTACATTACCAAACTAGAAATTCATCTCTACAGTTCATCAACAACATCCAAAAATCATCAAATCATCTCACAACAACATCAAAATTTAGCAATGAACATCAAAAATTCATCAACAACATCAAGAATCATCGATTCATACCTCAACAACATCAAAACCCCACAAACCCACCACATACCCAATTATGTTAAACCAAAACGCTCACCCTTACCTCGAATTTGTATTGTTCCGGAAACAACGATGAAGAAGTCACGTACGAAACCACGGCAACACAACGAACAAAGCTTCTCCTTCTTCCTTTCTTCTTCTCAGCGCCGTGCTCTCTCTCTCTCATTCGTCCCTCTCCTTTTCTTTTTCCTCTTTTCTCATCAAATGAGACACATCCTTCCTAACCCAAGCGCCTAAGGAGCCTAAGTCTTGGGCTTGGGCTCTTGGGCCATTCCTCACCACCCCGGAGTTACCAATATCACCCCCTTCAATTAAATTACATCCACCACTCCTTATTATATAAACACTCCCCTTCAAATACATTCGCCACCTAATTATTGGTCAACACCACTCCTTAGATCTAACTAGATACCATATTATTATTTCTAATATTTCTCCGCAAGCTAATTCTCTCTAATTAGTTAAATAATTAACCGATTATTTTTGGGGCGTTACACCTTACGCATAATTGAACAAAATTTTGCATAGGTGTGGGTATGATCATTATGGTCCCACCCCTTCCCTCGCATCCACATATAAAAAACTTGATGATTTTAAATCAAATTATAATAATTATATTATTAGTAATTACTTTTCGATTAAAGTGCAAGGATATAGAACAACACTAACACTCACTTCGCCACGTGCATAAAATACGGGCACATTTTTCAAATGTAGATATGAGGAGAAACGAATGGTGTCTATTGTCATCCTAAAATAATAGCAAGAATTGCTTTCCTATTATCATTATTGAGATCCATTTAAAAACAATGGCCCATTTCAATCAATAAGAAAGCTAGTGTAGACAAATATCAGGAACCAAGATGCATGAAAACACTTGATCACTAGAGATAAAGTGAACTTTATATTCGAACAGTTCATGACAAGGTTGGTGGAGCTCACACAACTCAGTTATAGATCAAAGGCACATTTGAGTTTGATGAGAAAGTTTATGTCGGCCAGACCATGTTAAATGGCACCAACCCCTTCGACGAGGTTGTCGTTATCGATCAAGGAAAACTATGCCACCGCACTTTGCACCATAGAAAACCAACCTGGGCAATCAAAAAAATTAGCACATTCATTTCCGTACATTGCTAATGGCACATGCCAAACATATTAGTCATGCTTTTCATTCACAAAGTTCACAAACATCAACAATGAAGCCAAATGTTATTTTTACGATTACGAAATTGTAATCATTGCTTTCATAACATTGCTACATGGATCGTAATTGAACTGTGGTTATTGATTGTCGTGAGGTTGTTAAACTCTTTTCTGATTGCTCTGTGAAGTATGTTAGTTGTAATGGTAACACTTTGTAGCTCACAATTTAGTTAGTTTTGCTAAGCTAGCGAGGTTGTAATTCTTGGTTGGGCCCTCCCCGATAAGCTATGTTGTTCCTCTCTCTGTTGTAATACCAGGTGGTTGACTCTTTTCCACTTCTCAATTAATGCAAGTATGCTACCATTTCAAAAAAACAATGGTTTGAGTCAACAACACTTTTTAGCCTAATAGTATCGTCAAAAATCCCGAATATATAATGCACTTTTTATATGGTTTGAGTCAACAATGGTTTGATTCATATGCCATCATTCATGAAGTATATAATGCACACACATTCCTTTGTCTCTAGCCTAACTCCAAGCCACTCATGCCACCACAACACAAGAGCACTGTGTATTGTACAACAACTTGTGAACCGAATTTTGTTAGCCTAATATGTATACCAAATTTATGAAGATGGTAAAAAGTAATCACGAGAATTAGAGGTAGTTGAGCAGTTTGCACACTTGCACATGTATCTCATTACTCCTCGTCGTAATTAATCTGTTAAAGTAAAACAAACAAAAACCAAAGAATAGAATATATATCATAATCATATCATAATCATAATCATATACATACATGAGTTTGACACCTAGACTTGCCACATCACATGTTCAGAAAAGCCACACAATACTCTCAAAAAATAGGTGGCAGCCACCTCATGTCTGGATGCAATCCGATGGTTAGCAAAAGTCAGCATCGCCACATCACGTAATCCTACGGTTGTGAACTATGTACCATACAGCGTGCATAGATCAATTCAAAAATAGGACAAAATATTTTGGTCTTCATCTAACGGATGGTGATTCGCAGTGGGAGCCCAAAAGCTGTTAAATGAGATTGAGAAAAGTCAACGTTGCCACATCAGCTGCAACTTACACAGTCAGCTTGTGACTGTGCACATTGAATATTCTGTTTGTACAGCTACTATATTAAGCTTAGAATTATTTTACCTTTACTCTTTAGTTTTAGTTCTAGGGATTTCGTAGCTTAGTTTTCCCCTTTTTCTGTATATATATTGTAATTGATCTCTCATTGAGAGTTAGTTGAATGAATAACAATTTTCTGTTATATCTCTAAACAGTTTTCTCTCTAGTTTCTTGTCAATGGAGAATTCCAGATTCTTGAAATGGTATCAGAGCTTCTAACTGAAGTTCTGTTACCATCGCCGCCGTGATCGGAATCGTTCTGTTACCATCGCCGCCGTGATCGGAATCGTTATCTCTCTCAATCATTCAACTCTCTTTCTTCTTCTTCTTCTATCGATGGCCACTGTAAGTTCAGAAAGTTCTGAATCTGGTACATCAACCAAAGCGTATCAGAATGACATGCTCAACCCGTATTTCATGCATCCGAGTGACAATCCAGGAACGGCGATTGTCACTCCGACGTTGAACGGCGACAACTATCACACCTGGTCAAGGGCGATGGTAATGGCTCTTCGTTCAAAGAACAAGCTGCACTTCGTCGACGGTTCGTTGCCAAGACCGAAAGATGAAGATCGTGATTCCGTTGCTTGGGATCGATGCAACACCATGATAATGTCATGGATCAACAGTTCCATTATTCCAGAGATCTCTCAGAGCATCCTCTGGATGGATACCACTGCAGATGTATGGAAGGATCTGAAAGATCGGTTCTACCAAGGAGATATGTTTAGAATCTCTGATCTACAAGAAGAAATTTACATCGCAAAGCAAGGTGATGATTCGATTTCTAACTATTACACTCGATTGAAGAAACTTTGGCAAGAGTTCGAGAATTTTCATCCCGCTCCTATGTGTGATTGCGAATGTGGAACGAAATGCAACGCAGTTGTAAAATTCAAAGAATACAGGGAACGAAGCAAGATCTTACGATTCCTAAAAGGCTTAAATGAGCGATACTACTGTGTTTAGGTCCCAAATTATGCTCATGGATCCTCTTCCTAACATTGGTAAGGTTTATTTAATGATGATACAACAAGAAAGGCAGGCAAATAGTTCGATTGAAGAACCTAAGGTCTTAGCTGCTTCTGGTTATCAAGGCAGAGGTGGATTCAAAGGTAGGGGTGATCGTGGAGGACGCTCTAGTAATGGTAGAGGAGGTAGAGGCTCCAAAGTTTGTTCTCATTGTGGGAGAACATGACACACGGTTTATGTGTGCTACAAGAAGCACGGATACCCTCCACACCTTCAACAGAACAGTGTTAACAATCTTGCTGCAGATACTGGGAATGAGGATGATGATGAGACCTCAGGCAATGAAGATCAACAAAATGTTACCAAACAAGCATCAAATTCTGGTTTTCTTGGATTCACACCAGAGCAACATAAAGCAATTCTTGCACTTCTTCAAGGCTCAAACACACTGACTGCTAATAATATTCACTACACTACAGTGAAATCAGGTATTATCTGTGCCTTATCTAATTCCAAGAAGATAAAATTCTGGATCATAGATACAGGAGCAACCATCCATGTTTGTTATTCCAAACACCTTTTCAAATGCATTAGAAAGATCAAACCAGTTACAGTAACTTTACCTGATGGAACACAAGTTGTTTGTAGCCTTGCTGGAACCATATATCTTGATGAATTTTTAGTACTTAGTGATGTCTTATACATCCTTAACTTTTCATTCAACTTGTTGTCCATCCCCAAATTAACTGATGATATAGATTGTGATATGCACCTTAACAGAAGGAAATGTGTATTGCAGGACAACCTGACAGAGAAAGTGATTGGGATAGCTGAACGGAAAAGTGGATCGTATCACCTCACATCACCATCACCCTCGGCAAATAGTTCATCGAAAATAACACGCTTTCACACCTGTAAACAATCTCCATACTCTCAATATTAGCTCTAGGGATAGCTCTAGGGATGAATGTAACCTGTGGCATATGAGATTTGGCCACCCTTCTTTTGACAAATTACATAAAATCAATAAAATTTTTCCATCTATTAAGTGCATAAAATCTAATGTACCCTGTGACATATGCTACTATGCAAAGCAAAAGAGATTGCCTTTCCCAAATAGCTGTGAGCTTCAAAGAATTGCTTTGACATAGTACATATGGACATTTGGGGCCCTTTTTCTATTCCTTCTATACTAGGTTATAAATATTTTCTCACTGTTGTTGATGATAAAAGTAGGTATACATGGATATATCCTCTAAGACTTAAGTCTGAAGCATCCACATTAGTTAAATCATTTGTTTGTTTGGTAGAAACTCAATTTGGCATTAAGGTTAAATGCATTAGATCTGACAATGGAGGTGAATTTTCCCTCAAGGATTTTTACAATGAGAGGGGAATCCTTCATCAAACATCATGTGTGGGAACCCCTCAACAAAATGGGATTGTTGAGAGGAAACACCAGCATTTATTAAACACTGCCAGAGCACTCATTTTTCAATCAAACTTACCAAAAAAATTTTGGGCACATGCTTTGTGAGTCAAGTCGCCCCCATCATCATCAATAAATTTTGCCAACTAAAATTTTAGATCAAAAATCTCCTTATCAAATTCTATTTAGCCGTGATCCCACTTTTCAGTCCTTGAAAGTATTTGGATCCTTATGTTTTGCTAGTACTCTCAAATCAAATAGAAAGAAATTAGACCCAAGATCTAGAAAATGCATTTACTTGGGATTTAAGACTGGTGTTAAAGGGCATTTGTTGTTTGATTTACACAATAGGGAAATTTTCATTTCTAGGGATGTAGATTTCTATGAAAATGTATTTCCATATATTCCAAATATTCATGAAGGAACCAACTCTCAACCTAAACCAGACATTCAGGCTTATTACTCATCCATTCCTTATAATGATGAACTTCACCTCATTAACTATGACCCAAATACACTTTCAGATACCTCCCAACACTATGACTTACCACCAGATACTTTACAACCTTCTAATACTCCACCTCCAACTAATACACCTAATTTCTCTCATGACAATTCCCCACCCATTCAAGAACAACCTTCCAATTCTACTAACCTACATGAACAACAAGAATCACCTGAACCTTCTCAAATTCCCACACAACCCGATCATGTAAGAAGATCAACCAGAACACACAAACCACCCTCTTATCTACAAGACTATCACTGTAACATCCTAAACAATACAATCCACAACTCTGAATCATCCATCTCAACACATGTCTCTCAAGGTACTAGGCATTCCATTTCTGATGTTATTACATATGACAGGTTATCAACAACACATAAACAGTTCCTTTTACATTTGTCATCTATACCTGAACCCAATACCTATGAGGAGGCAGTGTGTGACGGCAATTGGAGAAATGCAATTAATGCTGAATTGGATGCCCACGATGAGATCGAAACACGGATATTGGTGCCTCTCCCGGTGATAAACGAGCCATTGGTCAGAAATGGGTTTTTAAACTCAAATTACATGCCGATGGGAGTATAGAAAGATACAAAGCTCGTTTAGTGGCAAAAGGATTCACACAAACAGAGGGCATTGATTACACAGAGACATTCAGCCCAGTTGTGAAAATGACTACCGTGAGGACTCTCCTAGCTGTTGCTGCTGTTAAGAATTGGCATTTATGTCAACTTGATGTCAACACAACCTTCTTACATGGAGACCTCAAAGAGGATGTGTATATGCTGCCACCACCGGGGTTAACTGTGCCACATTCCAACATGGTGTGCAAGCTTCAAAGATCCTTGTATGGGCTTAAACAAGCAAGTAGGCAATGGAATGCCAAGTTAACAGAAACCTTGATCAACACTGGCTACACTCAATCAAAATCAGACTACTCTCTATACACAAAATCATCTAACTCTGCTGCTGGTTTTACTAGTTTCACTGCTATATTAGTTTATGTAGATGATTTGATCTTGGCAGGTGATGATATGAGTGAAATAAATAGAGTTAAGACTCTATTGGATACCAAATTCAGCATCAAGGATCTAGGAAACTTGAAGTACTTCCTTGGCTTTGAAATAGCAAGAAGTAAAAATGGTATTTCCTTGTGTCAAAGGAAATATGCATTAGATCTTTTGAAAGAAACAGGGCTCCTAGGTGCTAAGCTAGCCTCCACTCCTATGGAACCACATCTGCAGTTGCACAAGAAAATGGGGGAAGCTATCAAAGAGGTAACATTGTATAGAAGACTTGTTGGCAAGTTAGTCTACTTAACTCATTCACGGCCAGAAATCTCTTATCACGTTAGGTAAGCTAAGCCAATTCCTAGACAAACCCACTGATGCTCACTTATTAGCTGCAAGACATGTTCTAAGATTTGTCAAGAAAAATCCTGGCCAAGGCTTGTATTTTAGAACAAATACTGATTTAACACTGAAAGGGTTTTGAGACTCTGACTGGGGGGCATGCCCTGATACGAGAAGATCTGTTTCTGGATTCTGTTTCTTTTTAGGAACATCTCTGATTTCCTGGAAAAGTAAGAAACAATCCATTGTTTCTCGCTCATCTTCAGAAGCTGAGTATAGAGCATTGGCTCAATCCACTTGTGAGGCACAATGGTTACTATATATACTCAAGGATCTTCAGATTACACATTCCACTCCTGTGATTATATACTGTGATAACAAGTCTGCATTACATATAGCTGCTAATCCCGTATTCCATGAACGCACCAAACACATAGAGATAGACTGCCATGTAGTTCGTGATAAGATCAAAGAAGGAATTCTGCATTTACTGCCTGTGTCTTCAAAGGAACAGATAGCAGATCTATTAACCAAGTCTCTCAGTGCAGGGCCTTTTCACAATCTCCAGAATAAGCTTGGCTCAATTGATATATTCTCCAGCTTAAGGGAGGATGTTAAATGAGATTGAGAAAAGTCAACGTTCCACATCACTTTGCTTACACACGATCGACTTGTGATCATGCACATTGAATATTCTGTTTGTACAGCTACTAAATTAAGCTTAGAATTATTTTATCTTTACTCTTTAGTTTTAGTTCTAGGGATTTCGTAGCTTAGTTTTTCCCTTTTTCTGTATATATATATTGTAATTGATCTCTCATTGAGAGTTAGTTGAATGAATAACAATTTTCTGTTATATCTCTAAACAGTTTTCTCTCTAGTTTCTTGTCAATGGAGAATTCCAGATTCTTGAAAAAAGCAATCAACGGTTCGAACCCGTGACAAGGTATCCAACCTAATAATTTCGACATTTGCCAGTTGAGCTAAGCCTTACGCATAATTGAACAAAATTTTGCATAGGTGTGGGTATGATCATTATGGTCCCACCCCTTCCCTCGCATCCACATATAAAAAACTTGATGATTTTAAATCAAATTATAATAATTATATTATTAGTAATTACTTTTCAGTTAAAGTGCAAGGATATAGAACAACACTAACACTACTGCCCACACGTGCATAAAATACAGGCACATTTTTCAAATGTAGATATGAGGAGAACGAATGGTGTCTATTGTCATCCTAAAATAATAGCAAGAATTGCTTTCCTATTATCATTATTGAGATCCATTTAAAAACAATGGCCCATTTCAATCAATAAGAAAGCTAGTGTAGACAAATATCAGGAACCAAGATGCATGAAAACACTTGATCACTAGAGATAAAGTGAACTTTATATTCGAACAGTTCATGACAAGGTTGGTGGAGCTCACACAACTTAGTTATAGATCAAAGGCACATTTGAGTTTGATGAGAAAGTTTATGTCTGACCGACCATGTTAAATGGCACCAACCCCTTCGACGAGGTTGTCGTTATCGATCAAGGAAAACTATGCCACTGCACTGCACCATAGAAAACCAACCTGGGCAATCAAAAAAATTAGCACATTCATTTCCGTACATTGCTAATGGCACATGCCAAACATATTAGTCATGCTTTTCATTCACAAAGTTCACAAACATCAACAATGAAGCCAAATGTTATTTTTTCTGATTCTGAAATTGTAATCATTGCTTTCATAACATTGCTTCTGTGACTGTAATTGAACCTGTGGTTATTGATTGTCGTAGGTTGTTAAACTCTTTTCCTGATTGCTCTGTGAAGTATGTTAGTTGTAATGGTAACACTGTAGCTCACAATTTAGTTAGTTTTGCTAAGCTAGCAGGTTGTAATTACTGGTTGGGCCCTCCCCCATTAAGCTATGTTGTTCCCTCTGTTGTAATACCAGTGGTTGACTCTTTTCCACTTCTCAATTAATGCAAGTATGCTACCATTTCAAAAAAACAATGGTTTGAGTCAACAACACTTTTAGCCTAATAGTATCGTCAAAAAACCGAATATATAATGCACTTTTTATATGGTTTGAGTCAACAATGGTTTGATTCATATGCCATCATTCATGAAGTATATAATGCACACACATTCCTTTGTCTCTAGCCTAACTCCAAGCCACTCATGCCACCCCTAACACAAGAGCACTATGTATTGTACAACAACTTGTGAACTGAATTTTGTTAGCCTAATATGTATACCAAATTTATGAAGATGGTAAAAAGTAATCACGAGAATTAGAGGTAGTTGAACAGTTGCACACTTGCACATGTATCTCAGCTACTCCCGTCGTGGCCAACTGTTAAAGTAAAACAAACAAAAACCAGCAATAGAATATATATCATAATCATAATCATAATCATAATCATAATCATAATCATAATCATATACATACATGAGTTTGACACCTAGACTTGCCACATCACATGTTCAGAAAAGCCACGCAATACTCTCAAAAAATAGGTGGCAGCCACCTCATGTCTGGATGCAATCCGATGGTTAGCAAAAGTCAGCATCGCCACATCACCTAATCCTACGGTTGTGAACTATGTACCATAACAGCGTGCATATATCAATTCAAAAATAGGACAAAATATTTTGGTCTTCATCTAACGGATGGTGATTTGCAGTGGGAGCCCAAAAGCAATCAACGGTTCACAAGTATCTGCAAATTAAAGAGAATTAAGACGGAGTTAATGGTGTAATAATAAGCCATTAAGCCAAACCACAATACATGGATCCAAATTAGTCACCTGAATATCAACCACACCCTCTCCATTCCCAAATCAGAAACCATTACACTCTTCTCCTCTCTCCCATATCAAAAACTTTTTTACGTTGACTAATTCCACTCCATCATGGCTATTCCACCATTTAAAATGTAGTGCGCCTTAAACTGCTTTTGGGAACCGCTCATTATATTATCTTAACACTTGAAGTTTCATTTTAGTTTTTTATTATCTTCTTCAGTTGAGGACTTGATGTTTACGGCTTGAACAATGATATGCATTTTGGATTTATGAGACAACACAACGGCTTGAAATCAACTGTGTAAAGTCATTGAATTTCCGCACGATTTAGAGCAAACGTTTGTAAGAAATTTTATGTCTCATGTGTGATAAATAATATTGCGGTTTAATAATTAATTGAAAAGGACTCATTGGTTTATATTTAAATGAATAAATGTGACAGTTAGAGAAGTTATTTAATGAAAGGGTATATTGTTTGGTGAAGATATATATTGTTTGATGGAAACAATATATATAAGGAAGGAATTAAACATTCCCTAAATGGCATGACCGACACCTCTTATAAATGCATCCCACCCATCCCCCAACCAGATGTTCCCGTTGCGCCTCTCCACTTTTATCAAGTGTCTGTGTCAATCTTTAGTGGTGAGAAGAACCTCCTGATCAATTAAGTAACCCCGTATCTTCGTGAAATTACGAGGGAATTTCAGTAAAATTAATATTAGAAGATTAATAATTTTAGTAACGAAATTAATAAATAGTAGTCCGTGTTAAACGGATACCATTGCTTACAATTCTATTACCGTGACCATCAGAATATTTTTTTTTTTTTTAAAAAAACCGCTCAAATCAGTGCCCTGTATAAGACAGCATTAGAAACTCAATTTAAAGATAGCTAAATCAATAGGATGTATAAAGATAGGTATGGTGTAAAATAGCAGACAAACTAGGGTTTAAAACTCTAAAAGCTCCTCCGTGAGATGAAGAAGATCTGAGCAGAACTTGCATTATGGTTAACAAGGACAAAATATATGACACACAACTTCACAAATACATGAGATAAAGTAATATATGACACACAAATATACTAATACATCTGTTAGTAACAATCAAATATGCCTATTGTGTTTTTCAAAATTGTGGTTCATGACAATGACTATTAAAATGATGCTAAGAAAATGATATGGACTTATACGCTAGGGCATTTATAAACGACGTTGTACAATAAAACGCATATGCATTACATGAAATGATTGAAGGCGACAACTAAATATTTAATAAAGACCCGATCAACGAATCAAAATATTACGTTCAACTGAAATGTATACCCGTGCTGACACGGGTGATCATACTAGTGTGTGTATATATATATATATATATATATATATATATATATATATATATATATATATATATATTTATTTGAAATTAATTAAGATCCATATTATAGTGACACAACAAAAGACTTACCGATAGAATTTTTCAGCAACTACTTGATCAACCTCCATGTTGACACATATGGGATCATTTTCACATATTCGAACAAGAGACGATTGTAATCTATCTCCAACTCTCTTGTCCCAAACCATCTCCAACGTGAGGAAATTAATTATTCCTTTGTATGCGTGATTGCTTATAACATGCTAATTTGCGGGTGTTCTCGACTCCAAGTCATCTAGCAATTGTGATGGAATATCTTTCTTTGGTGGAGAATTGTTTGAAAGAATATGCGATCTTTGGTAGATTCAAAGAGGATGAGGTATTGATTACAATATTTATTATTATAATTTACTGTAAAATAGAATGTTTATACTTTTGATAACTTGTTTCGATGATGTATTAAGACCTGCAAGTTTATTCTTTTTGGCCTGTCTCACTTTGATCTCATATATAGAGCATAATCATACGAATATTATATCCTTATCTAAATAGGGAGCAGGATCCATGAACACATCGACCAATGCTACATTTACAAACACGATGGCGTCATTCTTGAAGGTTCATTTATAATATATCTAGGTTTCTTTGTCGGTGGTAATACTAGGGTACTTGTGTCGCACACAAGTTCAAGGTGAATTTGAAATATCATGCCGTGATAAGGCCAGTGGCCCAAGTTGTTGTTCCCATTCCTGCTTATAATTTCACGCCGCCGGAACAATGTTTCCAACAAGATTTCGACCAAAATTACTTATGCGGTTAGTATCCCAATGAGTTGCTTGGTCTGAAATGAAGAGAAGCACTCTTCCGCATTGAATCTGAGGGATCACCAGGCGATAAGTTTGATATATCTTATCGTGTGAAAAATGTTAATGGAGACAGCGAGATGATCAAAAACTACAAGGCTAAGTGGGATACTCAGGTAACTATCTAATTATGTTTTTAAGTGACCATTGTGTATCTTCTTATATCATCCACAATATAGTTGGCTTCTTTAATATGTGTACTGTATCATGTGTTAGGGTGTGATAGAAACCAAGGAAGAGATGCTTCTTCTTGTTGAATTTTTTGCTTGTTTACTTGCAGGACTTGTATCAACACTGAGGGGAGGTGGCAAATAGTGCAAGCCCAGCTTGATATAGGCCCAACCCGATGATGTAAAGCTCTGCCAAACAATTGTGTTTTGGTGGGTCTTGCGCTTTTGAACCCGACCGAAAATAACGACACGCGGGTTGTGCTTGACCCGAGGTATTTATTCTTTCTTCTACACTCTCTCTCTCAGAAAATCAAGATCTTCTGCCTCTCTCTTGATTTTCCGGTTCTCTCTCTATCTTCTTCTTCTCTCTTCTCTTTGTACGAAACCCTAACTTTGTTGAAGCTCTCGCTGTGATTAATGGCGATTGAAGCTTCACTCAGCTTCGGTTTCACGATCAATGATGACGTTAAACGATGATGAATCAAAACCCCAAAGTTTTGATCTGAGTTCCGCTTCCCTGAGATCACAATCTCCACTTCTCACTTCGCGATGTACAGCAAACCCTAGTTTGCCCAGAACTACTTGATTCCTTCAAGTAGGCTTGTGATTCTCATTCACTAAGGTAAAACCACCCTCTCTTTACAGTTTTCCCTTTGATTTCTCTTTGATTTGTTGCTGATTGCAGAAACCCTAATTTCTGCACTTACTTTCTGCAGGTGAAGAACATGAACAGAGACCTTTAGAACTCAAGAAAGGTAAATCTCACACCTCTGTGTCTTTTGATTCCTCCTTTCTCTGATCTGAACAGAAACCCTAATTTCACTGTTCTTCTTTTGCATGCACTGATGAGCTTCACCTCTGAAGCTCAACCCAGAATACTTTCTCACGATCACACCTTCAAGAACACCTCCCACAGGTAATTTCTCTTCCCTTACCTCTATTCCTTTCTCTTCTAGTTTCAGTCACAGAAACCCTAATTCTAATGATGTTTTCTCTTGTTCTTGCGAGGTATAATCACCCTTTGATTATCCAACCTGAACCCAGAAACTTACTGAAAGAAGATGAAGATCTTGGAGCTTGCGTAACAAGAAGTAGTAGTAGTGTAAAAGTAGAGTAGAATGGAATGCTTAGAGTAAAACTGAAAACTGTAAATTTTTATTCATTGTGTTTTGCTTTGTATGTACAATTTGTATATATACACTGTGTGCTGGAAATATAGTTGTTAGAGTTGGTTGTTAGTTAGGCTAACAACCAAAGTTTGTTACTAACAAACTAGATTAGTTAGTTAGAGTTTCTAACTACCAATAGTTTGTTACCAACGGCTATAAGCTGTTTTAATTTAAGCTAGAGTTTTGATTACAATTCAACACCCTACCTTAATCAAAACACCTTAAGAAACCTAAGGCAGACAACCCCTACCTTAAGTTCAGCTAGGTCTAAGCTAAGAAAACTTATTAAGGCAATAAAATAAAAAACAGGACAACCCCCTGTAAGGCCAGAAAATTAGAGTCTAAGACAAGCCCTTAGACATAGCTTTTAGGTCATTTCCTTCCTTGAGACTTAGAAAGAAATGACATTTAATTGCCTCCTTAGCTTAGAAAACAGTTCACCTTTTAGAGACTTGGTGAAAATGTCAGCAATTTGTTCACTAGTAGGAACAAAATCTAGGACTAGTTTACCTCTAGAGACTTGGTCTCTTATATAGTGAAACTTAGTTTCAATGTGTTTTGTCCTACCATGAGAAATAGGATTTTTAGCCATACTTATAGCTGACTTATTATCCATATACAACTTTATAGGTTCAGATAATTCTATACAAATTTCCCATAGCAGGGTTTCAAGCCAAGCTGCTTGGGTAGCAGCATGGCATGCAGAAATGTATTCTGCTTCACAAGATGATAGTGCCACTATATGGCTTGCTTTTTAGAACTCCATGAGATAGCAACTCCTTGGAATAGAAAGACATATCCACTAGTGCTCCTTCTGTCCCACTTTATCTACTGCACGATGTCAATCACGATATCCAATTAGGATACTCTTGCCTTTAGCCACATCATTTGGAAAAAAGCAGACCATAATTAGTAGTGCCATTTAATATACCTTAGAATACGTTTAGCTGCATTCAAGTGTATTTGCATAGGACAGTTCATAAATCTACTAGTCAAGCCAGTAGCATATAATATATCGGGTCTGCTATGACATAAATATCTTAGAGACCTTGTCTAAAGTAAGTTGCATCAACTTTAGTGCTCTCTTCCTCTTCTTTCTTAGTTAAGTTTCCCTCAGCTGGGTTAATTGCAGCATTGCAATTTTCCAGCTGAAACCTTTTTAAGACTTCATTGGCATATTTTTGCTGATGCAAAACAATTCCTTCTTTGACCCTTAGGAATTCTAACCCAAGGAAATAGGTTAGTTTCCCCAAATCTGTCATTTCAAACTCCTCTTTCATAGCTTGTTTGAAATTTGCTATCTCTTTAGCACAACTTCCAGTCACAAGTAAATCATCCACATATAAGCACACAATCAGTAGGTAAGAGTTTATGTCACCTTTGACATAGACCCCATACTCAGCAGTACACCTAGTAAAGCCATTCTGAACAAAGAACCCATCTATTCTCTTGTTCCAAGCCCTAGGTGCCTGCTTAAGTCCATAGAGAGCTTTATGTAGATGAAATACATAGTCTTCCTTGCCCTTTTCCACAAAACCAGGAGGTTGGTTTATATAAACTGTCTCCTCCAAGGGCCCATTTAAGAAAGCAGATTTCACATCTAAATGGTACATTTCCCAACCTCTACTACAAGCTAGTGCAGTCACAAGCCTTATAGTCTCATGTCTAGCAACTGGGGCAAAGACTTCAGTGAAGTCAATGCCCTGTTTTTGTTGGAAACCTCGTGCCACTAACCTTGCCTTGTACTTAACTATATTACCACTAGGATCAAGCTTTAGTTTAAATACCCATTTAACACTAATAGCTCTCTTTCCTTTAGGTAACTTAGTTAGAGTCTGATCGTACCTTGACCAATGAAGAGTTGAAGTATTTGTTGCTTCGTCTGATGGGCCGGTCGTTGAGAGGGTTGAAAGGACCGGTCCTGGCTTCACGCGTTGAGCACCTCGGGTGGTACCTGCAAAGACACTCCGACGATCTAGTGAGAGGTCGCTCGGGCGAGATAGCACAAGGTTAGAGAACGTGCACGATGCCGTGTGCGAATGGCGTATATATCTTGTGAGGTCCGACCGTTATCGCGAAGATTTCGGCGGCGAATGCGCTCAAGCGGCGTGTATGGGCGACGAGGCGAGGCCGGGCCGCAGTCCAATTGCTTGCTGGCGATCCTCGTATTTGCTAATACACCCGAGAACGATTGCCCCCGAGCCTGGGTCGCTTAGAGCGGCCGAGGCTTGAATCGATGCCCCCAGGTGAAGTTCCCTTGATGAAACGGACGCGGCCGTTTGCTTTTTCTACGGGGCGGTGTCGGCCACCGCCACAACCATCGGTAAGACTCTGCGGCGGTTGGTCTTTCACGACATTTAAGACGTGGCGTTTGGTGTTTCCGAGGTTGTCCGAGACAACCATTGGTGAGAAGACGGCGTTGTGACTCTTCGTATCCCTGGTCCCCCGCGCGGAGATCCGTGCTATAAATAGCCGCCTGCTGAGTTCATTTCTCACACTTTCAAGATTTGCTCGCCAACGACCGACTCGTCTGCCGTAGACTTGCATTCGAAATTTGTTTACGTCTATCTGCGGCCGATCTTCAACATCCGCTAAGGTGCGAATCGATCGCTCCTCTCGCTCTTTTAAACTTGGGTTTTATTTTTGAAAGTACTTCGTGCTTTTCCACGCCTCGTGATAGGGGTGTCGTCGAGGGATGGCCACTCGCCCCTCTCATGAGTGCTTTGCTCGGTCGACTGACTCGATCCCTTTATCACGTGTGTTTGTGTATGCCACGGACAAAGTTAATCGCCGTATTCGGAAAAAACCACCGCAATCCTTTGCTACCTATATGTCGAGACCGGGCGAGCCCACTTCCCAAGAGGCGGAGCCTAAGTCGTCTTCGGGCGACAAAAGCTCTAACTCTTCAAGCAGTTCTTCGAGCAGTACGAGCTCGAGTACTCATTCTTCCGGTCGGGGATCGGCCAGCCCCAAGAGCCCTGATTCCAGATCTGTCCATTCTGCCGAGCGGCCGAGCAACTCTCCGCCGCCCGAGGACGTCGTATCCCGAGTGGAGGGAGAAGAAGAAGATGCCGACGTGATTATCATTGACGATGACGAGGCGCAGAGTGCCATCCCAGTCGTGGATGAGGAGATGGCGGAGGCCGAAGGCGGCCGAACTGGAGAGGTTCCTGAAGAGGAGGCCGAAGGTGGCCAACTTGAGGAAGTTCCTGAAGAAGAGGCGGCTCAGCCCGAGGTCAATATTTCTGGTCTGGAGGCCAACATCGATGTAGCTCCTGAAGAAGGGTCGGCCGAAGTCCAAGCCGATGTAGCTCGAGAGGTATCTGACATGTCTTGGGTGTCGGAAACTCTTCGCTCCAACAGGAGCATTCTCACGGTCGGCCACGACGCCTTGCCCGATCTACGGAGCCGTCTTGAAGACTCACCGGGCTGGAGGATAAGAGGCATGAAGGAGGGCGAAGATATCGCGACTTACTCTTCCAACTTCAAGTTCACGATGTATCGGCTCGTGTTCGAGAAGATGAAGATTACCCCTCCTTTCACCGAATTCCAGGTATGACGTCTTGCGCCCGTATTGGGGTCGCCTTCGCAGCTTTCATCCAAACGCATGGGCGTTTTAAAGACCTTTGAGTCTTTGGCGACCAAGCCGGGTCGGCGGTATCGATGATGCTTTTCTTTGCTATCTTGGTGAAATGGCTCGAGAGAAGGCCAACAAGGAGAAAGGGAGCAAGTCTCCTTCAAGATCTGAAGACCCATCACCGATTTTTCAAAGCGTTCGAGAGTCGTTAGGAGCGGCTGGAAAAGCCGATGCTTTGGATCGTTCCAATCGAAGAGGCGGCAAGGCCGTTTGTGAGGTTCAATGGACGGGATCTTTGGGTCCCCTTATTTCCTATCATGTGGAATGAGGCTCATTTCTGCAGCGGAGATTACATCTACACAATGAAAGATCTCGGGAGAGGCCGACACGGAGACTTTGGAGATGATAAAGTCGGCGGGCGGGCATGATGCGTCCAGGACCACTAAGGGCGACATACCTTGCCGCCCTTTGTCTTGTCTGAAGGCTATGAACCGGAGGCCGAGATTGGTTCGCTTTTGAACTTTTTCGCCCTTATATTCTATTGTTGACTTTCTCTTTTTCTTCTAACTCATGACTCGTTATTTCGCGAGAAAGGATGGCCGCAAAGTCTGGAACCGCTCGCCTCCGCCCCGAAGCTGAAGGAGGGCTAAGGGACTGATGCTTCTCGGTCGGGGTAATCCCAACCTTCCTCCAAAGTCCCTCACACCCCCGAGGGCGAAGGAAGAAGCGGTCGGCGAGCAGCCTCGGCCGCCTCCTCGCGATCTTGCGATCGCTCACCCAGCGGGCCAAGCGTGGCGTTCGGTCCCGCTCCGCGCACGGAGGAGGTTCCCATCATTCGGCTCGAAAGCTTGGGTGCGGCCGATCCGGAGGAGTGCCGGCGAAGCCCATGGCGCTCTGCGCTTCTCTCGCATGGGGTCGATAAAGTCATGGCCGAGCCGGGTGGCCGAATCGATGGTAATTTTACTTTCTTAGTCTTGTAATTTCCTTCTTATCTTTGTTCGATCGACTAACCAACCTTCGACTGAATTTCGCGAGGGAAGGGCAAGGCTTTGGCCGAGGCGCAGCGAAATATGATAAGCTCCTCCGATCCGAAGAAGGAGGCCCTCAAACGGGGAGGAAGACCGGGCGGTATCAAGAGAGAACAAGGAGCTCGCCGGCCAGTGAATACGATCTGGCCCGACCTTGAATCCGTCGAGAAAGAGAAGGCCAGGTTGGAGGCCGTAAACGCCGAGCTGCAGGCGAAGATCCAAATGGTGGCCAAGGCCGGTCAGGAGGCTGCAATCGAGCAATTTTACAACGCTCTTGGCCAGGCGCGGGTGTTGAATACCGATCTGCAGATCAATTTCGATGACAAGATGATCAGGCCCACGCACTATGTTGAAAATAACAAGATCATGTTGCCTGCAGAATATGACGAAAGCGAGAACAACGTCATTCGCCCGGCCACCATTCTCTTTTGAGGCCCGCCTGCGAGCGGTGTAATTTTGTAATTTTAACTTGCCTTCGGCCGACAATTTTTCTCGCGCCGTGCGCTTCTTTCGTTAAATGGCGCTCGGCCGGCGGCGTCCCATATTTGTAATGACAATCTTTACTTGCTTTCAATTATGCCCGTTCGAATTTATATTGCTATGTCTGCGTACTTCTTGCATTTATTCGCCCTATTTATTTTAAGACCGTTCGGTCGTCATTCGTGCTTATTTCGAAAGCATCCATTCTTTGATAAGTTAATGTCCCAACGGAGCCTTGATCGCTTCGGCGACCTTCAATCGTGCCCTTTCGATGGCATTCAAGGTAGATCGTTTG
Organism: Oxytropis ochrocephala; assembly: GCA_020916435.1. Taxonomy (NCBI): domain Eukaryota; kingdom Viridiplantae; phylum Streptophyta; class Magnoliopsida; order Fabales; family Fabaceae; genus Oxytropis; species Oxytropis ochrocephala. The sequence goes on along the minus strand of CM037095.1, from coordinate 3,724,749 downwards.
ACGGCGGCTCTACGCGATGGGTTATTACTTAACCTTTGGGCCATTTTCGATGGCACTCGATGTAGATCGTTTCGACGACCTAGCGTTGTTGGGCCATTTTCGATGGCGCTCGGTTGGGACCGTTTCGACGGTCGCTCGATTCAGGTCGTTTTGACGATCTAAGGTTTGCGGTTTTAACCGCGGGCCATTTCGATGGCACTTCGGTTGGGACCGCTTTCGACGGTCGCTCGATTCGGTCGTTTCGACGATCTAAGCAACTTTGATAAGTCTTGATCGCTCCTTTGCCACGGGCAATCTTGAGCGACGGTCATACATTCTTGCGAGAAAGTAAAGAACACCATGTTTTTAAAGGTCGAGCCTCTGTAAAAAACCCAGTGGGAAAAAGAGCGCCTGCCTGCTTTCATTAATAGATCGGTCGTTATTACATTCAAATCCTTGGTTACATTCAAACGTAATACTTCCTAAGTTTTTCTGCATTCCATGTTCTGGGGATAGTCGCCCCATTCATGGTTTGCAGCTCGTCGCCCCTTGCGCCTTCGTGATGACTCGATACGGACCTTCCCAATTTGGCGCCAAACTTCCGCGGCGTGCATTCTTGTTTCCCACGTCGGCGTCTTAGAACGAGCCGTGGCGACCGAAATTCCCTCTTTTGAACTCGGCGTTGTACTGGCCGCGACCTTCTTTGATCAATTGCTCTCTTAGCGAAGCTTGGGTGCGCAGATTCTTCAATTAAGTCCACTCTTCTCGGATAGCCCGGTCGTTGTCAACCACCGTAGGGGTTTGAAGTCCTCGATTCAGCTCGCCCATTTCTATGGGTATCACAAAGATCGATTCCGTACACCAACTCGAAGGCGACTCCCTGGCCGATGAATGAGGGGTCGCCCCGTAAGCCTCACGAGCGGATCGCAGCTCTTCGACCAGATTCCCTTCGCTTCATCCGGTCTTACGCTTTAAACCACGCAAGATAACTCTGTTGGCCGCCTCACTTTGGCCGTTAGTGCGAGTGCTCGACCGAGGTGAAACGCTGTTTGACCCCTAAGCCGACCAACATTTCTCTGAATCTCTTGTCTGTGAACTGGGTGCCGTTGTCTGTTATCAATTGCTGGGGAATCCCAAAACGGGCTAGCACACACCGTCCGAAGAACTTGCTGACTTTGGCCGATGTGATTGTTGCAAGCGGCTCGGCCTCGATCCACTTAGTAAAGTAATCTACTGCCACGATCAAGAACTTGAACTGGCCTGGAGCAGGTGGAAACGGGCCTAGAAGATCCATGCCCCACCAGGCGAACGGCCAAGGTGAGACAAGACTTTGTAATTCTGAGGAAGGTGCAATGTGAACATCAGCATGTACTTGGCATTTCTTGCACTTCTGAACGAGCTTCTTGGCATCCTCGTCCATGGTCGGCCAATAGTAGCCGGCCCTGAGAGCCTTCTTAGCTATGGAGCGAGCGCCCTGGTGACTCCCACAAACACCTTCATGAATGTCCCTCAACACATGGTCGGCTTCGACCGACGTAAGACACCTTAACAATGGAGAGGAGAATCCTCTTCTGTACAACTTTCCTTCAATAACCGAGTATTTGGTCGCTCTGAGTCTGACCAACTTGTCTATATACACTATATGCTGGAAATATAGCTGTTAGAGTTGGTTGTTAGTTAGGCTAACGACCAAAGTTTGTTACTAACAAACTAGATTAGTTAGTTAGAGTTTCTAACTACCAATAGTTTGTTACCAACGGCTATAAGCTGTTTTAATTTAAGCTAGAGTTTTGATTACAATTCAACACTTCTTGAGAATACCCCATCCAATGTTCCAGTGACTGGCGCGTGTGTTGTTGAAGAGGGACTGTCACCGGTAATTTGTTCTTATATCCTTGGGTGCATATCTAATTTTTCTAAGTTGAAATTAGTATATATTCAAATTTTATAATCATTACGAGTTATTGTCGCCTCTTTCATTGGGAATGAGTTATCGGGGTGATCAGTCCCTCCTACTCACGCATCCAACTAATCAAGGTCACAAAACTACGTCTTTTCAAAATTTACACCTTTCACATTGAAGGACTTTTAACGCAGCCCAGTCACGGCGGCGTCCACACGATTCCTACTCCTTGGGCGTCGTTAAACCGCTCTTCCAATCACACATACCTCACTTAATACAACAAACAATACAAGCAACTACAAGCAATGTTACAATCCACAAACGCAAGCAACCAAACAAAATCTCTAACAAAGTCTCTCATTTGAGATTAACGAGGATCTCTCGAGATCGACAAACTTGGCGGACGGATCGAACTTTTGCTCGATACCAACTTGTAACACCCCTTACTCTCTCTAAATATTTAATTAAAATCATAAAAAAATTGTTTTTCTTTTAAAAGATACATCCTCTAGGGAATGCTACGTTCACCATACATATGACTTAAAATTAGTCAACATTACTCTTTCATTAATAAATATGTTGCGTGTTACATATCACGACTTAAATGGGGCGAACCCTCAAAATACCGCTTAGTTTTACAACGATCCGTAACTAGTTCATCGGCACAAATGGAATGAAAATAAGTTTTACTTATTCTATACATAATCAAATACTTACTCAAAAATAGTTTAATACAAAAAATAAACTAACGATACTATACTTCCCCATCCCTAGTGTGACTAAACAGAGCTTGACACAACAACTCAGGAAGGCTTGGGCACCTTCACTCAGTATCACCTGCTCAACACCTGTTTGTCGCCACGAGAGCAGGCAACATAAAATGCTAGGGTGAGTCTCTTTGCATAAATAATAGCAAATAATATAAGTATTATACGAGGAAGGAAACAGAACACACTCTACAACCATACTAACATACGTCACTAAATACAAATCTCGAGAAGCCTCACTGCTCAATTACACAAACACTCATCATCCGTCATATAGCATTCAACTCCCACTTATCGGGAGGCATCAATCAAATGTATGAGTATATGCATGTGTGCAATATGCATGTGGATCCATAATCATCACCTCATTTTGGCCGAAGCCCATCATCATTCATCATTCGTCACGTAATGCATATGAAATATGTGACACTATGACAAATGCGTCACAACACAATCCATCACAATAAGTATTAAACCACCTCTTGGCGAAGCCCGTCATTCAATAACTCACCTCAATTGCCAATTATTCATCACCAATTCACCTCATTTTGGCGAAGCCACATCATCATTCACCTCAATTATTAATCATCACCTCATCAATTATTAATCATCACCTCATCAATTATTAATCCTCACCTCATCAATTATTAATCACCATCTTAACAATTATTAGATTAAATCCCACCTAAGAGCCAAACCACCTCATAAGGACCTTTTCTTCACTTAAGGACCATTTTTGACACACCAAAATTAATTTAGGGGCTTAGGAAAATTATTGACATATTGGGACTAATTAGACACTAGGGGATCATTTTGTCACACTATTAATTAATTTATTACTTTGAGACTTATATGGCATAGTAGAGCTAATTAGGCACTAAGAGATTATTTTGTCACGCCAAGGATTAATTTAATTCTTAGGGACTAATTTGTCACACCAAGGATTAAATTAATTCTTAGGGACTAAACCATCACTTAGACACATTTTAATCCAACAAATCAATTATCCAATTAAGTCCTATACACCTAATTCACACACATAAAACACCCAAAATGCATATCAATCCCATTTCAACAACAACATAGTGGGTTCCTCAAAAATCAATCCAACACAATCAACAATCAAACCAAATAACACTCAATCAACATATAATCACTATTCATCATCTTCACCAAATAATTCAATAATTATTTTAAAACCCTAACCTCCATACAATACAAATCTTATAAGCTATTATGAATGTAAGGACCCCCTAACCTTAGGAATTGTAGACAACCTAGCTCTTCCTCCTTCACACCTTCAACAAGCCAAACACCAACACTTTAAGCTTCTAACTCCTCTCATGGTGAAATGCAAAATAGAGAGATTGAGAGATGGAAACTAGTATAAATGGAGAGAGCATGAAAAACTAGAGAGATTGGAACCAAAATCAACTTACCAAATCAAAAGATGAAGAAGACCTAATCCCCCCCTTTTCCATGGCACCCACGGCCTCCCTTCTCTCCTCCCTCTCTTTTCTTCAAGCCTCCAAGCAAACCACCGCTCCTCCTCCTCCTCCACTTTTTGGTTTCCTTCTCTCTCTCTCTCCTCACCGTCGCCTACTCTATCACCTCCCCTTTCTCTTCTTTCTCTCTTTCTCTTCTTTCTTTTCCTCTCTCTTCTTCTCTCATTTTTCCTCTCGCCTCTCTCCCACCGACCCTTTCTTCTCTCTTTTTAATTCAATTCCTTCCTTCAATTAACCCTAGGCCCAATTGATTTGGGCCAAAGGCCTCCTATTTCCTACACCTCCCTTTTACTTCCACCTCCTACTACTACTTAAACAACTTCTAATTAAAACAATAAACCTCAAATTAATTAATCAATTCTAATATTTCTCCACAACTTAATTAATCCACTTAAATAAATGTTGCAAGCCTTAAATAACCTAATTAAACAATTAAATTATTTTGGGCGTTACAACTCTCCCCCCACTTAGAATATTTTAGTCCTCTCTAAAATACTCACGGCAAATACCCAACTCCTTCTCGCTCTAACCGTACTCATCATAATCTATCGTACACTACGGTAACAAACCACGCACCTTCTCTACACTCTTACCCTTAGCAGATATTCTAACCTGTAGGGTATCCAGATCCTACTCGACTACTCAACTACCATCTATTCCGATGCAGGGGCACTATACCCTCAACTACGATTTGTGATTAGCTTACCCTCTTTAAATTTCCAATCTCTGGTGCTCACTTCCGAACTCGGCCTCCTAATCCAACCTATCTCATTCATCTAATTGACCTACTCGTCGTCATTACTAATAATTCCACATCGAGTTCCACACCAACCGCACTCCCGGTGCTTAGCAACAATCCTGAATCATGTTAACATCAAACGGCATCTCGGCACACTCACTCTGGATCTCGGCATCTGCACTTAGGTGTACGCACACTACAGCAATTACCACTCCTTACTCCCTCAGTTACTCACCTTGGTTACACTTCTCTTGAGCACAACACTCCTAAACGCAACATTTCATCTCGGTAGATACACAGTATAACTTAACTGTTGTACTACAGCCACTACACCTCGACTCCCATGGATTTACCCTCTAATCACACAATTCAATTACCACTTTAAACGTATCAAAATTTCTAACGAAAATTCGGCAGAGTTTCCTCTGAAATATGGACATCCCAAAAATAATTTTTTACCTGTATAACCAGTCCAGAACATCAATTTTTAAAACTAGAACATATCATACATTTCAATAGACAATATAGGTGCAATAGATTTTCAGCAGTGGTTCATAAACTTCGACAATTCCTTTGACATAGCAAACGTTATCGGAATTAAACAACCAATTATTCTAACACATGTTTTACCTACAATTAAGGCATAATTTCACCAATTCACTCAAGCACAATCGAGTTACAAAATCACAAACCAAAACATGCTCAAAAACCGTAAAATTTCCAATTTCGTGAAATTTGCACTTTCTCCAGAACTAAACTTTCCATCACAAGAAATAAACACATGTCAACACATAAACACACAAACACATTTTAAAATTCTCTAAACGTGAGTAAAACTCACCTTTTTGTTTCAAAAGATTTTATCTCGTCAAACCATGAAATTATTGTAAGACCTCGTCATTTTCAAACAACATCAATCCCTGACCTAATCGGTCCTAAAGCTAAAATCATGTCACATCTCGTAATAAAATTCTAAACAACTTGGAATGATTTAACACAATTCTTGACATTACGTTCATTCCCAAAAACACAAAATTTTCCAAGTACCGTTTCTTTTTGAAAATCATATAACTCACGGTTTTGTCCAAAAAGGAAAAAACTATACGCAACCCCAAATCTTATTATAATCACGAACATGTTGCCACCCAAACAACCGCTTATTATTTCAAAATTTAGTTTCCGACGTAAACTCGTAAGTTAGAAAAGTCAATCATTTCATTTGCCAAAATGGAGACTATACGTGAATCCTAACCTTAATTGTTATAACCAAGCACCGCATTTCATTTCAAAGACATAACTTCAAAATAATTTTAGCACAAATCAAAATTAAACTCATGTGCATTACGAAAACAATCAACCTATAGCAAATCACAATCAAGGGTAACAAGATTCAACAAACAATCCTTCAAATATTGTCTATCCACTACACTTAGGCACACTACACCTAAGCACCCCTAACCTCGGCCATTACACTACACAATGCTTCTAAGACACTCTTTTGGCACCTCGGTTCTCTACACTACGTCACGGTAAGCTTCACTACCCTTACTATTCAAACGCACTCCTAAACCTCGGTACTACATTACTTTGACTCCCACATACTACGTCATATGCATATTACACTTCAACACACCTATGGTTGAACAACTACACCTCGGTTCATATGTAGTCCTATGTACCTAACCTTCCTCTTCCTTCTTTCCTTTGATCTTCATACTATGATCATACTTAAGCCAACTACTAAACACTTTCCATACACAACTAGTCCAACACTCATTAAGAATTTCACGAAGGTTACAACACCCTTAATACCTCTTCACCTCTACAAGACATACCTTGATCATAATACACCTAACTCAAATAGCTACCCTTAGGCATACTCAATCTACACCTTTTACTTTGTACCAAAACTCTATTTTCAGGTCACCAAAGTCTCACTCGATTATCCAAACACCATTAATTTATTGATAGGGAACTACGCCATAGAAATCATTTAAGTACTAATGCTCCTATCTTACGTCAATCCATATTCAACTACAAACAATGCCTTCCTCAGCTCGGCATTCCTACTTTTCGTACCGAATTTTTTTAATCATCTAATCATCAGAGTTATACACTATCATCTAGATCCTATATAGGTACTCCCTCGACTACCATATTTCTAAACTTTTCCAAAAAGGCATGCTCTATTTTCTTTGCATGAACTTCAAATCCAAAGTGTCAATCTTTATTCTAACATCTTCCTATTATCAAACCCCAAATCAAACTCAAACATGCATAAGGTATCTATTTATCTAGAAATTAATAATCAACCAACTTGCACACACCACTCAATCAATCAAGTTGAAATTAGTATATATTCAAATTTTATAATCATTACGAGTTATTGTCGCCTCTTTCATTGGGAATGAGTTATCGGGGTGATCAGTCCCTCCTACTCACGCATCCAACTAATCAAGGTCACAAAACTACGTCTTTTCAAAATTTACACCTTTCACATTGAAGGACTTTTTAACGCAGCCCAGAGTACGAAGGCGTCGTCACGATTCCTACTCCTTGGACGTCGTTAAACTGCTCTTCCAATCACACATACCTCACTTAATACAACAAACAGTCACAAGCAACTACAAGCAATGTTACAATCCACAGCTGCAAGCAACCAAACAAAATCTCTAACAAAGTCTCTGTTGGAGATTAACGAGGGATCTCTGAGACTGGACAAACTTGGCCGGACAGACCGAACTTTTGCTCTGATACCAACTTGTAACACCCCCTTACTCTCTCTAAATATTTAATTAAAATCATAAAAAAAAATTGTTTTTCTTTTAAAAGATACATCCTCTAGGGAATGCTACGTTCACCATACATATGACTTAAAATTAGTCAACATTACTCTTTCATTAATAAATATGTTGCGTGTTACATATCACGACTTAAATGGGGCGAACCCTCAAAAATACCGCTTAGTTTTACAACGATCCGAACTAGTTCATCGGCAGCACAATGGAATGAAAATAAGTTTTACTTATTCTATACATAATCAAATACTTACTCCAAAATAGTTTAATACAAAAATAAACTAACGATACTATACTTCCCCATCCCTAGTGTGACTAAACAGAGCTTGACACAACAACTCGTGAAGGCTTGGGCACCTTCACTCGATATCACCGCTTCAACACTGCTTGTCGCCACGAGAGCGAGGCAACATAAAATGCTAGGGTGAGTCTCTTTGCATAAATAATAGCAAATAATATAAGTATTATACGAGGAAGGAAACAGAACACACTCTACAACCATACTAACATACGTCACTAAATACAAATCTCGAGAAGCCTCACTGCTCAATTACACAAACACTCATCATCCGTCATATAGCATTCAACTCCCACTTATCGGGAGGCATCAATCAAATGTATGAGTATATGCATGTGTGCAATATGCATGTGGATCCATAATCATCACCTCATTTTGGCCAAGCCCATCATCATTCATCATTCGTCACGTAATGCATATGAAATATGTGACACTATGACAAATGCGTCACAACACAATCCATCACAATAAGTATTAAACCACCTCTTGGCCGAAGCCCGCGTCATTCAATAACTCACCTCAATTGCCAATTATTCATCACCAATTCACCTCATTTTGGCCGAAGCCACATCATCATTCACCTCAATTATTAATCATCACCTCATCAATTATTAATCATCACCTCATCAATTATTAATCCTCACCTCATCAATTATTAATCACCATCTTAACAATTATTAGATTAAATCCCACCTAAGAGCCAAACCACCTCATAAGGACCTTTTCTTCACTTAAGGACCATTTTTGACACACCAAAATTAATTTAGGGGCTTAGGAAAATTATTGACATATTGGGACTAATTAGACACTAGGGGATCATTTTGTCACACTATTAATTAATTTATTACTTTGAGACTTATATGGCATAGTAGAGCTAATTAGGCACTAAGAGATTATTTTGTCACGCCAAGGATTAATTTAATTCTTAGGGACTAATTTGTCACACCAAGGATTAAATTAATTCTTGTGGACTAAACCATCACTTAGACACATTTTAATCCAACAAATCAATTATCCAATTAAGTCCTATACACCTAATTCACACACATAAAACACCCAAAATGCATATCAATCCCATTTCAACAACAACATAGTGGGTTCCTCAAAAATCAATCCAACACAATCAACAATCAAACCAAATAACACTCAATCAACATATAATCACTATTCATCATCTTCACCAAATAATTCAATAATTATTTTAAAACCCTAACCTCCATACAATACAAATCTTATAAGCTATTATGAATGTAAGGACCCCCAACCTTAGGAATTGTAGACAACCTAGCTCTTCCTCCTTCACACCTTCAACAAGCCAAACACCAACACTTTAAGCTTCTAACTCCTCTCATGGTGAAATGCAAAATAGAGAGATTGAGAGATGGAAACTAGTATAAATGGAGAGAGCATGAAAAACTAGAGAGATTGGAACCAAAATCAACTTACCAAATCAAAAGATGAAGAAGACCTAATCCCCCTTTTCCATGGCACCCACTACCTCCTTCTCTCCTCCTCTCTCTTTCTTCAAGCCTCCAAGCAAACCACCGCTCCTCCTCCTCCTCCACTTTTTGGTTTCCTTCTCTCTCTCCTCTCCTCACCGTCGCCTACTCTCTCACCTCCCCTTTCTCTTCTTCTCTCTCTCTCTTCTTTCTTTTCCTTCTCTTCTTCTCTCTCATTTTTCCTCTCGCTTCTCTCCCGGTGACCCTTTCTTCTCTCTTTTAATTCAATTCCTTCCCTTCAATTAACCCTAGGCCCAATTGATTTGGGCCAAAGGCCTCCTATTTCCTACACCTCCCTTTTTACTTCCACCTCTCCTACTACTTAAACAACTTCTAATTAAAACAATAAACCTCAAATTAATTAATCAATTCTAATATTTCTCCACAACTTAATTAATCCACTTAAATAAATGTTGCAAGCCTTAAATAACCTAATTAAACAATTAAATTATTTTGGGGCGTTACATCATGCACTGTGGGTTCTGCTAAAAACACTATCAACATCACGGACGAGACTGTTGTAAAATAGTAATTTCACAATCGGTTTTAGCGTAGGACATTTGTATTTTCACCTCGATCATGAGGGCATTTCGGTCTTTTCTCATTGTATGAAAGGGACATAAAATCCCTCTCTGAATAACTGTAATAACTGTCTTTCAATAATAGTGATTTTCCGTTATTGGCGTTTTCGGCTAGTGAAGCTTTTCTCTTCGGCTGAAGGTTTTCTACCTCGGCTTGAAGGTGTTCACGTCGGCTAGAAGTTTCCGACTTCGACAATCTTCTTCTTCTCACTCTGCTTTCGTTCTTGAATTGCGAATGATAGTGAAGCATCAATTATGGTGATGATGCATTAACATGGTATCTAGAGTCTGCGTTTTAGAGAGGATCTTGGGAAACACGAGTGAAGTGATTCTTCGCGGTGTGTGCATTCAATCTTGTTCTTGTAATTCACATCGAATTGCAAATCAAGATCAAACGAAATCGTTCTTTCTTGATTTCGTGGGTTAGGGAAACACGAGAGATTGAGTGATCGAGTGAAAAGAGAAGATGAACGCAGCAGAAGCGGTGGATTGAACACGAAGCTTCCGATGTTCGACGGAAGAATTGGAATCGGTGGCGATTCAAATGAAAGTTCTTTTGGGGCGCAAGATGTGTGTGAATTGGTGGAAGATGGCTACACACCAGCAGGTGAAGGTGCAACGGAGGCACAGAGAAATGCGCAGCGGAGACGAGGAAGAAAGACCAAAAGGCCTTGTTCTACATTCATCAATGCGTAGATCACAAGGTGTTTGAAAAAATCTCTGAGGCAACCACTGCGAAGGCTGCGTGGGATATTCTTGTTCGAAGTTATGGTGGAGATGCTACTGTGAAAGAAATGAAATTGCAATCGCTAGGAAAGCAATACGAAAATCTGAACATGAAGAGTGATGAAAGAATTGCAGACTATATCACGCGTGTGGTTACAATCACCAACGAAATGAAGCGGAACGGTGAAGCAGTAACTGAAGAAATGATCGTGAAAAAGGTACTTCGTTCCTTAACTCCAAAATTTGATATTATCATGGTAGCAATCCAACAATCTAAGAACACTAGTGTAATGAAGTTAGATGAATTACAAAGTAGTTTAGAAGCACATGAAACACTTGTAATTGATAGGGATGTTCAAGTTGAAACTGAACAAAAGGCACTGCAAGCACAAGTCTTTAATAAAGGTGGTGGAAACAAATCGAATTGGAAAGAAAATAAGTGAAAACAAAAGAAACAATAGTGGCTTGATAAGAACAATAAGAAAGGAACTGGTAGTAGCAACAATAATAGTGATAATGGAGGACCACCTGGAAAGAACTCTAAGAATCCAAACAAGAAAGGAACCTTTGATAAAAGAAAGGTTCAATGCTTCAATTGTGATAAATTCGGCCACTTTGCTGATGAATGTTGGTCAAATAAAGAGAAAAAGAAGGAAGAAGCTAACATAGTGCAAGGTGATTCTGATGAGGATCCCGTGATCTTGATGGTGACAACAAATGATGAAGGAGTGATTACAGACCTGTGGTATCTCGACACAGACTGCTCAAATCATTTGACTGGAAATAAAAGGTGGTTGATAAATTTCGATGGCAGCAAGAGAACAAAGATTAGATGTGCTGATGGTGAGTACTTGACAGCAGAAGGAATGGGTGACATTCTGGTACAAATGAGTGATGGTTCAAAAGCTTTGATTGAGGATGTGTGGTATGTACCAGGGGTGAAAAACAACTTGATGAGTGTTGGCCAACTGCTAGAAAAGGGATATTCAGTGAATATGGAGGATAATGTGATGACTCTTTTTGATAAAAATAAGAAAATGATCTTCAAGTCTCCACTTGAGAAGAACAGAACTTTCAAAGTGAAGATTGAAGCTGGTGAAGCTCAGTGCTTTAGTGTTACAAAGGCTGAGGATGAGAGTGCATTGTGGCATGTTGCGTTCGTGTGGTATTCGCAAATATAGTGCAAGTATACACGTCGTAAGAGTAATAAAGTGGATTTAAGTACGAGATCGTTCCCACGAGGATTGGTTTTCTTTCAAAGTTCAAGTTTCAATAGACTCAAACACTTTGCCTCATTTGGCACCCAAACACCGCCTCCATTTGGTGGCACCATCTATCCCGATTTTTACCAGGGCTAGTGGTAGGCACTTGTGCACCAAAACTTGCATGTGTTTGAATATTGTTACTCATTTTGAATTTTATGTTCTGCAAAGACTTCGCACACACACACACACATTAGACAGAAAAAATTTCACAAAGAGAGAAAGAAAACTTTAAAGAAAGTAAAAGATTAGAGTAGAGTTAAGATAATTTTGCCCTGGATCGATTTACAGCTCTGTGTATACCATGTTGCATTTTTTGCTTGTTTACTTGCAGGACTTGTATCAACACTGAGGGGAGGTGGCAAATAGTGCAAGCCCAGCTTGATATAGGCCCAACCCGATGATGTAAAGCTCTGCCAAACAATTGTGTTTTTGGTGGGTCTTGCGCACCCGAACCCGACCCGAAATAACGACACGCGGGTTTGCTTGACCCGAGGTATTTATTCTTTCTTCTACACTCTCTCTCTCTCTCTCAGAAAATCAAGATCTTCTGCCTCTCTCTTGATTTTCCGGTTCTCTCTCTATCTTCTCCTTCTCTCTTCTCTCTGTACGAAACCCTAACTTTGTTGAAGCTCTCGCTGTGATTAATGGTGATTGAAGCTTCACTCAGCTTCGGTTTCACGATCAATGATGACGTTAAACGATGATGAATCAAAACCCTAAGGTTTTGATCTGAGTTCTGCTTCCCAGAGATCACAATCTCCACTTCTCACTTCGCAATGTATAGCAAACCCTAGTTTGCCCAGAACTACTTGATTCCTTCAAGTAGGCTTGTGATTCTCCTTCACTAAGGTAAAACCACCCTCTCTTTACAGTTTTCCCTTTGATTTCTCTTTGATTTGTTGCTGATTGCAGAAACCCTAATTTCTGCACTTACTTTCTACAGGTGAAGAACATGAACAGAGACCTTCAGAACTCAAGAAAGGTAAATCTCACACCTCTGTGTCTTTTGATTCCCCATTTCTCTGATCTGAACAGAAACCCTAATTTCACTGTTCTTCTTTTGCATGCACTGATGAGCTTCACCTCTGAAGCTCAACCCAGGATACTTTCTCACGATCACACCTTCAAGAACACCTCCCACAGGTAATTTCTCTTCCCTTACCTCTATTCCTTTCTCTTCTAGTTTCAGTCATAGAAACCCTAATTCTAACAGTGTTTTTCTCTTGTTCTTGCGAGGTATAATCACCCTTTGATTATCCAACCTGAACCCAGAAACTTACTGAAAGAAGATGAAGATCTTGGAGCTTACGTAACAGGAAGTAGTAGTAGTGTAAAAGTAGAGTAGAATGGAATGCTTAGAGTAAAACTGAAAACTGTAAATTTTTATTCATTGTGTTTTGCTTTGTATGTACAATTTGTCTATATACACTATATGCTGGAAATATAGCTGTTAGAGTTGGTTGTTAGTTAGGCTAACGACCAAAGTTTGTTACTAACAAACTAGATTAGTTAGTTAGAGTTTCTAACTACCAATAGTTTGTTACCAACGGCTATAAGCTGTTTTAATTTAAGCTAGAGTTTTGATTACAATTCAACACTTCTTGAGAATACCCCATCCAATGTTTCAGTGACTGGCGCGTGTGTTGTTGAAGAGGGACTGTCACCGGTAATTTGTTCTTATATCCTTGGGTGCATATCTAATTTTTCTAAGTCAATACGAAACTGTGTGTTTGAACAAATAACTAATGTAGGCAGATTTAAGTAGCAACGTGTACATTATAATCGGGTTCCCTGTTAAAAACACTGTTTATTTGTTAATGCATGACTTGTTAAGGAAGTTTGATCAATCTGCTTCTGATTCATGCACTGTGGGTTCTGCTAAAAACACTATCAACATCACGGACGAGACTGTTGTAAAATAGTAATTTCACAATCGGTTTTAGCGTAGGACATTTGTATTTTCACCTCGATCATGAGGGCATTTCGGTCTTTTCTCATTGTATGAAAGGGACATAAAATCCCTCTCTGAATAACTGTAATAACTGTCTTTCAATAATAGTGATTTTCCGTTATTGGCGTTTTCGGCTAGTGAAGCTTTTCTCTTCGGCTGAAGGTTTTCTACCTCGGCTTGAAGGTGTTCACGTCGGCTAGAAGTTTCCGACTTCGACAATCTTCTTCTTCTCACTCTGTTTTCGTTCTTGAATTGCGAATGATAGTGAAGCATCAATTATGGTGATGATGCATTAACATGGTATCTAGAGCTGCGTTTTAGAGAGGGATCTTGGGGAAACACGAGTGAAGTGATTCTTCGGCGAGGTGTGTGCATTCAATCTTGTTCTTGTAATTCACATCGAATTGCAAATCAAGATCAAACGAAATCGTTCTTTCTTGATTTCGTGGGTTAGGGAAACACGAGAGATTGAGTGATCAGAGTGAAAGAGAAGATGAACGGCGGTAAAGTGGATTGAACACGAAGCTTCCGATGTTCGACGGGAAGAATTGGAATCGGTGGCCGATTCAAATGAAAGTTCTTTTTGGGGCGCAAGATGTGTGTGAATTGGTGGAAGATGGCTACACACCAGTAGGTGAAGGTGCAACGGAGGCACAGAGAAATGCGCAAAGGGAGACGAGGAAGAAAGACCAAAAGGCCTTGTTCTACATTCATCAATGCGTAGATCACAAGGTGTTTGAAAAAATCTCTGAGGCAACCACTGCGAAGGCTGCGTGGGATATTCTTGTTCGAAGTTATGGTGGAGATGCTACTGTGAAAGAAATGAAATTGCAATCGCTAGGAAAGCAATACGAAAATCTGAACATGAAGAGTGATGAAAGAATTGCAGACTATATCACGCGTGTGGTTACAATCACCAACGAAATGAAGCGAATCGGTGAAGAATCAAGAAATGATCGTGAAAAAGGTACTTCGTTCCTTAACTCCAAAATTTGATATTATCATGGTAGCAATCCAACAATCTAAGAACACTAGTGTAATGAAGTTAGATGAATTACAAAGTAGTTTAGAAGCACATGAAACACTTGTAATTGATAGGGATGTTCAAGTTGAAATCGAACAAAAGGCACCGCAAGCACAAGTCTTTAATAAAGGTGGTGGAAACAAATCGAATTGGAAAGAAAATAAGTGAAAACAAAAGAAACAATAGTGGCTTGATAAGAACAATAAGAAAGGAACTGGTAGTAGCAACAATAATAGTGATAATGGAGGACCACCGGAAAGAACTCTAAGAATCCAAACAAGAAAGGAACCTTTGATAAAAGAAAGGTTCAATGCTTCAATTGTGATAAATTCGCCACTTTGCCGATGAATGTTGGTCAAATAAAGAGAAAAAGAAGGAAGAAGCTAACATAGTGCAAGGTGATTCGATGAGGAACCCGTGATCTTGATGGTGACAACAAATGATGAAGGAGTGATTACGGACTGCGGGTATCTCGACACGCATCGCTTCAAATCATTTGATTGGAAATAAAAGGTGGTTGATAAATTTCGATGGCGCAAGAGAACAAAGATTAGATGTCTTTGATGGTGAGTACTTGATGCGAAGGAATGGGTGACATTCGGTACAAATGAGTGATGGTTCAAAAGCTTTGATTGAGGATGTGTGGTATGTACCAGGGGTGAAAAACAACTTGATGAGTGTTGGCCAACTGCTAGAAAAGGGATATTCAGTGAATATGGAGGATAATGTGATGACTCTTTTTGATAAAAATAAGAAAATGATCTTCAAGTCTCCACTTGAGAAGAACAGAACTTTCAAAGTGAAGATTGAAGCTGGTGAAGCTCAGTGCTTTAGTGTTACAAAGGCTGAGGATGAGAGTGCATTGTGGCATGTTGCGTTCGTGTGGTATTCGCAAATATAGTGCAAGTATACACGTCGTAAGAGTAATAAAGTGGATTTAAGTACGAGATCGTTCCCACGAGGATTGGTTTTCTTTCAAAGTTCAAGTTTCAATAGACTCAAACACTGCCTCCATTTGGCACCCAAACACTGCCTCCATTTGGTGGCACCATCTATCCCAGTTTTTACCAGTTAGGGTAGGCACTTGTGCACCAAAACTTGCATGTGTTTGAATATTGTTACTCATTTTGAATTTTATGTTCTGCAGCACTTCTGCACACACACACACAGTTAGACAGAAAAAATTTCACAGTAGAGAAAGAAAACTTTAAAGAAAGTAAAAGATTAGAGTAGAGTTAAGATAATTTTGCCCTGGATCGATTTACAGCTCTGTGTATACCATGTTGCATTTTTTGCTTGTTTACTTGCAGGACTTGTATCAACACTGAGGGGAGGTGGCAAATAGTGCAAGCCCAGCTTGATATAGGCCCAACCCGATGATGTAAAGCTCTGCCAAACAATTGTGTTTTTGGTGGGTCTTGCGCACCCGAACCCGACCCGAAATAACGACACGCGGGTTGTGCTTGACCCGAGGTATTTATTCTTTCTTCTACACTCTCTCTCTCAGAAAATCAAGATCTTCTGCCTCTCTCTTGATTTTCCGGTTCTCTCTCTATCTTCTCCTTCTCTCTTCTCTCTATACGAAACCCTAACTTTGTTGAAGCTCTCGCTGTGATTAATGGCGATTGAAGCTTCACTCAGCTTCGGTTTCACGATCAATGATGACGTTAAACGATGATGAATCAAAACCCCAAGGTTTTGATCTGAGTTCCGCTTCCCTGAGATCACAATCTCCACTTCTCACTTCGCGGTGTATAGCAAACCCTAGTTTGCCCAGAACTACTTGATTCCTTCAAGTAGGCTTGTGATTCTCCTTCACTAAGGTAAAACCACCCTCTCTTTACAGTTTTCCCTTTGATTTCTCTTTGATTTGTTGCTGATTGTAGAAACCCTAATTTCTGCACTTACTTTCTACAGGTGAAGAACATAAACAGAGACCTTCAGAACTCAAGAAAGGTAAATCTCACACCTCTGTGTCTTTTGATTCCTCCTTTCTCTGATCTGAACAGAAACCCTAATTTCACTGTTCTTCTTTTGCATGCACTGATGAGCTTCACCTCTGAAGCTCAACCCAGAATACTTTCTCACGATCACACCTTCAAGAACACCTCCCACAGGTAATTTCTCTTCCCTTACCTCTATTCCTTTCTCTTCTAGTTTCAGTCACATAAACCCTAATTCTAACAGTGTTTTTCTCTTGTTCTTGCGAGGTATAATCACCCTTTGATTATCCAACCTGAACCTAGAAACTTACTGAAAGAAGATGAAGATCTTGGAGCTTACGTAACAGGAAGTAGTAGTAATGTAAAAGTAGAGTAGAATGGAATGCTTAGAGTAAAACTGAAAACTGTAAATTTTTATTCATTGTGTTTTGCTTTGTATGTACAATTTGTATATATACACTGTGTGCTGGAAATATAGCTGTTAGAGTTGGTTGTTAGTTAGGCTAACGACCAAAGTTTGTTACTAACAAACTAGATTAGTTAGTTAGAGTTTCTAACTACCAATAGTTTGTTACCAACGGCTATAAGCTGTTTTAATTTAAGCTAGAGTTTTGATTACAATTCAACACTTCTTGAGAATACCCCATCCAATGTTTCAGTGACTAGCGCGTGTGTTGTTGAAGAGGGACTGTCACAGGTAATTTGTGCTTATATCCTTGGGTGCATATCTAATTTTTCTAAGTCAATACGAAACTGTGTGTTTGAACAAATAACTAATGTAGGCAGATTTAAGTAGCAACGTGTACACTATAATCGGGTTCCCTGTTAAAAACATTGTTTATTTGTTAATGCATGACTTGTTAAGGAAGTTTGATCAATCTGCTTCTGATTCATGCACTGTGGGTTCTGCTAAAAACACTATCAACATCACGGACGAGACTGTTGTAAAATAGTAATTTCACAATCGGTTTTAGCGTAGGACATTTGTATTTTCACCTCGATCATGAGGGCATTTCGGTCTTTTCTCATTGTATGAAAGGGACATAAAATCCCTCTCTGAATAACTGTAATAACTGTCTTTCAATAATAGTGATTTTCCGTTATTGGCGTTTTCGGCTAGTGAATCTTTTCTCTTCGGCTGAAGGTTTTCTACCTCGGCTTGAAGGTGTTCACGTCGGCTAGAAGTTTTCGACTTCGACAATCTTCTTCTTCTCACTCTGTTTTCGTTCTTGAATTGCGAATGATAGTGAAACATCAATTATGGTGATGATGCATTAACATGGTATCTAGAGCTGCGTTTTAGAGAGGGATCTTGGGGAAACACGAGTGAAGTGATTCTTCGGCGAGGTGTGTGCATTCAATCTTGTTCTTGTAATTCACATCGAATTGCAAATCAAGATCAAACGAAATCGTTCTTTCTTGATTTCGTGGGTTAGGGAAACACGAGAGATTGAGTGATCAGAGTGAAAGAGAAGATGAACGGCGGTAACGGTGGATTGAACACGAAGCTTCCGATGTTTGTTGGGAGGGAAGTATTTTGCAAGAAACTTCTCTGCTAGCTCATCCCAAGTGTGAATTGAATTTGGCTCCAAGGAGTTCAACCAACTTTTGGCCTTATCCTTAAGAGAGTATGAGAATAGCTTCAATCTGAAAGCATCCTCTGAGACTCCAGGAATGATAAAGTTGCTGCACACATCCAAAAATTGCCTCAGGTGTGCATATGAATCTTCTTGAGGAAAACCTCCAAATTGCCCTGCAGTTTGCAGCATTTGGAACATCATTGGCTTGAACTCAAAGTGACCAGTATGAAGGGTTGGTCTTGCAATGCCTGTTTGTAGATGAGCAGGGTTGAGCACAGCATAATCACGCATAGGCCTGTCCCTGTCATTGACCATGTCTTGTGGTCCTGCATTGATGAGTTGCTGCCTTTGCCAGTGTTCATCATCAACAACTATTGTCTCTGTATGGGTTTGTGGTCCACGACCATGTCCTCTACCTCCTCTTGGTGTATGTCCACCTCTAGAACCAGTGTTATGATCAGACAAGGTTGGGTGTTGTTGCTGTTGTTGTTGCCTCCTTCTTAATAAAGTGGATTTAAGTACGAGATCGTTCCCACGAGGATTGGTTTGCTTTCAAAGTTCAAGTTTCAAAACACAAGAGATTCAAGTAACAAATCGGCAATAAGAGTTGTTTTTAATGCTAGGAATATAAATAAAGCAAGTAAACAAATGTTGGTTTTGAATATGGATGAGAAATGAGTTGGATTGTTGCATGCAAGTAAATCCTTTCTAGTCAGACGTTATAACGTTTACACGCTATTACGCACAAATGCTATTCAGTATAGACGTTACCACGTCTGAACGCTGTTGCAAAAGAGCTGTGCTTTTCAACACAAAACGTCAGAGTTTCAAGTATAAGAGGTCCTATGTCTAGGTTCTAAATAGGCCCACTCCTGTATCTTAAGTACCCACAGCAATGTTCTATGAACTATTATCCATTCTATGTCTAGACTTAGATAAAAATGCCTAAATGTCTTTAGTACACCTTTTCGTTCATATAAACCTTTGAGTTCTTTTCATAGACCATGTCTGCACCTATGAATCTACCTATTTTAAGAGGCCAACCTCAAAACAAGTTTGGAAATATTTTTATGCAAAGATTTAAAACATGTAAACGTCAATACTTCATAACATTAAACTAGAAATTCATTATAAGCAAAACAACAACCCAACTACAAAGTGTTTAGCTCATGCTGAGCATCTTTACAGAATGATAAGGAGTAATCCAAATACCATACATAAAAGAAAAGAAACTAAGTGCAAAAGATACACCTAAGTAACTCTTCAGTATGTACGCTGTAGAGACGTTACAACGTCTGAGCCTTACAGTGATGAGTTATGCAGAAAATAAAATAAAGGTTCAGAAAAGCAAAAATACAGAAGTCTGTTTCCAGAACTTCTTTACAACACTATTTCTGAGATTGATGAAGGGATGATGAAGGGATGATGAAGGGATGAACTGGAGTGAAGTGTGGGATTGAGTGTATGAGCTTGTCTGCGTGCCTTGAGAGAGAGTTGAGTCTTCATTAAATAGCCTCCTTGCTCACGTGTTGCTGATGTCACTTGCCCACCTACCAAGTCTGTTTTCTCTTTTGCATCGACAATGCTACAATGCTATCTATCTTGGTCAAAGACATGGGGAATAAAAGATCTTCTGACTTTTTATATCTTTGACCATCATTGCTAGCTGATAACTCTATTTTATATAGAGTTATTCATAGTCTTTTACTTAGATAAATGTTTGAAACCAATGCAATAAACTTGTAAATACAATAAAAAGAGATGAAAATCATAAAATACATTATCAAGGAGATAGAAGTTCAATTTATATACAAATTGGTATGTTTGATATGTTTGTTGAGTACTTTTGCAGATTCTGTGATTTTGCATTAAGTGCTTAAGCATCGAGTGCTTAAGCACCAAAGCATGCAGCTGAAGCAAGTAGCACAAGACCCCACATTGGAAGCACCTCAATTTGATTTCGTTCTAATGAGCCTTGCTGGCCTCCTACTAGCTCAGTGATCACATGGAATCAATTATCAAGTTACCAAAGAAGTCATCTATGGGATAAAAACAACAAACATCATCATTACACCAAGCCAAATGTCATCAACTAATTGGACCCCTTCAAAAGGAATGTTTCCCACTCAAAGGAATGTTTCCCATTCAAAGTGACAACAATTGACACCTGCAAAATAACTAGGATAAGTCACATGATGGTCAAAGAAAACTTCACAAGCAAGCAAAGAACTCAAATACTTGAAGACAAAGAAAACCCTCCATGGAAGGAAATCTCCTACTTCTATAAATAGGACTCTTTCATCTCTTGTAAAAAAAATAAGAAAAATATATAGATTACCATATAGATACAATAGTAGTTTTAGATTAAAGTTCATCTTGTTCTTCATTTTATTTCCAAGTCTTTTTACTTCACTTTGATTACTCTAAACTTAAGAGGAAGGTAAGAAGGAATTGACATCTCTATTCTTCACTTCTTCCTAGTTGAGAATCAAGTGTTCTTCATTAATATTAAGTTCTTATTTCATGTTCTTCATCTTACTCTTTATTTACTTTCTTGTTATTTAATTTCTTGCAAGACTTGTCCAATCAAGCAATTTACTTTCTTGCAAGACTTGTCCATTCAAGCAATTTACTTTTAAGCAATTTACATTTCCAAGTTATTTACAATGCTTTCTTTACTTGCTTTGTTTAATTACTTTATGTGGACGATGATGAGCTAAATTCCTTAGTTGGGATGCTCTAGTCATATGATGAACTCGTGAGAACTATTGTGTTGTCCAAAAGGGTGCCTCACTTACTAGTTCTTGTACTTGAATTAAACTTGTTTTAAGGTTAACTTAGAACAAGGGGAGTTGTATTTACAAGAGATTGACTTACAACTAGATCTCAAGAACTAGAAGCAAAGGCAAGTGTTTATTTAAGTCTTTGATGAGAAATTTGTTTTCCACAAAGTCAGCTTGGTAATTCCATGCTAATTCAAAAGTAATTAGCATAGTCTTTGTTCATGTGTGGGGTTTTTACTAAGGGAAAGTATTTAGCAACTTGAACCACTTGAAAGGAGGCGAGGGAGTTTGACACACTTGCCCTTTTGCCGCAAAAAAAACAAGGGTTTATTGAGCTTGTATGCAGTCACCCTTAATCTGATGTATCTACACTAAGTGATCAAGCACCAGGTGCTCAAGCACCGAAAGACAGCACAACATTCTCACAAGGAACTCATATGGTAAAAGCATCTCAACTCTCTCTTAAATTACATCCTCTACAGGTATTTAAATTCTGTTTTTCTATATTCCAAAAACCAACCACAAATCTCTGAATAGTTGTAGACACACTAGTTTACCTATGCTAAACAAACACATTAAAAATTAGTCAATCCTCGTGGGAACGATCTTTACTTACTCTTTATTACTTGTTTGTGACTGTGTATACTTGCACATGCTTATTTCACACACCAAGTTTTTGGCGCCGTTGCCGGGGATTGCCAATAATTTTTAGTTTGTTTAGTTAGTAAAAGAGTGTTTTTATTTTTTTTTTCTGCTTTTTGGTAGTGATATTCTGTGCAGAACAAGTGTTTAAGCACTAGCCTATGCCAAGAAGACCACCACCAAATTTTGATTTTGATCCAGAGATTGAAAGAAGATTCAGGAGACAATTAAGACTTCAGAGGGAAATCCAACAACACAGCAATATGGCTGAACCAGTAATACCACTAGGGATGCCACAAACAGTACAAATACCGCACAGATACATGTGACAAAGAACCCTGCACCACCAAACACAAAGAAGAAGATGAAGGATCAAGCCATAACACCGCTGAGGTAATTCAATTCTCGATGTAGGATTAAATCATAGACATCAATTCATATACATGGACCCTATAGGCATGATTAATGATAGAGATAGGCCCACGAGGATTATGCCATGTTTGATCATCAAAATATGCAGACTAGCATTGCTAGGCCTCATATTAATGCTGTCCATTTTGAATTTAAACCAATGATGTTTCAAATGTCGCAAACAATTGGTCGGGCTTTGGGGATTTTCACATGATGACCCCCATGAGCATTTAAAACAGCTTTTTAGAAGTATGTAGCAATTTCATCATACCGTGTAAGTGAGGATGCATTTAGGCTAAAGTTATTTCCATATTCATTAAAAGATAAAGCTAAATCATGGTTAAATTCTTTAGAGCCTAATTCAATTCATTCATGGAATGAATTAGTGAAAAATTTCACAAAATACTTCCCACCAATCAAAAATGCTAGGATGAGAAATGACATTACATCTTTTAAACAAAGAGATGCTGAATCATTGTTTGAGGCATGGGAAAGATGGAAGGAATTGCTTAGAAAATGTCCTCATCATGGTCCGCTACCATTATACTGAGATGGAAACATTTTACAATGGATTAGAGCCCCAAACTGAATTATGCTTGATGCATCATCGTGGGTGTTTTATTGAATCGTTTTATAATGAAGCTTGTGAATTAATTGATAGGGTAGCAACGAATAGTTCTAGCTGGCCTCACCAAAAGGGCAAGTGCCCAAAAGAAAGTCGAGTACATGAACTTAGTGAAATTTCATCCCTAATCGCTCTCGAAGTTGCCACATTGGCTAACATGATTAAAACTTTCACTACACCTAGTTCAGCTACACCTAAACCAGCAGAAACTTCAGTTGCAGCCATAGAACAAGCACCTCAAGGAGCACCTAGTTGTGTTTACTGTGGAGGAGCCCACCTCTATGAAGAGTGCTCAAGTAATCCTGTGTCAGTTAACTATGTGGATCAAAATAGATATAATAATAATAGGAATAACAACCCTTACTCTAACACCTATAATTCTGGCTGGAAAAATCACCCAAATCTTAAGTGGGGACCAAGTAATAACAGTGCTCAAGCACCGGTGTTCAAGCACCGTGAGCTCAAGCACCACCCCAAAACCAGATATCAAAATTATCAAAGGCAACAACAAACCGCCAATGATAATTCGATAGAAAGCCCGCTTAAATCATTCATAAGTGAAACAAGAACAAAGAAGGCAAACTCAAGATGCTTCCATAAAAACTTAGAAACTCAAGTAGGTCAATTAGCAAATGCTATGTATCAAAGACCTGCAGTGTTCTACCATCCAATACTGTACATCCACATCTCAAAGGCAAGGAAAAGAACAAGTAAAGGCCATATCACCGAGAAGTGGTAAGGATCTCACAGAGCCCTATGAGAATGAAGGTGTAGATAAGGGAGAAAAACTCAAAAAGAAAAAGAAACTCGAATGCACGAACACCGTAAGCTTCCACTTCTCAAAAAGAACCAAATCCCAGGTTTAGTTATCGAACACCCACCTCCTCCATTCCCTCAAAGATTAAAAAAAGTGCATGAGGAGAAGCAATTCATAAGTTTTTAGATGTTTTAAAACAGCTTGCACATTAATATTCCTTTGATTGAAGCTTTACAACAAATGCCTAATTATGCTAAATTTATGAAAGATATCATTTGTAGAAGAAAGAGATTAGGTGAATTTCAAACTATTGCAATGTCAAAGGAAGTTAGTTCAATTTCTACGAATAAAATTCCAAGAAAATTGAAAGATCCCGGTAGCTTTACAATTCCTTTCTCTATAGGCAACAACTATACAGGGAGAGCTCTATGTGATTTAGGTGCAAGCATCAACTTGATGCCTAAATCTATCTTTGAGAAGTTAGGAATTGGTAATGCAAAGCCTACCTCAGTAACATTATCCCTTGCGGATAGATCAACAAAGATATCCGTAAGGGATAGTTGAAGATATTCAGTCAAGGTTGACAAATTCGTGTTTTCCTGCAGATTTTGTTATTCTTGATTTTGTTGCGATGATGAAAATGTGCCAAGAATCCTAGGAAGACCATTTCTTGCAACCGGTAAGACACTTATTGATGTTCAAAAAGGAGAACTAACCATGAGGGTGAATGATCAAGAAGTGAAATTCAATGTGATGAAAGCAATGAAGTATCCAAAGAGAGAGCAAGAAGAATGTTCGCTATCTCACTTGATCATCCGTGCGAAGCAATTCAACAAACAAGATGACCATCCGACTAGTGCTTTAGCATCAAGTGCTTATGCACTTCCCGAGGTGAAATGCAAGAACAAGGCATACCGACAACAGAGGAAGTTAAACCTAAGGTATGGTCTAGAACTTTTGAATCTTTAAATTTAGAAGACCCTAACCTTAAGAAAAACTTACCTTCAATTGAACAACCTCCCAAACTAGAATCAAGGAATTGCCAAAACACTTAAAGTATGTTTTCTTAGGGGATAATGATTCACTTCCGAGCTTATCATTGCATCCGATCTATCATTAGAGCAGAGCATGATTTAATTGAAACCCTTAAAAACATAAAAAGCAATAGGATGGCAAATGGCAGACATTAAAGGGATTAGCCCTCTATCTGTATGCATAGAATAAATCTAGAAGACAATGCTAAAAACAAAGATTGAGGCACAAAGAAGGCTAAATCCAATCATGAAAGAGGTTGTTAAAAAGGAAATAATTAAATGGCTAGATGCTGGGATTATTTACCCAATTGAAGATAGTACATGGGTTAGCCCTCTGCATAAATGTGTTCCCAAGAAAGGGGAGTCACAAAGAATAGCCAACCAAAAAAATGAACTAATTCCCACAAGAACGATGGCGGGTGGAGAATCAGTATGGATTACGAGAAAACTTAATAAATCAACCAAGAAAGATCACTTTCCATTGCCCTTTATTGATCGGATGTTAGATAGACTAGCGGGAAAGGAGTTTTATCTGCTTCTTAGATGGCTACTCGTGTTATAATCAAATTGCCATTGACCCTAAGGACCAAAGATAAAACTACTTTTACATGTCCATATGGTACATTTGCTTTTAGGAGAATGCCCTTTGGATTATGTAATGCACCGCTACATTTCAAAGATGTATGATGTCCTTGTTTTCTCGATTTTATTGAACAATCCATGGAAATCTTTATGGATGATTTTTCTGTCTTTGGAGAAACATTTCCTTTATGTTTATCAAATTTAGAACAAATTCTCCAAAGAAGTGAAGATACAAATCTTGTTCTTAATTGGGAAAAGTGTCACTTCATGGTACAAGAAGGCATTGTACTAGGACATAGGGTTTCAAAGAAAGGTCTTGAGGTTGATAAAGCTAAAATTGAGGTCATTGAAAAACCGCCACCACCAACAACTGCCAAGGGATTAGAAGTTTTCTAGGACATGCAGTTTCTATAGAAGATTCATCAAAGACTTTTCAAAAATTTCAAAACCTCTGTGTAATCTTTTGCAATTAAATACACAATTTAACTTTGATGAATCTTGTATAAAAGCATTTCAGAAATCAAGAAGGCTTTGGTCATCGCACTGTCATTGTAACACCCGATCGACCAAACCTTTTGAACTAATGTGTGATGCTAGTGACTTTCTTTGTAGGAGCCGTCCTAGGGCAAAGGTATGACAAAGTGTTTCATTCAATTTATTATGCTAGCAAAACATTAATTGAAACTCAAGTGAACTACACTGTGGATCGAGAAAGAGCTATTAGTCGTGGTGTTTGCTTTTGACAAATTCGATCTTACTTAGTAGGCACAAAAGTGATTGTATATACCGACCACTCGCCCATTAAGTATCCGCTTGCAAAGAAAGATGCAAAACCTAGGCTAATAAGGTGGATTCTACTCCTTCAAGAGTTTGATCTTGAGATTAGGGATAAGAAGGAGTAGAAAATCAAGTTGCTTGATCACCTATCTAGGCTTGAAGGTGATGATACAGTACTCAAGAAATCAAGGAGAGATTCCCGGATGAAGATTTGTTAGCAATATCTCAGAATGAATATAGTGCTTTTGCACTTAGTGCTCAAGCACTGGAGATTCTCGCACCATGGTATCTTGACATTGCTAACTATCCGTAAGTAATGTTGTACCGCATTGCATGGATTATCGCAGAGAAGAAGGTTTTTCCATATAGTAAAACAATACCGTTGGGATGAACCTTACCTATACAAGATGTGTCCGCACTAAGTCATGAGAAAGTGTGTCCTCGAACAAGAACAACAAGCGGTGCTTGAGCACCGCCATGCAAAGACCATATGGAGGTCATTTTGGAGGACACAGAACAGCAGAAAAAAGGTACTACAAACAGTTATTTTTGGCCCTCTTTATTTAAAGATGCATTCTATATAGTAAAACCATGATAGATGCCAAAGAAGTGGTAATATATCCAAAAACATGAAATGCCAAGAACCAACATTCTTGAACTTGAACTTTTGATGTATGGGGCATGGATTTCATGGGTCCTTTTCCTACTTCTTTTGGTAAAGAATACATCTTAGTTGTTTGTAGATTATGTGTCTAAATGGGTTGAAGCAAAGAGCACTACCTAGTGCCGATGCTAGATCGATGAGTAAATTTCTTCAAAAGAACATATTTACTAGATTTGGCACCCCTAGTGGCAATCATAAATGATGAAGGATCTCATTTTTGTAATAAAATTATTGAAAATCTTCTTGCAAAATATGGGATTAAACACAAAATTTCTATCGCATATATCATCCCCAAACTAGTGGCTGTCGAACTATCAAATAGGGAAATAAAAAGAATGCTAGAAAAAATGGTTGGACCAACAAGGAAAGATTGGTCATTACATTTAGATGAAGCATTATGGGCATATAGAACTCGCATATAAAACTCCATTAGGTATGTCCCCTATAGAATAGTTTATGGCAAAGCATGTCACCCGCCAATTGAGCTAGAAAATAAATCCTATTGGGCAATCAAAAAGCTGAATTTTGATCTAGACCAAGCAGCAAACAGAGGTTTTAGAACTAAATGAATTAGAAGAATTCGTGCACTTCTCTTATGAGAATGCTAGAATTTACAAAGATAAAACCAAGGTGTGGCATGATAAAAGAATCCAACAAAGAGATCTTAAAGAAGGAGGATTGGTCCTATTGTACAATTCAAGGCTAAAATTATTCCCTGGAAAATTGAAATCCAGATGGACAGGACCATTCAAATTAGTCAAGATATATTCTCATGGTGCAGTTGACATATTTGATGCAAACTCAGGTAATACTTTCAAAGTAAATGGACAAAGAGTTAAAATGTATTATGGTGAGCAAATGGTGCAATCTGAAAGCACCATTCATTTTGAAAATCCTTGATCTAAAAAGGATAGTCAGGCTGTTAAGACATTAAAACAAGCGCTTGTGGGAGGCAACCCATCAATTTTTTGATAAATATTAACTATGTTTGTACAGTTTGATGTTTTCAGTGTTTTTCAGGAAATGCAGAATTTAGTGCTCAAGCACCACGTGCTTAAGCACTAACAGAAGCCCCAATGTCTCAACTTCAAAGAAAGAAAAAAAAAAAAAAAAAATCACAGAAAAATGTGTCAAACGGTTAGAAAGGACAAATGCAACACGTTGAATCGTGTGAAATTATCAACGGTAGAGCCACGTGTGGCATTGCATGCACACCAACACATTCTAACGGCTACAAACACCTTTCACATCAACCGCCCACTCATTCTTCACAGCAATAACTCCATTCCATTTCCCCAAAGTTACTGTTTTCCTAGATCAAATAATCAAAACTTCAAAACTCTCAAACCCTAAAACCCGATTTTCTCAATCTCTCAGAATTTTCACAGAAACTCTCAATCAATCATCAAAATGGTGAAGAAACAAAGTGCACAAAAGTCTGCAAAGAAACAAACTGGTGCTGGATCATCAAATCCTACAGCACCAGTATTGATCCCTTTCGCAATCAACCCAAAACATCCTCATTTCTGGAAAATGAATTTCCTACCAGAAAGAGGCTATGACATGAAGAATGCTCATCCAAGCTTTGAGGCTACTATTCACAGTCATCAATGGGAAGGATTTGTTCAACATAGAACTTATTACTTGGAGCAAATTGTGAGGGAATTCTATGCGGGTTTAATCAACAATGCTGGAAAGATTCAAACAGGACATGCTATGGTGAGAGGAAAGAAGGTATTTTTTGATGAAGAAACCATCAACAAATTCTACAATCTGCATTGCTCAGGTAATGACTTTGACACAAAACTTGAAACACATGGAAAGAAGAAAATGGAACAAATTAAGAATAGGATTGCTATACCTAATGCACCATGGGAAAAATTCACTCACACTGAGTGTAAAATAAAGATTAGGTATTTAGTTCCTGAATTAAGCAATTGGAACATATTCATTAACTGCTCCATCATGCCCACATCTCACAATTACACTCTCTCTAAGGATAGGTTGATAATTCTTGATTCCATTCTGACTGATGAGAATATCAACATAGGTAGAATCATCAATAGAGAAATTAGGGATTGTGCTAAAAAACAAGAAGGCTTTCTATTCTTTCCATGTTTGATCACTGCACTTTGCATGAAACACAAAGTTCCAATCAATGAACATGAGCATAGCCACAGAAAATATCCACCAAGTGCCCTGTCGGCTCAAATGAAGGCAAGAAGAATCATCACAAACCCTGAGGAGTTGAAGAAAGAAAAGAAGGAAGATAAGATGCAAAAGCAGGAATTGCTTAAGCCTGATGACGACAAATGGAAGGCAATCAGAAACTATCTATGGGAGCAACATGAATTCCTGGAAGCAAGACTTGCTGAGATATCTCAAAAACCAACATGTTTGGAAATGCCTGAATTTCCAATTTGGGTGTTTGATGATATTGATGATGAGAAAGAGAAAGAAAGTAATGAAGAGGAAAAAGTAATTGAGAAGAAAAAGAAGGAGTTGAAAAGAAAGAAGGAAACTGTGAGAAAAGGAAAAGCAAAGAAGAAGAAGGTAGAGAAGGTGGTGATTAGTGATTCAGAAGAAAGTGAGGAGGAAGATGAGATGGAGAAAGAATTGAAGGAA
This sequence comes from Oxytropis ochrocephala, assembly GCA_020916435.1. Classification (NCBI taxonomy): domain Eukaryota; kingdom Viridiplantae; phylum Streptophyta; class Magnoliopsida; order Fabales; family Fabaceae; genus Oxytropis; species Oxytropis ochrocephala. The sequence goes on along the minus strand of CM037095.1, from coordinate 3,695,291 downwards.
ATGGAAAAACAAACTGATGAGGAGGAAGAAGACACTGCTACTGAGAGCAGTGAGAAGGCTGAAGATGAGATTGATGATTTTGATCTCAATCTAAGTTTGGAGGAAATTTTGAGAAAGAAGAAAGGCAAGCAACCCGTGGCTTGAGCAAATCATTCCCCACAAACAGAAAAAACCAAAGAAAACAACCCACTCCACCATCCACTCCACCATCCACCGGAACCACCCCACCTCCACCGTAATCAACCAAGGAGGTTGCAATGATGTTACTCAAGAAGAAACACCACAATCCACTACCATTGAAAAAGGCCCACCCACTCACCAAACCCAAGAAACTACCCCCTCGTGCCCAAAAAGACCAATTATTTCCTGCTAACATTGTTTTTAAGACAGTACAAAAGAGCAACAAAGTGAAGTCCCTACTCGTGAGATTGCTAAAGAGCAGAGTGTTCTCAGAACCACCGGTGCTTCAAAGACTAAGTGCTTCAAAGACCAACAAAGGAGCCAACGTGATCGTAATCACCGAGGATCTTGAGGACATTCTAGGATTAGTTGCTACGAGCTTGCTATCAAGAAAAGGCAAGAATTGGGAAACACCCAAAAATTTTCAAGTCAACACTGCAAAGAACTATTCAACAAACAATAGCGCAAGGGGGAGGATCAAAAGAACCCAAGGAGAAAGAACCGAAAAGAAAACAAAATGAAGAAGAAGAGACAAGATCAAGGACATTGCTTTGAGACCTTGAAGGACTTACGGATCAAGTTATGGAGCCATCTCACAAATTTCAAAGGAACCAGAGGTACAGATGGAGCTCAACCATCCGATGCTCAAGCACTAACTCCCGCACAACCTTCAAAGACACCAGATGTGAAGGCCATCGCAAGGCGGTTTCTACAACTCCAAAAGCACCAAAGGTAAGCCCAAAGCAACACCAACAAGGAGCAAAGAATGATCGAGGAGTGGTGCAAAACCACAAGAACTTTTTTACATGCTTTCCTATATTAACTATGCAATATTTTGTTATATTATGCAAGATTTTTGTTATATATTTTGCTACTTATAAACTAATGCTACTATGGATAAATCCCACATGTAATGTTAACCCCCACCCCATTTTGCACACTATTCCCTGTTTTCATCTCAACTTAAGAGCTAGTGAGGACACCGCTCAATTTTAAGTCAGGGGAAGCACTTCAAATTCGATGCATGTGGTATATATATAGTATTTTAAACCTACTAATGCTTGTTTTATTTAATATCTGTTAAATATCTGTTAGTATGTTAGATAAGTAGTTAAGTCTTTTGTAAATAGAGTTTATTTTCATTTTGTTTTAGATTTACTTAACAAAGCATTTTCAAAAAATCAAATTCTGTTTTTGAATAGTTTTTAAGTAAATCAATAGTAGGAATGTACAGATTTTGAAGCATGATCAGCTTGCTATTTCACAAATGATTTTGATGCATCTCTTTAGAACCAAAATCCTCAATGAAAAAGAAAAGAAAAAGAGTCCTTTTTACTTCAAAAACAACCATTGTTATTATCACTTTTACACTTTAAAGTTGATTTTTGAAAGGGGATCAAACTGAGTGAAAAGTTTTTCTGGAAACAAACAGGAATTTAAGAAAACCAAGGTCAAAAACAAAGTTTTATTAAAAACTTAGAAGAGTGTTGAGAAATAAGTTTGGGGGAGATTTTATGAAAACAAAGGCAAAAATGAGGAGCTTAGTACTCAATAAAGTTTCAAAAAGAAAATCAAAAGGTGTCAAAACTATGTTTGCTTAATATCTAAACCGAACTGCTCAAAAGCAGTGCATTTGATTTGCAAACCAAGAAAAAGAAAAGTATGCATAAGGAGGACAATGAATCCTGTTCCAAAGTGCATTTGGTTTGAAAAAGAAAAACAAAAAAACAAATCAAGAAAAAAGTATGCACATGGAGGTCAGTAAAGAGGGTAACATAAGTTTTAAGAAGCATCTAGTGCTTATCTAGTAGATGCTTATGCACCAAAAGAAAAAGAAACATCAAAAAAAGAAGCATTGAGTCAAAAAGTTTTAAACTACTCATGTCAAGCCCTTTGATATACTTAAAGCCCCCTGAGCTTAAGGATCTTGTGAGTCTACTCTATGTTTTGAAACACCTTTGTGTTGACCAAAAGTTTTTCTAAAGTTTCAAAAAGTTTAAGAAAACCTTTTTTGCTTAGTTTGGAGCCAATCAAATTTCAATGGATCACACACGCACATAAAAGAGTTTTAATAGCTTTGGTTGTGATGAATTTCAAAGGCACAAAGACATAGAGATTGGAGGAAAGAAAGGTTCTTTTAAGAGAACATCACATTTTGAAAGATTGAAAGGAGTTGAGCTGATCTGATCTTCTTCATCAAAAGAATCCTACTTGTTATTTTGTTATTTTGTTATTGCTTGAGGACAAGCAACAAGTTAAGTTTGGGGTGTGATAACTCTATTTTATATAGAGTTATTCATAGTCTTTACTTAGATAAATGTTTGAAACCAATGCAATAAACTTGTAAATACAATAAAAAGAGATGAAAATCATAAAATACATTATCAAGGAGATAGAAGTTCAATTTATATACAAATTGGTATGTTTGATATGTTTGTTGAGTACTTTTGCAGATTCTGTGATTTTGCATTAAGTGCTTAAGCATCGAGTGCTTAAGCACCAAAGCATGCAGCTGAAGCATGCAAACAAGCAAGTAGCACAAGACCCCACATTGGAAGCACCTCAATTTGATTTCGTTCTAATGAGCCTTGCTGGCCTCCTACTAGCTCGGTGATCACATGGAATCAATTATCAAGTTACCAAAGAAGTCATCTATGGGATAAAAACAACAAACATCATCATTACACCAAGCCAAATGTCATCAACTAATTGGACCCCTTCAAAAGGAATGTTTCCCACTCAAAGGAATGTTTCCCATTCAAAGTGACAACAATTGACACCTGCAAAATAACTAGGATAAGTCACATGATGGTCAAAGAAAACTTCACAAGCAAGCAAAGAAGTCAAATACTTGAAGACAAAGAAAACCCTCCATGGAAGGAAATCTCCTACTTCTATAAATAGGACTCTTTCATCTCTTGTAAAAAAAAAGAAAAATATTTAGATTACCATATAGATACAATAGTAGTTTTAGATTAAAGTTCATCTTGTTCTTCATTTTATTTCCAAGTCTTTTTACTTCACTTTGATTACTCTAAACTTAAGAGGAAGGTAAGAAGGAATTGACATCTCTATTCTTCACTTCTTCCTAGTTGAGAATCAAGTGTTCTTCATTAATATTAAGTTCTTATTTCATGTTCTTCATCTTACTCTTTATTTACTTTCTTGTTATTTAATTTCTTGCAAGACTTGTCCAATCAAGCAATTTACTTTCTTGCAAGACTTGTCCATTCAAGCAATTTACTTTTAAGCAATTTACATTTCCAAGTTATTTACAATGCTTTCTTTACTTGCTTTGTTTAATTACTTTATGTGGACGATGATGAGCTAAATTCCTTAGTTGGGATGCTCTAGTCATATGATGAACTCGTGAGAACTATTGTGTTGTCCAAAAGGGTGCCTCACTTACTAGTTCTTGTACTTGAATTAAACTTGTTTTAAGGTTAACTTAGAACAAGGGGGAGTTGTATTTACAAGAGATTGACTTACAACTAGATCTCAAGAACTAGAAGCAAAGGCAAGTGTTTATTTAAGTCTTCGATGAGAAATTTGTTTTCCACAAAGTCGCTTTTGGTAATTCCATGTTAATTCAAAAGTAATTAGCATAGTCTTTGTTCATGTGTGGGGTTTTACTAAGGGAAAGTATTTAGCAACTTGAACCACTTGAAAGGAGGCGAGGGAGTTTGACACACTTGCCCTTTACTGCGCAAAAAAACAAGGGTTTATTGAGCTTGTACAGTCACCCCCTTAACTGATGTATCTACACTAAGTGATCACACCGTGTGCTCAAGCACCGAAAGACAAAGACAACATTCTCACAAGGAACTCATATGGTAAAAGCATCTCAACTCTCTCTTAAATTACATCCTCTACAATGTATTTAAATTCTGTTTTTCTATATTCCAAAACCAACCACAATTCTCTCGAATGTTTGTAGACACACTAGTTTACCTATGCTAAACAAACACATTAAAAATTAGTCAATCCTCGTGGGAACGATCTTTACTTACTCTTTATTACTTGTTTGTGACTGTGTATACTTGCACATGCTTATTTCACACACCACTAGCGCGCCAAAATTAAGATCTTTCACCCTTGCTCTACTGCTCTTCTATAGACGTGGTGAGGGACGTGGTCACGTTCAGCACTTTTAACTGCACAAGCACAAGAAACATCAAAACGCTCTCAAGGGCACCACTTGGTGCCAAAATGCACAGATTTATCAATTCAACCTCTGACTAACTAAGAACTAAAAAACTAACATAAAACTAATTAAGTTAACCTTGTATTGCTAGAGAACTTGCGTGATTTATTCTTTGAATGAGTATAAATAACTCATATAAATATGAGTTATCATGGGACAAGAGGTATGGTCATCTCAATTATGCGAGTTTGAGTCAATTACAATCCAAAGGGCTTGTGCTAGGCATTCCAAAGGTAACTGCTAGTAGTGTGGCTTGTGAAGTGTGCATGAAGAGTAAACAATCTAGATTGCCCTTTGCATCAGAATTACCTCCAAGAGCAACACTTGCCTTGGGTGTGGTACATTCTGATGTGTGTGGACCTTTTGAGGTTCCTTCCTTGGGTGGAAACAAATATTTTGTGACTTTCATTGATGAGTTTACAAGAATGATTTGGGTTTATTTGATTAATCAAAAAAGTGAAGTCTTTGATCAGTTTAAAAGGTTCAAGGCATATGCAGAAAAACAGAGTGGCTGCAAGGTGAAAGTATTAAGGAGTGATGGTGGTGGAGAGTATAGCTCCACCGAGTTTAAAAGTTTCTGTGATGAGCAGGGCATAGAACATGAAGTCACGCCACCTTATACACCCCAACACTTTTAGCCCAAGTAGCAGCTGGGCTTGGATCTTCAAGCTCTCTTAAAACCCTAATCTTCCTCTCCAAGTATCTGAAAACAAATCAAATCAGGGAAAATCAATCCATTAATGGTCAAGACCTAATTTTCTAGTATAAATATGTGATCAACCCTCAGTCAAAAACGGACAACAACACCACAAAATCACCTAAACAAGGATTAGGGTTCAAAGTCAGAATCCTAATCCATTGAAATTCTAAGTTTAAAGAAAAAGAGGTAGTAGAAGCAAGGAATCAAATACAGTAGTAGCAACCGTAGCAGTTACAACAACAAGCATACTAGGAGACATATCTGAGGCTGGAGTAAAAGGTTGGTCCCTATGTTATTCTAGATTCTTTAGGTCAGTAAACAGAAACACGTACAAAAGCAAAAGAGTGAATCATAATTAGATTAAAGGCCTATGATACAACCAGACTATTACTAAAAAACAAATATGGCTTAGATTGGAAAAATAGAGTTATTCTGTTTATTTATTTTTTTTATAAAGATGAAGATGAAGGACCAATTAATAGTTTAATTAGGGCGATTATGGCTAATGTATGTTCTTAAAAAATCGTTTTTAGTACTAGTTGCTGCTCTTAATGTTCTTGTTGAGTGCTAGTTTTGGTTCTTTACAAAAGTTTTGGCTATTAGTTTGTTAATTTTCTTTATAGAGTTTTGTTTCAATAAATAATACCAAAAAAAAAGGAGAAGAAACGGACTTGAAGCAGAATAATTAGGGGAAGAGAATAATTAGGATTCTCCCAATAAATGAGTTACCTTATGTAGTAGTCTTTCCTTTGTCATTTTATTTTAATTTTCAATTATTCATTCAGATTACTATTTACGCATGTACTTTAGTTATACACCTCCTAGGCAAACTTTTTTAAAGGAGAACACATGCCTGCTAAAAACGGATTGGGCCCTGCTACTCGCACCACCCTGTTTAATAATACAATCCTCTGTAACTAACAACACTCCTTTTTTGCAATTTTCACCCTTTTCTCATTTTTTTAATTCTTTTTAATACTTTCATTAAATCAAAAACAATAACTAAATATTTATGTTTTTTCCGAACCCCAAAATCAAGTAAAAGGCCAAGTCGGTTGTACAACCTAAGTTAGTCATCAACCTAGGACCAATGAGTCACATACATTCGGTAATCCTAAAAACTTATAAGGAAATAAATAAACCACTTTTCCTAAAAATAGGGGACTAAGCTCGGTTGTACAACCGGGTTAGTCATGTTTCTAGAACTAATGAGTCAGATAGTTCAGAGTTCTAGAATACCTATTCTAAAACCAACTCACCTCACATCAAACAAATTTCTTTCAAAAAAACCTCAAAAATACTTTCAAAGTAGGGGACTAAGCTCGGTTGTACAATCGGGTTAGTCAACATCTAGAATCGATGAGTCATGCAGCATTCAAGGAATCCTAGGACCCCTACACTAAAAAAACACCAACCAACAAACCTTTTTCAGGAAGAACTACGTAGCTTTGATTCCTCCATTGCATCCGGAGGTACGTAGGAGCAAGAGTCCACTCTTCTCAAGCACTAAAAACTAAAAATTTAAATAAGTCTTTTCCTCTATAAAAAAAAAGGGTAATCATTAATGAATCTTAATTAATTAGACAATGGATGTCGTGGGGTGCTAATACCTTCCCCACACATAACGACTCTCGAACCCTAAACCTGCCTTGTCCTAAACATAAAGGGATTTTCCGAATTTGCCCTTAAACTAAAATTTGGTGGCGGCTTCCTTTCGAACTTCGAAGAATACTTTCCCGGATTTTTCGGTCGCTACAGCTGGCGACTCCACTGGGGACTTAATTGTTTTTAGAGAGTCAAAACCTAGTCTAATTATTTAGGATTAATTTAATTTTTACCCTTCCCTTATCTATTTATTTATTTATTTTTGCATGTTATACTTTTATGTGATATATAAACCCTAGGGTAGAAGACGATATTTGTATGTTTTGTTTACATCTTTGGGTTATTTTAAACTGCTCCTACACACACTACACCTCTACACATCACACATGTGAGAAAAGTCCTCTACCCTGACTCGAGTGGAAACCTAAGTTAGAACGAGATTGCGTAGTGATGGCCTGCGGGACGTACGTCTTGTTGGGTGGTCATGAAAATCTCACCTAGAGTTTGATTTCTTTTAAGGATGCTATCCCTTCTAATAGCTTGCCTATTGTTGGGGTCAGTATTCTTGACTGGGGTCCTTGGCTCTAGGGACCATGTGTAGGATTCTTTAGAACCATCCTTGTGAGGTTCACTATAAAAGAAACCTTAGATCCACTCCATAGGATGCCTTCCTAGGGTCACAAAGGAGCTTCATACCCTTGCATTCAAACAAATATCGATGCATACCATCTTTTATCAACAAAAAAAAAATCAAAAAAATAACAAAAATTGTTATATTCCACAAGCTTTAGAAGTTATGCCTCATGCATTTTTCATTTTCTTTGCAATAAAAAAATCCCATGTCGCATGTATTTTTATGACCGTCTGAGAATTAAGAGCTTTATTTTGGAGAGAAGCCATGCATGCTAAAGTCAAAGTCAAACTTTGTACTTTACTCTCCAAACGTAAAACTTATAATTCCCCGGCGCGATAAATAAAATCATATATTATCATTTCATTATCATTGCATTTGCATTTTACATACATGCATTCGCATATCATGCACATTCATTCATTGCATACTTACATCATGCATTAAAAAAAAAGAACAGTATAAATTTGAGAGAAAAACTATGTGAGAGGTGAGACATTCTTGTGAAATAAATCATTCTTTTTGGAAAAAGTTTAGCCATACTTCGTTGCAAGCTCAAGGTGTTTCAAGGCACTCAACTTTTCAAATTAGCAGCATGTTTACATCTTTATCAACAAAGCGTTGCATCTCATCCACCCCATGATGAATTACCGAAATGGTCCACCAAAATTTTCTTTCATGTTAACTCGTGTTAACTCTCTACGAAGCATTCATGTAGTAACTTATGTGTGACATGTGTCTTCATTCTTGTTTGAGTCAGTTAATGTCATTACCTTGTCATCACCCCCGGGTCCAAAAACCTCAAAAATACCAAAAAAAAAAGGAGAAGAAACGGACTTGAAGCAGAATAATTAGGGGAAGAGAATAATTAGGATTCTCCAAATAAATGAGTTACCTTATGTAGTAGTCTTTCCTTTGTCATTTTATTTTAATTTTCAATTATTCATTCAGATACCTATTCTAAAACCAACTCACCTCACATCAAACGAATTTCTTTAAAAAAAACCTCAAAAATACTTTCGAAAGTAGGGGACTAAGTCGGTTGTACAATCCAAGTTAGTCAACGTCCTAGAATCGATGAGATGTACAGTTCAAGGAATCCTAGGACCCCTACACTAAAAAACACCAACCAACAAACCTTTTTCAGGAAGAACTACGTAGCTTTGATTCCTCCATTGCATCCGGAGGTACGTAGGAGCAAGAGTCCACTCTTGTCAAGCACTAAAAACTAAAAATTTAAATAAGTCTTTTCCTCTATAAAAAAAAAGGGTAATCATTAATGAATCTTAATTAATTAGACAATGGATGTCGTGGGGTGCTAATACATTCCCCACACATAACGACTCTCGAACCCTAAACCTGCCTTGTCCTAAACATAAAGGGATTTTCCGAATTTGCCCTTAAACTAAAATTTGGTGGCGGCTTCCTTTCGAACTTCGAAGAATCCTTTCCCGGATTTTTCAGTCGCTACAATATGCATATTTTGGTGAATAGGCCTCGACCTCTTAAATTATTGGTGAATGCCCTCAAGGCAATTTTTGTGATGGATCCACATGCATATGCCCGTGGAGTATTGGGTTGCATTTCATACATTACATACATGTTCTGGTGACTGATTGGGTGTTTATAAACTAATGGTGTATTTGATCGAATCAGACATCGTGTGACTGTAATTCGTGTAATCGTATTTCGCGTAATCAGTATATCCGTGTATCTGTGTTAATGGTGTATTTGACTTGACTGTATCTCTGGTGTGCCCATTCTACTGTGTTTCCTGTTTTATCTATTATTTCCTATGTATAGAGACTCACCCTACTGCGTCGTGTTGCCTCGTATGTCGGCAACCTGCAGGTGACGGTGACTGAAGGTGACTAGAGATCCTTTTTCTAGTGTGGTCGAGTCGGCTCTGATACGTAGTACCGGGGGATGTTTAGTTTGTTATTTCTTTATATTTTGAACTAAGATGTTAAGTTATTATTTTCCACTGCTGTAGTATTTTGTCCTCGGACATTGTTGGTGCTATGTATCATATACTGGAGTTTATTTCAATTAATTGTTTTGGAGTTGTTTAAGGTGTTTTGTTTTAAATGTGACACCCTCGAGTGGTCGCACTAAAAGTTTTTACGCACTCTGATTTTCAAATAATTAAATAGTAGTTATGGTAGAAGGGGGTGTTACATTAAAGCTTTCGAGTGCCGAGGTGTTAAAGCGTTCGATTGCCGAGGTGTTAAAGTTCTTCGACTGCATCGAAGTCAATGCCGAGGTGTTGAAGATCTCAACTGTGTTTGAGTCATTGATTTCGACTAGCTGTAGTTTCATTTTATTGTAATTCCGTTTTGATTGTGAAATTAAGGGAGGATGTTGTAAAATAATAATTTCACAATCGGTTTTAGCGTAGGACATTTGTATTTTCACCTCGGTCATGAGGGCATTTCGGTCTTTTCTCATTGTATGAAAGGGATATAAAATCCCTCTCTGAATAACTGTAATAACTGTCTTTCAATAATAGTGATTTTCCGTTATTGGCGTTTTCGGCTAGTGAAGCTTTTCTCTTCAGCTGAAGGTTTTCTATCTCGGCTTGAAGGTGTTCACGTCGGCTAGAAGTTTCCGACTTCGACAATCTTCTTCTTCTCACTCTGTTTTCATTTTTGAATTGCGAATGATAGTGAAGCATCAATTATGGTGATGATGCATTAACAGAGATACCGCCCTACAAAAGGAAGTCCCATGTAGATTCCGGGTCATCCTCTGTGTCCCTCCCACTAAAGGCTATTAAACAAGAAGAGTAGACCTTCAAAATCTCTTTGAACTAAGTCATTCTTTTTAGATTTGGCGAATCCAGAACAGACTTTATGCTTAGAACTGTTTGTTTAATTTCGAATTATGCTTTTACTTTTGGGAATAATGTTACAATAGTTGGGTTATCCCAAATTGCCTTTCGGATTGACAGCTTTATCAAAGTATTCTAACACACTTCAAAGTTAGCGGCAAATTGATAATTTTCAAAAGATTTAGACATTTATACTATGGCGAAATTGGTTTACTCTTTTTTTTTTTATATATAGCGGAACCTAAATGGCATGACCGACACCTCTTATAAATGCATCCCACCCATCCCCCAACCAGATGTTCCCGTTGCGCCTCTCCACTTTTATCAAGTGTCTGTGTCAATCTTTAGTGGTGAGAAGAACCTCCTGATCAATTAAGTAACCCCGTATCTTCGTGAAATTACGAGGGAATTTCAGTAAAATTAATATTAGAAGATTAATAATTTTAGTAACGAAATTAATAAATTTAGTCCGTGTTAAACGGATACCATTGCTTACAATTCTATTACCGTGACCATCAGAATATTTTTTTTTTTTAAAAAAAACCGCTCAAATCAGTGCCCTGTATAACACAGCATTAGAAACTCAATTTAAAGATAGCTAAATCAATAGGATGTATAAAGATAGGTATGGTGTAAAATAGCAGACAAACTAGGGTTTAAAACTCTAAAAGCTCCTCCGTGAGATGAAGAAGATCTGAGCAGAACTTGCATTATGGTTAACAAGGACAAAATATATGACACAACTTCACAAATACATGAGATAAAGTAATATATGACACACAAATATACTAATACATCTGTTAGTAACAATCAAATATGCCTATTGTGTTTTTCAAAATTGTGGTTCATGACAATGACTATTAAAATGATGCTAAGAAAATGATATGGACTTATACGCTAGGGCATTTATAAACGACGTTGTACAATAAAACGCATATGCATTATACTTAAATGATTGAAGCGACAACTAAATATTTAATAAAGACCGATCAACGAATCAAAATATTACGCTCAATCGAAATGTATACCACACTTTGACACGGGTGATCATACTAGTAGTGTGTATATATATATATATATATATATATATATATATATATATATATATATATATATATATATATATATATATATATATATTATTTGAAATTAATTAAGATCCAGTATTATAGTGACACAACAAAAGACTTACCGATAGAATTTTTCAGCAACTACTTGATCAACCTCCATGTTGACACATATGGGATCATTTTCACATATTCGAACAAGAGACGATTGTAATCTATCTCCAACTCTCTTGTCCCAAACCATCTTCAACGTGACGGAAACATCATTTACCGCTTTGGTGTGTGGGGATCTCGGCATGGTTTGTCCCATTAAGGGCCTCGCGGCTGGGAATTTTCCCCTGTAGGGACTGGACGAGGGAGAAAATTCTTTTTGGCCAATTCAGAGACGAGAACCATATCCCCGCGCAGACGAGAGTAACGAAAGAAAAAATTTCATAATGAGAATCGGGGCGGAGAAAAGTTTGGGGGACGGGGATGCAACCTACCATGCCCCTTTGGGGATAGAGGCGGGGGAGGAAAATTTCCCACACTGGGAATTGTGAACAGGGACAAGGAAATTTTTGTGGAACAGGGATAAGGACCACACCCCCGTGGGACATGTGGGGGGAGTAAAACTCTAGATGTCTGAGATCAAGGGCAGGGGAAACAGAGAAAAGTTTGGAGTGATGGGACGGGGAGCGGGGGAGTACTCCGGTACTCCCCGCCCCTACCTCGCCTTATTGCCATATTTACATTGTCGGTGTAATCAAACTAGGTGTTTACCTTTTAGTTTCAAACATGTGTTTCAAATTGCCTATGTTTTTACTTCAATTTTATGTACCCCTCAAAATGTGTGGCGTAATTTGTTTTTGTATATGCACCGTGTTTGTTTTTCAAAATGAGTGTCCATGTCATTGTTCATCGAAAAAATCTAATTTCTTTGAACACATTACAGTACAATCAAAAGCTCCACCAAGATTATGGAATTCAGGAAAACTATATAATGTCAAACTTTAAACCATATTAGTCATGCACATGGCATGCAATGTTGCCCCGTGCATCGCGCGGGTAATGGTCTAGTAACAACGGAACACGATTATGGACTTTACTTCCTTCCTAGGTCGAAGTGGCTGAGGAACGGCGCAGACACGGATTGGGTGAGTCTGTTACAATCATTCAATGTGTAGCGTAACCCTGGAGGAATTGCGGCGTGAATATCGGTGGGTCCAGTAGTAAAACTGATTCTAATGGTACAGAGATACAGCAGGGGCCCACGGATAATAAAAAGCCAAATAATGATGATGCATTTTTGTGTGAGGTTGACCGAACAAGACAAAGAGCCAGTGGGACCAACATGAGTCAACTCAGTGACTCAATTGACTCAGTGTTTAATAACAACACAAACAACGTAGGTGGAGGTGAATACATGCATGATAGTGTGGCTGTGAACCAAGAATAAAATGGAGTGGATTTTTTAAAAGCAGGCCTGCCAGGATCAATGAGTATCATTAATTTGAACTGCCGGTGCTTGGGCAACCTGAGTGCAGTTCCGTCAATCCCGGACCTCATCCGAGCGTACCAATCGGATGTCATTTTTTTGTGTGAATCTTTGGTACATGCAAACAGAATTGAGGAGATTCGTGTGCGTTTGGGTTTTGACCATGCTTTTGTCGTGGATAGAGTGGGTAGAAGTGGGGGACTTGCTATGTTATGGAGACATCCTTTTGATTGTAATGTGTTGAATTATGATACGAATTTTATCAATGTGGAAGTTACTTATGTGGGACGTCCTGTGTGGAGACTGACTGGCTTTTACGGGTATCCGGAGAGCGGAAGGAGGCATGACTCATTGGACCTCCTTAGACATCTTTCCAGAGACAATGATCTGCCATGATGTATCATGGGAGACTTTAATGACATCCTTTCAAATGAGGATATCCGACGGCAAAATGACTGGCAACCTTGGGTTATCAGGGGTTTTCAGGAAGCTGTGCATGATTGTGGATTGTTGGATTTACCTATGGAGGGGTATCAATATACATGGACCAAGAGTGTTGGTACACAGGTAGTGAAGGAGGGTCGCTTAGATGGTGTGTTTGTAACTCAAAGTTGGCTGGATTCTTTCCCTCACAACAAGTTTGTTAATGGTGTCTCAGACAAATCGAATCATTCACCACTCTGGCTTCGTTTAGATGAGTGGGATCGTAGAGCTGGTCATTGTTCTTTTAAGTTTGAAAACGCATAACCGGAGCTTCCTTTAGTTGTGGAGGAGAGTTGGAACGTTAATGGTGGGGTGGATTTTATGTCAAAAATGGGTCACTGTACTCAAGCCGCGGATGCTTGGGGAAGGAGGCTTAGAGCTCGTTACCGTGTGGAGATCAATGATTGTCGTAGGAGTATTGAGGAGTTGAGACTGATGCCCGGTGGTAGTGAAGGCGCGTTGTTATTAGAGAAGAAGCACCGACATGAGTACTCTATTGGCACAAGAGGAAGCTTTTTGGAAACAACGGGCAAAAGTTTATTGACTCCTGGATGGGGATACAAACTCTCATTTTTCTCATGCAATGGCAAGTGCAAGAAAGAGGCGAAATCATATTACAAAATTGGCTTTAGATTACATCACTAAACCAAGTGTTTAGTGATGGTCACTAAATTAATTTCATCTATTGGATGTTCAATATTTTTACTAAAATACATCTAATGGTTATTATTTATAGAGGGTATTTTGGTACTCTTCAATATTATGCCTAATAATTATATAATTATTAATAACAACCAATTAATATATTTCCTATTTTTAAGGCACCACATTAATATCATGTTTATTATTCCTATTAAATCTTATTTCTTTTTTCTTTCTTTCTTTCTCTCCCCTAAATTCTGAACGTCTTCTTCTTCTTCTTCTTCAATATCAATTCTGAACGTTCTTCTTCCTATCTTCAACTCCATTTTTTCTTTTTTCATGTTATTTCTCATTCCATTCAATATTCACGTTTCAACAATCAAGTTTCAATCATATAAATCCTTCCCATATATTTGATACGATTGACATCTCCTACAAATATTGACAACCTTCAAGCTTCTTACATGGATTGATGGCTCAATACGAGATTGATGATCATGGGACGAATATAAGCTTTACACTTTAATGGTGCTAGCGACTCTCTAACCACACCATAGCTAAATGGTGGCTAGCGACTCACTAACCACACCATAGTGAAATTGTGGCTAGAGACCTATAAGTGGCTAGCCACAATCCACACACACATCGTTAGTTAGGTTTATATATATATATATATATATATATATATATATATATATATATATATATATATATATATATATATATATATATATATATATATATTTGTGTTGTTGGGGTTTTAGAGTAGCCGCTTTTTAGTGTATTGGATGAGTTACTCATTTTCCTTTTTTTGTGGAATTAAATTTGGACGTTACTTTTATTAATCATTTCCAAAACTAATGGCTAATAAATCGGAACCATATAATAGTTGATATTAAATTATTATATTTTTATTAATTGGTAGTTTACATATGTACCCCTTTAGTGACTATCACTAAAGAGGTCCATTATTTCTTTGGTCCAGCCTGGGCTACCCAAGTAGATAATGTGCAATTACTAAAGCCTCTTGAATTTGAAGAATTTAAACATGCTCTTTTCTCAATGCACTCTGATAAGGCACCGGGCCTGGATGGATTGAATCCGGCCTTTTTTAAGAGATTTTGGAATTTATGTGGGATGGAGTTGTTTCATACGGGGAAGGAATGGTTAGAGACCGGTGAATTTCCTAGGAGCTTGAATGATGCCAATATTGTCTTAATTCCTAAAGTGGACAACCCCTTGTCTATGAAGGATTTGAGACCAATATCTCTATGCAATGTTATGTATAAGATTATTTCCAAAGTTCTTGCCAACCGTCTCAAGCCTTTACTACCAAGTTGTACTGGGATCGAGAAATCTGCTTTTATTGAGAACCGCTCTATTCTTGATAATGTTCTCGCGGCGTTTGAAACTATTCATCACTTGAAGTGTCGTACTAAAGGGAAGATTGGTGAGATGACGTTAAAGATTAATATTAGCAAAGCATATGATCGTGTTGACTAGGGTTTTTTGAGGCTAATGATGTTGAAACTTGGTTTTGATGAGAAGCGGGTTAGTTGGATGGTTATGTGTTTGGAAACAGTAAGCTACTCAGTCTTGGTTAATGGCGAGAGAGTCGGTCATATCACACCAGGGAGAGGGCTTAGACAGGGTGACCCACTATCACCCTATCTTTTCATTATTTGTGCGGATGGACTCACTACACTTCTAAAAAAAGCTAAGGCTAGAGGAGACATTCATGGAGTGAGAGTGTGTAGGGGGGCATCATCCCTCACACACTTACTTTTTGCTGATGATTGTTTTTTGTTTTGCAGAGCAGATAGCAGGGAGAGTAGAAACTTGAAAAATATTCTAAACATTTATGAGAGAGCCTCCGGTCAAGCAATTAACATGCAGAAGTCTGGAATTTTCTTTAGCAGGAACACAACTTCGGAGCCCAAGGAAGAGGTGACTTATTTACTTGAAGTTAATGAAAGTCTAGGCACTGACAAGTATTTGGGGCTCCCTTCAATGGTTGGTCGAAACAAGAAGCAGA
This sequence comes from Oxytropis ochrocephala, assembly GCA_020916435.1. Lineage (NCBI taxonomy): Eukaryota > Viridiplantae > Streptophyta > Magnoliopsida > Fabales > Fabaceae > Oxytropis > Oxytropis ochrocephala. The sequence continues at coordinate 3,679,437 of CM037095.1, read as the reverse complement.
TTTTTGGCTATCTCCGGGATAGAATGTGGAAGCGTATCCAAAGTTGGTCTGGGAGGCATCTCTCCAAAGCAGGTAGAGAGGTTCTATTGAAATCGGTAGCTCAATCTATACCCACTTATTGTATGAGTGCTTTTCTAATTCCAACCACTTTAGGTGAAGAGCCGGAGAGAATGATGAATTCTTTTTGATGGGGTACAAACCATGGAGCAAGGAGAGGTATTAATTGGCTTAGTTGGGATAAACTCACAATCCGGAAGGAATTTGGAGGTATGGGTTTCCGACACCTTAATGGTTTCAATTTGGCAATGCTAGGGAAGCAAGCATGGAACATTGTGACGCATGCAGATACTATTGCTAGTAGAGTGTTTAAAGCAAAATATTTTCCTCAAAGTGATTTTACGGGGGCTCGCTTGGACCATAATCCCAGTTATGTGTGGCGTAGTATCTTCGCTTCTCGGATGATTGTTAAATTGGGTGCTAGGTGGAGGATTGGTAATGGTGAGAGTGTGCCGGTGTGGAGTGAACCGTGGATTAGAGAGAAAAAGGACAACTTTGTTAGATCTCCAATTGTGCCCGGAACTGAACATTTCACTGTTAAAGATTTATTTGATCCTGCTACCAGTGAGTGGAATGTTCGGCTTGTGAACCAAATTTTTAATAATGAGGAGGCAGCAATTATAAAAGCCATGCCTTGTTTTATTTCAAATGATAATGATAGATTGATTTGGAGCAAAAGCAAAAATGGTAATTATTCTGTAAGGTCAGCCTATTTTTCCATAATGGAAGACCTTGTGGATAGCTCTAGCTTTCGAATAGATGATGAGTGGATGAGCATTTGGAAAATGAGAATTCCTCCGAAAGTAAAATTGTTTCTGTGGCGTGCTGTGAAGGAGGTATTTCCCACTCGTAGTAATCTTCTTCGGCGTCATGTTATGTGTGAGAACCATTGTCCAATGTGTGAAGGGAATCCGAAGAATGAATGACATGCTTCTTTTGGCTGTTTACATGCTGAAAATGTGTGGAATAATGCTGGTTTTTTGCACCCGGTGAAGACAGCTATGGACGAGTCCAAAAGTGTTTTCGTGAGTGTTTTTTCAAGCTGCTATGTTCGTTGGCAGGCAGTGAAAAAAACCGATTTGCTATGATGTTGTGGGCTCTTTGGCGTAGGAGGAATGATAAGGTGTGGGAAGGGGGTCTTGCAGCCGGTCGGTCAAGTGGTTAATCGCGCAATGGATTTTTTTCATGAATGGGGGTTGGTGAGGCTATGGCCTGCTGTAGCTGAAGCAGAAAATCAGCAACAACAGCAGATCAAATGGGAAAAACCAGCAACCGGAACGCTCAAGTGCAACGTCAACGCAGCTCTATTTGCGAATGATAATAAGTACAACATAGGTATGTGTATTCGGGACTCCTCTGGTGTTTTTTTACAGGCAAAACTATGTGGCTTAATGGGATTCCAACACCTCCAGAAGAAGCAGAGGCAATGAAACTTGGGCAAACTCTTCTTTGGTTGGGAGATTTGGGACTAACATTAGTTTCCATAGAGTTGGATTGTTTACCAGTTGTGAATGGATTGAAGACAGACCTACGATCTAACACTGAATTTGATGTGCTTTTGTCTTATTGTAGAAATTATTTATCTAGTTATCCAAGCTTTCAGGTAAGCTTTGTGAGGAGACAAGCTAATCTTGCAGCTCATACGTTAGCGAGAGCGTTAAGATTGAATGCTTGTTCTCATGTTTTTGATTTTACTCCATCATGTATTGAGACCATCATTGTTAATGAAAGGCCTTTGTTTCTTGTGTTTTTTTGTTCACTTTTTTTTGGTATACTTTATAGTAAAATATTGGCTTAATTACAATTTTGATCCCCCTATTTTTGCCAACTCACGATTTTAGTTCTTCAAGAATTTTTTTTACGAATTTAGTCCCCCTATTTTCACCAACTTACAATTTTAGTCCCCCAAAATTATATTCACGAATTTAGTCCCACTATTTTCGCCAACTCACGATTTTAGTCCCCCTATTGTCAACTCACGATTTTAGTCCCCCTATTTTTCCTAGAGGGTGACTTTGATTTTAAAAATTGGAAAAATAGGGGGACTAAAATCGTGAGTCATTGAAAATAGAAGGACTAAATTAAGTGAGAAAATTCTTGGGGACTAAAATCGTGAGCTAGTGAAAATAGGGGGACCAAATTCGTGAAAAAATTTCTTGGGGGATCAAAATCGTGAGTTTGTGAAAATAGGGGGACCAAAACTCTAATTAAGCCTAAATAATAAGACTTAGATTCTAAACTTTGGTAAAAAAAGAGTTAGATTCTAAATAAAATGTTTTTAATATAAGGGTAAAAATGGTATAAAAAGTTATAATGCATTCTGCTCATTGATTGTCCAAACAAAGGAGTGGGAATTTTGTTCCATTCAGTCCGAAAATTCCCAAACGAAGGAATGAGAATTTTATCCTATTCTGTTCTGCTCCACTTTATTCCATTCTTCTCTGCTTCACTCAAACATGCTTAGTTGGAGAGTTCTGATGGAATCTTTGTTTATAGATCTAGCGGTCTTTCAAGTTATTTTTGTATACCGAGCTAGTTTTTTAAGTCTTTTTTCTTTCAAATTTATCTTTTTAAGTTTTGGAACGTTAACATAGTTGACATGTTCTACGTGTTAAGAGTCACACATCGGATGTGCTATGGCTCCAACCCTCAAATACTCCAAAAATACCCTGACGTGAAACGCGCTTCCAACCTTCCCCCCACGCTGCATTTTGTATTGGTACGAAACTATAATTCCGAACCGGTTCGAAATTATAGTTTCGTACTGTTAAAAATCTTGCAATGGGGGTGTTTGCCAAAACATAACACACACACACACTTTGGTTCTGAACGGGTACGGAACCAAACTTCTATACCTGTGTAATCCAAAAAAAAGAGGGCGCGCATGTTTCACTAATGGCATTTTGGTCATATCACAGGTTTTGGGGTGTCCAGTGAGTAGTTGGGGGTTGTAGGAAGTATGAGCCTTATAAGGCTAAGTTAGGCCCAACCCTAAATTCTAATATGGTTTCAAAGTCAATCCGAGATTCATTGGGTCACTCGCTATCGAGCCATTCGAGTTACGCTCCAACTGTCCAGTCTTGAGCATGAGGGGTGTGTGTTAAGAGTCCACATCGGATGTGGTATGACTTGAAAAAGAGTTTATAAGTGGGAGACATCCCTCACTCTACAAGTCGGTTTTGTAAGACTGAGTTAGACCCAACTCTATATTCTAAGACTAAGTTTACGTCCTCTGTAAAAAAAACTTAATGTGGCCGTTAAATCACTGACGTTGATGTTACAATGTTTATGTGGCACGTCCAACAAACCATTTTAATCTGAGTCCTACTTTTTTATTTAATGTTTTATTTTACTAAAAAAATATAAGTTAGGGTTCTTCAAATATTCCGAAAATCCAACTCTTAATCATGACTTGCAAACTATGATTTGAAAAAAAAAAAATAATCATAAAGTCTCTACCTTTCATCCATTATTTTATTTAATCATGACAAATTAGGGTGAGAGAGAGAGAGGGGAGGGAGGGCGGCAACTAAGAGAGAGGAGGAAGAGAGGAAGTAGTTTTACTTCAATGTTTACTTGAAATGTATTTATTATACGTATGTGTTTGTTGTCACAAAAAATGAATCAACTTATGCTTTAATTTTGCTCCTGTTTAGGGATCGAATCCTTGTGGAATCTTCATCGGCTTAATTTTATGAGCTGCATCGACATCCTCACCAGAGCAGAGTTGCTTCCTCTTTCCAATTCCCTTGTCTCTTGTCTCCCCCTTTATTTCTAACCCTAATTTGTTTTTTATTAAACGCAAATTTGATTTTCATTATTTTGATAAAGGAAATTAAATAAAACTTTTATTCAATTATGACAATGACAACCACACAGACATCTTAATAGGATACACATATATGTATTTCCTATTAAATATTGTACACACACTAAATTGATTTCCTTCCTCATACATATAAAAGTTTATTCAACCTTTGAAGTCAAAATAAAACTAAACAAATTAAAACAACATCTGTGATAAAACCCATGGGTCCACTGGTTTTGCCATGGTGCAGTTAGCTCCTGCCTCCTCAAGCATTTGGATATTTTCTTCACTGTAGTTTGAGCACATAGCCACGATCTGGCTTTGTATACCCATCTGACGCATCCTTCTCACCAACTACACAAACAAAATCATAAATCAATTTCTCAGTAAAATTGCAGAGAGAAAGTTAATGACGGATTCATGTTTTTCCGTCGTTAATTTTGATCACTAATTAAACTTTTTCTAGTAGTGAAACATGATAAACAAAAGTATAACGAATTTGTTGATACCTCTGGTCCTTGGATTACAGGCAAATCAAAATCAACAAAGATGAAATTAAAGTAGGTAGGAGTCATCGAAAGTTGCTGTAATGCTTCATCAGCATTTGCCATAGGCAAAGTAGAAATGCCTAATGCTTCCAACATAGAATGCTCAAGGCGCCTAGATTCAGCCACACCATCCACCAACAATGCATGTTCTGGAAAAGTAAAGTTATCTGATTGCCTCTTCTTAATTGGCATTTTCATCTCCTCTGTCTTTCTTAGACGTTTAACTCCTATGAAGTGTGTAGCCATGATGTAGTTTCTACATAAAGTTAGAGAAAATAAGAAATTAGGCTATATAAATGAACAAAATAAATGAACAAAAAGGGGAAAATGAAGTTTATGGGTATTTTTTCAAGGAGGTAACAAAATAAATATAGATCTTACTTCAAATTTCCATGATATATGACAATAATAAATAATGCTAATAAAGTGAGGAGATCAATAAGAAACTTCAATGTAGAAAGGAGCAAGTGATTGCAAAGAAAATAAATGGTTTGAAATTTTGCATAGGTTGCAAGTTGTTAGGCATGATGAAATAAAATTGCAATACCCTTGTGAAATGTAAAGAAGTAGCAAATAAAAATTTACATCCAATTTTGTGTTTCTGACTTTAATTTTTGCTAACTTTGGTAAATTTAGGGTTTTGACAGAAAGATGAAAAAGAGAGTAAAATACGATGAGAGAAAATGAGTTGAACGAGAGACAGAGAAATAAAAGTAGGGTGCGCAGTTCTCGTCTAAGAGTTAGACGATCTCTGCCCAGAAACTTGCCTGTAACTCTTAGGATTTGTATCTTCAGCGATGCTCGGTGACAGGCTTATATAGACAATATGCATTGGACTTTTTTTCCTTTCTCAATCTTTCAAAGTTTACAAATTTTACATTTTACGAAAAAGTATCGTTTAATTTTATTATTATTATCATTGACAACATTATTATTATTATTATTATTATTATTATTATTATTATTATTATCATCATTGACAAAATTATTATTATTACTATTATTATTAAGGTTAAATATGTTTTTATTCCCTATAAAGTTTGGGTATTTTTATTTTAGTCCCTAAAAATTTTCACCTATTTTTGGTCCTTCAAGTTTTTTTCCGTCAAGAGTTTTAGTCTCTCATGACTTTTAATAACATTTTTATAGCACTTCTTAGCGCTAATAAAGTTATGAGGAACTTAAACTCCTGACGGAAAAAACTTGGAGACGAAAAATAGGTGAAATTTTTTGAGAAATTAGAAAAAAATCCAAATTTCATAGGACCACCAATATTTTAACTCTTATTATTATTAGAGTAATTTTTTATAGTCATCAAGAACCCAAAATCAGATGCCCTTTTTACCTATATATTTTTCCTTATCCATGTAAAAAAATGACACATCACTAGAGGTCCTCGCTATTTGCTGAATTAATTGAGAATTTCAGGGATATGAGGATACTGCTCTAGGTGTAATCATGTGATAATGTGTGTGTAGTATTTATTTGTTATTTCTTCTATTGACAAAAAATATTAAGAGAGTGCATTTCATAAGTAAATATATGAGGAGTAAAATTTATATCTGTAATATAACTTTTACATTTATTATAAGTAATATTTTATGTAGCAAATAGTTTTGGATATATATATATATATATATATATATATATATATATATATATATATATATATATATATATATATATATATATATATATATATATATAAATAAAATGAAATATATATTTGTCGTATACGTGCGTACTGTACTCCCTATGATTTCAAATATAAGCAATAAAAACTTACGTTATAAAGTCTAAAATATAAGCAAATTTTAACTGACTTTATTATGTTGTCAGAAAAACTAACTTTATTATATTTCCTCCAAAAAAAACTAACTTTACTATATTTAATATTATTATTTTAATGATACCCATAATTTAATACAAGTCTTTCTACTGTTTTCAATAACGTTATTTATTGATGTGAAACAATTACTGTAAGAGTAATTCTCATTGACTTTTAATCATCATCTCTTCTTGGAGATTCTGTCAAAAAAAAAATCACTTATTGGAGATTACTTTTTCTTATAAATCAAATGTCCTTTAGAGTCATATAGTTATCATCAAAATGAATTATATAAAATAAGTTTTTTAAAAATTGTTATTACTTTTAGTGGTAATATTTCTAAGGAATATTTACATTTTCATAATAAGGATATATTTAACATATTATATGTTTATTATGTGATATTAATATTTTTAAGTAGCATTTTGACCAATATATTTATGTTTTTTGACCAATGATCAATATATTTATAAACATAGTAAAATTTAAGTTTTCAAGCATCAATAAATGAATTACTTATGGTAGGGGTCTCTTCCAGCTTAACCGAGGTTAAATCTCTTCCAGCATTGGGCATGCAGCAGTGTTAAATCTCTTGGAGAGATTTGTTGCTCATTATGGTATTGTCCGACTCGAGAGATTAGTCTCTGCATTCGCACATAAGATTCCTGATTTTTAAAAAAACAAATGAATTATTTTGCTATTGAAGTATGCCGTTCTTATATTAAATAATACGTTTATACATTTATTATTTAAATTAAATTGTTTGTGTTAAACTTTATCGTAACTTTTGTCGTATAAAATATAGTTTTTAAAAACTTTATTATTAAATTATTAATAAATCAATAGCAAAATAATTATTAATTTATATATAGATGTTAGAATTGAACACCAAATATATTATAAAATCTGGAAAGTGATTGCTATATTTAAAAAATATTATTTATTATTGGATGTTATACTAAAAAGGTACTCCTTATGTTACCGAATATAAGTAAAAACTAGTCAACAAAAGTTAATGTATTTGGTTCAAATTTTGACCAAATGCATCAACTTTTATTAATCAATTTTTACTTATATTGTGTAACGGATGGAGTATTCTTTAGGTTATACCACACTTCCAAAAAAAATAAAAATAAATAGACTCATTCTTATTATAACATTTCTTTGTTTTTTCCTGGGTTTTCTAACATTTATAAGACAATATTTATTATTTATAAATGTTAGAGTAAACCTAGGAAAAAACAAAGAAATGTTATAATAAGAATGAGTCCATTTATTTTAATATTTATTGGAAATATGGTATAATTAACCTAAAGAATACTTCATTCGTTATAGAATATAAGCAAAAATTTGTCAATAAAAATTGATGTATTTGGTCCAAAATTTGAACTAGATACATTAACTTTCGTTGACCAATTTTTATTTATATTCGGTAACATCCAATAATAAATAATATTTTTTGAATATAGCAATCACTTTACAAATTTTATAATATATTTGGTGTTTTATCTGTATATGCTATAAATTTTATTATATGATATATCTTTTTATTTAATATTTAGTATTTTGTAGTAACACTACTCACATTTAATACTTAGATTTTAGTAACAAGATATCGTTGTCCAATGACTTGAGTTATCCTGATATACTAGGGTCAATCTGATGCTTCCCAAGTTAATTCCTGCGGTGAGAGCTTGATGTTGACAATGTGAGATTTGTTTCTAAACACAAGTGGAGATTAATTTTTTGCTGAAAATGTTGGAACACCGTGTGTAAACAACAATGGTATGATACAATAAAATATTAAGTTTTAGTAAAGAAATCAATCTACTATAAAAAGAGGCAAGTAAGCCTCCATCAAAATTACAATTGTGCCTCCTTCCATTAGTTATAGTAGATAATTTTTTTAACTTTTTTTTTTTATAATCTACTCAAACTATTAAAATTAATCTAATTAACCACTACTGATTGTTAAAAAAATACTTATTGTCAAAAAAAAACTTAAATCTAACAAAAGTTTCAAATTTATTTTTTCCAAAAAATTAAATGATTAAATTTATATTATACTCAATAGTTAAATAATCTAAAATTTACTATCTACTATAATCTAAAACTATTAAAATTTGATCGTACCTGATCAATGAAGTCCTGGTCGATGTTATTTGGCCCGGTCGTTGAAGTGGTTGAAGGGACCGGGTCTTGATTGCACGCGGGTGGTACCTGCAAAGACACTCTGACGCTCAAGTTAGAGTTCAATCGGACAGGAGCATAATGGGTGTAGATAGTGTACCTTATTTTTGGCCTCTGGACCCTATTTATACAACTTGTAGGCTAGGCGCTCTGGCCGTTGAGGACTTAGCGGATATTGCGCGCTTCTTGCGAACAAGTCGTTTGTTGGGCCGCGCTGGGCCTATCTCGTCGAGTGGACCTCTGGCCTAGTCCGGAACAAAATTAATCAATTTAAACACTAAAGATTGTAAAAAAAACTCTAACTACTAACAAAAATTACAAAATAAGTTTTTTATAATTAAGTGAATGCAATTAAATTAATATTAAATCATATAAAAAAAGAGTAAACACGTGACAACGAGAGTGACAACAAGAGACCGGCAACAAGAGCGGTAACGGGAGTGCCAACGGCAGAGGCAGCGAGAACACCAACGGAGTGCCAGCGGGAGAGGCAGTGTGGTCTCTTATAACAGCTTCACCACCCCATTTTTCGTCAACGGATCCAACAACATTAAAATTTAATTTAAAATTGTCAATAGAGGTGGAGACCAAATATGCGGTCCTACTTAAAATATTGTGGCCCGTTATAATTATAATTACCGAGCTTCTCATGCTTCTCGCAACCAAAAATAATTTTATCTCTAGTCCCCCTTTTACCTCCACCTTTATTAGATCTGATAATGATAACCACAACATCAATGCCTCTCCCAACGTCTCTGACCCAGCGTATAACTGTAGGAAATAGCTACAAAATAGACAATTGTTAGGTACTTAATTAAATAAATATCTGCGTACATATTTAAAAAAAATGATTAATTAAATATACCGTCTCTGGCATGAATGACTCTGATGTATCTATCTCGACCGGAACCAACTGTGACTCACTATCCATATCTATTCCAGTTTTATGGAAAAAAAATTAAGACGTAATAAATTAATGACATAATTGTTCAAAATTAGAACATGAAAAGTAAATACATTGTAGCTAACTTAACTTGTTTTAACTATATATACATATACATTATTTTTCAGGTCATGAACGCAGGGGGTAGTTATAGACTTCCTGATTATTAGTATATAATAGAATGATCTTAGAAGATTATGTCATTGGGCCAACAATGTCAATTGGTTGCCATGCGTCCTCTAAATCATTTTTGGCTGTTGCTTTTCCCACACCCCCTCCTACTCTAAACACACCCCATAAGGGTGTGAAAAGACCAAAAGACCTATTTTTTTTCAGAAATTTTCACATGTTCGAACAGGTTCGAACGAGGCCGTTCGAGTGTGTTAAATATGGACAGACACCCCTTGGGTGTTTTTTCAACTGTTCGAATAGGGTCATACGAACAGGTTCGATGGTGGTCATGCGAACATGGTCGAATGCTGTTGATCGAACAAATGTTGCGTAATTCTGCGCAGATAGCGGCGGTATTGGACGCCTCGATTCCACCGGCGCTTTTAATCAACGGTTTACAATCAGTCAAATGTGTCAGATAAAGGAGTGGATGTCAATCCCTTTGGAAATTGTGTCTGAACGGATAGAATTTAAACGGCTCAGATTTGTGATCTAAAAATGAAATCAACGGCTGACATTTCACCACGCCTATTATAAAAGGGGTTCACATCCTCAGACCTTCTTCACCAAACCCTAATCTGCTTCTTCCCAACCCACCGCTTTCTTCACCAAAACCTTCTCTCCTTCTTCCCAACCCAAATTGAAATGGAATGGCAATTGTGCTCAACCCAAGACTCAAACGACAAATTCCTAACGACCGCTTCACCACAATGGGACCGCTGTCACCGACTTAACAACATGGTGTTGTGTTTCGTTGTCCTAACTATGTCTTCGCAGGATGAGTAAGGACATCACCTTCGCCAACCAAGGAAAAGGTCGTGAGGAAGATTCGTCCGCAGGAGCGTGGCGTAAAGACGTGGAGCGTATACGTTTCAAAAAGTTCAATTGTAGAGATGATGGTACTTGTCCAATGATTCGATCATGGAGATCCGAAATGACGACGACGTCCGCGCGCAATGATGGAACATCTAGCTAACGCCCGATGGGGCGACGGATCTTAGAGTTGTGCGTGGACACAATACTGAACTGCGAGAAGAGGTCATGCATCTTCTTCAACCACCACCACCCGCACCACAACAACCCATACTTACGCACCTCGTAAAGTTGAGTATGAGATGACTAACAGTCTTTGGGACGACCATTCAGTCCGTTGATTCATAGTCGTGAATCAAGAACTAAAACTTTCATGCTTAAGAACAACATCACATTCGCGAATTGAAAGAAAAAGCGATAAAAATGTGAAACTAGATGGTGTTCAAAGAAAGAAATTAAAAATCGAATGTGAATCCCCTACGTCGTAAATTTGGAACCCACGTGTCGTATTCGGAAGTGCCTTAAGCCTATCAAGAATGACGAAGACGTTCGTTAAATGTTTGAGAAACATGAAGAATTCCAAGGTTTCATTGAACCTTATCTCGAATTGTTCGTTGAAACACGAGAATCGTCTAAGAAATCCGTAGTAGAATTAGATTGTATTTTGTTTTCCCTGTCGCTTCGTTTTAAATTTCCTATCCTTGTATTTTTGCAATTTGTGTTTTTAATTTCTCGTTCTTATCCAATATTAAATCTGTTCAACTTTTTTATTTTACCGTAATTGTTACCGTAATGACAATAAATTTGCGCCAACGTAAAAGGAATTTCAAATTAAAAACCAAATGAAACAAAGTTGTTAAATTATACAAAAAAAGTAAACAAATATCCTCCTAAGACATATCCTACTTTGGGTGTTGCGCCTCCTCCTCCTCTCATACACATTCCCAAACCTCCTCCTAAACCCACGGAAGGGGTTGAAGCGACCCTCTTGATCTTGCCAAACATGGTCCCGACTCGGCTCAGGGACATGATCATCGATGGCCCCATCAATGTCATCAACCAAATCAATCACTCTGGTAGCATCTCACAACCAAATAACATAACATTATTACTTAAATAAATAGAATATTAAGAAACATTATCATGCAATTAACATAAAAGACACGTACCACGCCGACATCGGGCTCATCCGCAAGTCTGCGATAATGCTCGGGGAAGAGAAGGGATGTGAGACCCTAGAGTACCATGGAAAGTAGCCCGCACCGTGTTTGACGAGTACGGCACACAGGGGAGGCCCCCGCGCCACCAAGTGGTCCTCAACCGAGTCCACCTCTCATCACACTCGGTGAGAGTCTGCAGACGGCCCGGTAGGAGGTCCGGGATCCTCCGAATGTCTTTGGACTCGCCCAAACCGTGTCGAGCACTCGATCTGGCAAGTGACGCATCATGCAGCCACCACTCCGAATGAACCCTCGAACTCGCCACTCCTCAAAGTGGTCTCACCGCGCCATGGGTGTGTGTAGGGGTCCCAGGTCACCTCCTCACGGTGTAGCCGGTCTAGGCATAATCTGATGGTATGTGACTTGATGCCCCCAGGGACATCATCGCACAACCATTTCTTCGTCCGTGGGGTACTCTCATCATACTCTGGGTGCTCCACCCAAGAGGAAAAGTTCGCACTCTGGAAGTGCTCAAAGATCCAAGCCTGTAATCAACATATCATTGGTTGATTATTAATCTGAAAGTAACACTAAAGCAAACTTAAAAGTAAAGAATATGTTTCATACCTGAAGTAAAGGAAGATGACCAACAATCTTCTTGGTCTTCTTCCTTGTAGCATCCTTCAGCTGATCATAGAGATGGGCGGGGCCATGGCCCCAAAGAATAGTCTCCAATCGCTCCCAAATCCATCAGCATACCAAGGTAGCCAAGCTTAACCTTGTTGCCTGACTTGTCGGCAAACAAGGTGCAACCCAAAAGATACAGCATGTAGGCCCTAGCAGCATGGTCCCACCGCCCCTCAGCTATGGCTGGGTGGTAGACCCTATCCCTCAGCCATACAAGCCCAACAGACAGCCCACGGCCCGAAGTCTGGGCAGCTGCATCCTCCGGTGTGGCACCCAAAAAGTCAACCAAAGAACTGCTCCCCGCCATGATGAAGTCCATCGGCATGTCATAGAACCGCCGATGAATGGGGATGTCGCGGCACCGGGATACATCATCAAGGGTGATGCTCATCTCACCCACGGGAAGGTGGAATGATGATGTATCCGGCGCAACGCCTATGAATGCGTTCAAAGAAATTTCTTGTGGAGAATGGGGAAGCCAAGCCCAACCAAGGGAACCAACCACGAAGCCGCCAGAGTGTCCCTAATCGCACATGAAACACCGCCAGAACAGTCCATGTGGGATTGGTCAGAATCCGCCGCACTGCATTCGTAAAAGACACAATAAGCCAAAACATTCAACAACTTAATAAACAAATTTACAACACTCAACTATAAAATAATAACTTACCCGCCGAATAAAAATCGGTGAGGATATGTGCCCCGTGTATGTGGGCAAGACAGAACCATCTTCTCGGTCCACCAGAAATGGGAATGTCGCCTAACAGCCAGCTGAGCCTCCCGAGGCTCAAAGAACCTCCTCCTCACGAGGCTCGTGACCTCCTCCTCATGATGCCTAGAAGATGAAGGCCTAGAAGATGAAGGCCTAGCAGCGGATGAAGGCCCGCGGACGGCGAGGCCTAGCGGATGAAGGGCCGGCCAACTCATAGGCCGGAAATTGAGCATCACGCTCAATATCCCGCCCAATATCCTCCGGAAGTGGGGAGGAGGAACATCAACCCTACCCCTACCCCACGCACGACCCCCTAGCTCGGGAGGTTCACCGGCTTCTTCCTCCTTTGCGGTTTTGAAACCGTAGGAGGTGGCCGACCGGCTCGCTCGTAAGGTTCAAATTGCATGACCACCTCTACTCTCACCATATCTCAAACAACAATCAACGTAACCGATTCAATCAAATTAACATAACCAAACAGAATCGGTGAGAAAGTTCATCACAAACGATCGTCGAAGGGCTACGTCGCGAACTCGTTCGCACAACCACCCTCGAACAAGTCGGGCCGATTTAAAATATACAACGGTTCGAATGAGGTTGCTCGAACGGTGTTCGCACAACCTCATTCGAACACCTTCGTTTTCACGTGTTCGATGGACCTCACTCGAACAATTCTGCGTTTCAGAAAAAAAAACCAGAATGGAGCGTAGGGGGAGAGGCATACCTTGAAGAAAATGGAACGAATAGAGAGAGTGAGGGGAGGCGAAAATAACCCAGGTGCTCTTGAGAGTGTTGGTGGAGAAGATTGAGTGAGAGATTGAGTGAGATTGAGTGAGTTGGGAGAAGGTGAGTGAGAGGGAAAGAGAGGTTAGGGTTCGAAGGGAGGGGAGGGGAGGGGAATGAGAGACGAGGGAGAGTGAGAGAAGGGGGGGGAGGGGTGTGGGTTTTTTTCTTTTTTTGAATTGGGGGTAATTTTGGAATTATAAGTTTAATGGGGTGTGAATAAGTAGGGGGGGTGTGGGGAAAGCACTCCCCTCATTTTTAGGACATGGGGTGTCGGCCTAGTTGTAACACCCTCATATTTCTATCTAGTAGAAATACTAGAGTGCACAGTTTAGCATACATCAGAGACAAATTTTCTGCTCAGATTTATATCTTTACAAGAATAACGAAAACGATTACATAACTTAAAACAAATTCAAGTCATAAATCGGGTACAAAGATACAAGGGGAAAACATAAAGACAGATGGAAGAACTAAATCTTCATTCTTCTATCTGAGCATGCCTCCTACTCGTGTCATACAACCTTCTTCTTTCTCTGTTTCTCTATAAAATAACAACATATGATAGGGTGAGATAACATATCTCAGTGAGTCTTATCGTGACCCCTTACCTATCACTCGGTCCATTTATAAAACCATAATTAGTAATTCAAAGGAATACAATATACAATCGATTACTTGTGACTTGTCACCAACAACCTAAAGAAGCTCGAGTGAAAAAATCACAATATATACACCTTTTAAAGTTTTTAGCACATCACCAACTCCGCAAGCTAGAGTGAACCCCACTTAGCTAATAGGAGCGCAAATCCTAAGAGCAACATAAATATATGAAACGGGGCCTAGGTCAAGGGCTCATGACTTCCCTCACCTAGCATGCTAACAAAAACAGGGTCGTCACCCCGACTCGATATATTTTATATATCATACCCGCATTGGGCCGTCTCCTATACTCGATATAATTTATATATCGAAACACAATTCAGTCTATGATATGATATAATACCATACTAGAACAATCAAGAACCTATAGCACAGTCCAAGCATCACTTTATATTCAAAAGTTTGATTCCCACACGTATACTAGATTTTACAGTTTTTCAAGAGATTTGTAAATTCGACCAAACATCTGAAAACCACATTCAAAACATAGAAATATCAATCCAATATTGTCACAATTGATTAGGAAAGGGATTAAAGGGAGTTTGGAGTCGAAAGGAGTGTCGAAACGGAAATTTGGGTATCGGGGACAGATCTTGGCGCACGGTCGTGCTTTGACTGCGAGAATCACAATTTTGCTCGTTTTTGTCCCGCTTCGCCTGTTCGAATCCAATTGCTCCCAATCCAATTCCAATCACAAAACAGATGATATATTCATGTATTCAGACCCAAACATGCCAACACACAACCAATTAAAATAATGGTTTCATTATAATTCTCAAAACACCATATTTCGAAAAAAAAAACCGTATTCAACTCAAAAATTTACAAAACGCGAAATTTCGAAAAACCCTTCAAACCAATCACACAAGGCAAAATTCAAAAGCCCTAAACATGAGTAAAACTCACCTATCGTGATGAGAATCACGAAACATCAAAACTCTACGAAGCTCGAATAACCCAAACACTGAACTAGCTCCGAACTCGTCCAAATACCTCCACAACCGAACCAAGTCTTTCAACAACTCCTCCTACTGATCTAGTTTGATCCAAACAGCAACTCAAACAGAAATTCAGCTCAACCTAAGCTTCCAACTCATACTTTGAACTTGCAAGGAACTCCAACTAGAACCAATTGTGTTCAAACTCCATTTTTGGTGCTTGAGAGCTAAAGGTCCAACAATGGTACTTGGAGTTAGAGAGGAAATTAGGTGATGAAACTAGTGTCATTGTGTAGATCTGGAAAAATGAGAAGGAATAAGTAAGAAATCACTTACATACAATGGGTGTTGTTGATGATCTCTCCTTCTTATTCCTCTTCCCCTCACCCACGGCTTCCCCTCTCTCTAGACCCTCTCTCTCGTTGCTTTCCTCTCTTTCTCTCTCTCTCTCTCTCTCTCTTTCTATTTTTCTTTTCTTCAAAACTGAATGTGTTTGTTTGTGTGTATGTCTCACCTTGTCTTGAGTTTAATAAATGTGTCTCTAATGTATAAAGGGTCAGCTGAGGGAATAATGGGTTATAGGTGAGTGTTGGTCAATTTGGTCCTCTAACTCTCCTTATTTCACTAATATACCCAAAACTCTCCTTTTGTCTCACTTTTACCTTTCTAAGACAACTTATAATCCCACTTAACTCTCAACTCCCAAACACATAATCGATCATTTGTTTAACTATTGTGACTATGAGCTGCAAATTTAAATGATGAGGAAATGACCAAAATGCCCTCTTCTCTCATTCTCACTTAAACCAATTTCTAACCAAAACTATCACACACAATCACATAATTCAACCAATCACACCAATAAATCATGTAATTAATCCTTTAACTATTGTTTTCACGATTACTAAATTACTCGTTAATTTCATAATTCAAAATTAACGAAACTAGGGATGTTACACTAGTGTTCTTGGCTTTGATTCTCGCAGTGTATAAAATATATGTAATAATTTATGTAGCTTAATAGTTTTGGATATATAGACATATATATATATATATATATATATATATATATATATATATATATATATATATATATATATATATATATATTACAAAGTTAAAAACCTTTTTAAAGTATTATTATATATAGATTTTGTCCTATACTTTTTTGACAATCTTTTTGACCAAATTTTGTCGTAAACATACTCCCTACAATTCCAAATAAAAGCAAAAAAAAATTATAACATATTTAATATTATTTTTTCATGATACCCATCATTTAATACAAGTCTTTCTACCGTTTTAGAATATTAGAAAAAGAATGTATAGGACAAAATTTATATATAATAATACTTTAAAAAAACGTTTTTAACTTTGTAATATATATATATATATATACACACACAAAACTATTCGCTACATAGATTATTACAAGTATTTTATTCACAGCGAGAACTGAAGCCGAGAGCACTAGGCCGACCTCACAAGTTTTAGGGAAGATTAAGTCATTGGGCCAACAGTGTTAATAGGTTGCCATGCGTCCTGTAATTTTTTTTAGGACATGGGAGTCGGCTCAATGCTCTTGGCTTCGATTCTCACGGTGAATAAAATATATGTAATAATTTATGTAACAAATAGTTTTATATATATATATATATATATATATATATATATATATTATAATATTACAAAGTTAAAAACATTTTTTAAAGTATTATTATATATAGATTTTGTCCTATACATTTTTTTGACCAACTTTTTGACGATATTTTGTCGTATACATACTCCCTACAATTCTAAATAAAAGCAAAAAAAAATTTATAACATATTTAATATTATTTTTTCACAATACTCATCATTTAATACAAGTCTTTCTAGCGTTTTTGAATATTAGAAAAAATGTATAGGACAAAATTTATATATAATAATACTTTAAAAAATGTTTTTAACTTTGTAATATATATATATATATATATACACACACACACACAACTATTTGCTACATAAATTATTACATATATTTTATTCACAGCGAGAATTGAAGCCGAGAGCACTAGGCCGACCCCACATGTTTTATGGAAGATTAAGTCATGTAATTATTTTTTTTTTTTTAGGACATGGGGTCGTCTCAATGCTTTTGACTTCGATTCTCATGATGAATAAAATATATGTAATAATTTATGTAACGAATAGTTATATATATATATATATATATATATATATATATATATATATATATATATATATATATATATATATATATATATATATATATATATATATACAAAGTTTAAAACCTTTTTTAAATTATTATTATATATAGATTTTGTCCTATACATTATTTTTTACAATATTTTTTGAACAACTTTTTGACAATATTTTGTCATATACATACTCCCTACAATTCTAATAAAAGCAAAAAGCATATAATATATTTAATATTATTTTTCATAATACCCATCATTTAATACCAGTTTTTTTACCGTTTTCGATAACCCCATTTATTGATGTGAAAGAGATTATCGTTAGGAGTAATTGTCATTGAGTTTTAATCATCGATCACTTCTTATAAATCAAATGTCATTTAGAGTCATATACAATCATCAAAATGAATTATATAAAATAAGTTTTCTTAAAATTGTTGTTATTTTAAGATGTGTTTGAGAGTTTGTCCAAAAATAAAATAAAATATGTTTATTTATGTGTGAATTTACAATAATTAATTATTAATCAATGTAATGACTTAAAAATAATAATTTCTTTTTGCGTGATTAAAACAATGTGCCAAGCCTTATTTAATGCATATGTAAATTGACTAATAATAAATCATTTTCCTTCTTTTAAGTTTAAATTTCATTAAATATTTACATAAAATATAATAATTTATTTTGTCTACATACGGAGTAGTAAGCCCTAGATGTCTGGTCACGAGTACCCAACTTTGCCGGACATGTGATGATCTGGTAAATTTATTGTAAAAATACAAAAAAAAAAATTAATTCTTCAATTGCTGTCTGATTGAGATCACTTCTTTTATTTTTAATTTTTTGCAAATGAAAAATGTCACATAACTTGAAAAGGTTGTTTTCTTAGTGACGTGTCATTTGTTTACATGGATAAGGGAAAATATGTTGGTAAAAAGGGCAACTGATTTTGGGTTCTTGATGACTATAAAAAATTACTCTAATAATAATAATAATAAGGATTAAATATATTTGTGCTCCTAGCCATAATATTTGTTTTTTTAATCCCTCAAAATTTCACTTACTTTTGGTCTCTATGTTTTTTCCTTCTGGATTTTTAGTCTCTTATGACTTTTTATTAGCGCTTATAAGTGTTATAAAAAGCCCAAACATCGTCATTAAAAGTCATGTGAGATTAAAACTGTTGACGAAAAAATCTTGGAAGACCATAAGTACGCAAAAAATTTTAGAGACTAAAACCAAAATACCCAAATTTAATAGGGACTAAAAACATATTTAACCCTGATAATATTAATAATAATACTAATATTTTTGTCAATGATAATAATAATAAAATTAAATTATACTTTTTCGTAAAATGTAAAATTTGTAAACTTCGAAAGATCGAGAAAGGAAAAAGCGTCCAATGCATTGTCTATATAACGCTGTCACCGAGCATCGCTAAAGATACAAATTTCAGCAAATCTAAGAGTTACAGGCAAGTTTCTGGGCAGATATCGTCTAACTTCTAGACGAGAACTGTGCGCCCTACTTTTATTTCTATCTCTCTCGTTCCTTTTCTCTCATCGCATTTTTCTCTCCTTTTCATCTTTCTATAACATAAAAAACCCTAAATTTATCACAGTTAGCAAAAACTAAAGTTAAAAAATCAATATCACAAATTTCGACATAGATTTGCATTTGCTACTTCTTTAAATTTCACAAGGGTGTTGCAATTTTATTTCATCATGCCTAACAACTTTCAAATTATGCAAATTTCAAACCATTTTCTTTGCAATCACTCACTTAACTTTCTACATTGAAGTATCTTATTGATCTCCTCACTTTAATTGCATTTATTTATTATGCCATATATCATGGAATTATGATGTTAAATTCTAGTTTTGCTCTCAAAATCAGTCTTTAAGATCTATATTTATTTTGTTACCTCCTTGAAAAATATCCATAAACTTCATTTTCCCCTTTGTGTTCCTTTAGGTCCTGTTTGGCAAATCTTATCCACCAGCAGATAGTGATTTCGACCAGTAGACTTGACTACGGATAGCAAGTAAGTGTGTTTGGTAAACACTAGCGTTTAGTTTTTTTGAGTAGTATTTATTATTTTCTCAAACGCTAGCGGATAGCGTATAACATCTCACTTTTTCTCATTTGTACCCTTATTAATTTTCTTAAATTCCCTCTCTATCCTCATTAAACATGTTGTCATGATTGACTAATTTAATCATGAATTATGTCATTTTAGATTTATCGGATAGTTTAACCCATAGTTTTACCAAACACATATTTGTTATCCGCTATCTCCTAGCTCATCCGTTATCTGCTTTCTCCTAGCTCATCTGTTATTTGCTAGTATATCCATTATCCACTACTTTTTACCTAATAGAGCCTAATAATTAGTATTAGTAATGGTTATACAAGTTTTTGTTACCACCCTTTGATCTTATATACATAGCCTAATTTCTTATTTCTCTAACTTTATGTAGAAACTGCATCATGGCTACACACCTCACAGGAATTAAACGTCTAAGAAAGACAGAGGAGATGAAAATGCCAATTAAGAAGAGGCAATCAGATAACTTTACTTTTCCAGAACATGCATTGTTGGTGGATGGTGTGGCTGAATCTAGGCGCTTTGAGCATTCTATGTTGGCAGCATTAGGCATTACTACTGAGCCTACGGCTAATGCTGAGGAAGCCATGAACCATTTGATGACTAACTTCTATAATTTCATCCTTGTTGATTTTGATTTGCCTACAATCCAAGGACCAGAGGTATCAACAAGTTCTTTATACTTTTGTTTATCACGTTTTGCTGCTAGAAAAAGTTTAATTAGGGACAAAAATAACGACGGAAAATTGAATTCGTCGTTAATTCTAGCGTCATGAAATTTAGTGATGAAATTAGAGACAGATCTCACATTTTGTCATTAATTTTCTCTTTATAATTTTACTGAGAAATTGATTCATGATTTTATTTGTGTAGTTGGTGAGAAGAATGCGTCAGATGGGTATACAAAGCAAGATCGTGGCAATGTGCTCAAACTACAGTGAAGAAAATCTCCAAATGTTTGAGGAGGCAGGAGCTAACTGCGCCATGGCAAAACCAGTGAACCCACGGGTTTTATCACATGCGATTGCAGTCATGCGCTAGTTCTGAACTCAATGGTTATTCTTTTATTGGAATATTATTATGGGTTATGTTTCATGTTGTTTTAATTTGTTTAGTTTTATTTTGACTTCAAGGGCTGAATAAGCTTTTATTTGTACGAGGAAGGAAATCAATTTAGTTTGTGTACAATGTTTAATAGGAAATACATATATGTGTATCCTATTAAGATGTCCGTGTGGTTGTCATTGTCGTAATTGAATAAACAATTTATTCATTTTCCTTTATCAAAACAATGAAAATCAAATCTTTTATATATAAAATTAAGATACAAATAAGACAAAATAAAGGTCATTTGGGCGGGAAAAAGTCTGCCAAAATGGAGAGTGTTATGGTAAATTAAAACGTTGATAATAATTTTTGGCCCACTTGCAATTATAGCATCTATAGTCTATCCCATTTCCAACGCACACATTCATTACTTACGCCCCAATTTTCAATGCACATTAATTAAACGTTTATCAAACAAAATTAACACATTGAAAAAAGATGACTATTTATATACATTGCATTATTATCGAAGTTCATCATTAATAGATGGAGAATTTGAATGGTTCGATGAATAAGCGCATGGGGAATATACATTATAGTTGTATTTATATGCGCATAGGGAATAACTATGCATCATTATCGAAATTTATGCATTGTTAAATTTGGCAACAATAACTATGCATCGTAAATGAAAAGTCATCCACCACACAATAAAAATACACTATAAATGAGAAGTCACACCTTAAGGGATTTTGATGGCCAAAAATTGAAACAAGAGCTACATAGTCAATGGATTATTTTCTATGCCTCGAAACTAGGCACATAAGTTATTATTAATTTTTTTGATCTATGTATCCATTTGTATACCTAGGAATTTCTCAATTTATTTACTCATTTCTTCCATAAAAAACCTACAACCTCATTTCCTTTCATCTTTCATAGAAACTCAACTTTTCCCCACATTTGTAATCATTTCATCTTCCAGGTTCCAGGCTCTTTATTTTCTTTTCTCTGTCACATTCCTTTCTTTCCTCCTATCTTATTGATTTATGTTTTTTATGGTAGATTTTTTTTATTTGTTCTTGCATCTTTCAAAGCATGGTATGCGATAATTTGTTGAGTTGTTGGGTAGGTTGAGGCGGTGGAAAGGGGGTAGAGGTGAAGTTCACCACAAGGGTCCGTGGAAGAGGCAGTTTGTTTATTTTTATGTTATTCATGGCAAAAGAGAATTTTCATTTTCATTTTCGGTAGCTCTTCCCCCACACTGTTGCTCAATCAATTTGTTTAGAATGTTAGTTGGTCATGAATATAGTCTTTCATTACTATGCTGATTTGTAGGGAGAATTTAGGAGAAAAATCAAATGAAAGTTTAGATTTTGGATTTATTTTATATGGATTTTTGAGTAGGAAGGGAGCAACAAATAGATTGATTTTCTGTTGACGCAACCAATTCATGCAGTATAAATGCTATAACTTAGTGGAATAGGTCAACATAGAAGCAGATTGTTGAAGTGTTTTGTGTAAAAAGCTTAACCTTTCTGTGTTGGAATTTAATTGTCAATTTCACCGGAGAATGTTGTTCTTTTTGCTAATTTGTGGCGTAAGTTATGTTCTTGGTGCATAATGGTATAATGTAAATATTTTGAAGAATCGATATGAAAGCATGGGTAGCAGTGATGCTGGTAAAACTTTAAAAGAGATAGAGCCTACGACACCTTCAACTACACAGAGATAGATCTTTTTGGTTTCTTTTGATTTTATTTGTATTGAAGATTAAATATTTAAGTTTTGATTGTTGACAAAGGCATATGAGAATGAGTATTCATTTTATAGTTGTATCATTTAAAAGAAGACTCATAGCATATTGCTTATCTACACAATCTTGAAATAGTTTTGTTCCTCAATAGACTCCATTTGATATCATCTAGAGGTTGTTGCATATAGTTGTGAACTATATGCGCTCCTAAGGATATGATTGTATACACAATAAATTATGCTTACTGGGAAGGAAGTGGTATGCGCCATATTATGGCCATTCAAGGGTTGTTGTAAAGTGGATTGGTCGGAGAATATAATTGTCCACCATGTTATGCATTGGATATTGAAAAGTCATAGTATCATGTAATATTGGCACACTTGCTAACAATTTGTGTCCCTCAGAAAGGACCATGGGCGGGAAATTTTTCCCCATAGGGACTGGACGAATGAGAAAATCCTTTGAGGTCATTTCGGATATAGGGAATAGGACCACGTCCCCGTGCAGACAGGAGCAATGAAGAAAAACTTCTCATGATGGGGATCGCGGGCGGAGAAAAGTTTGGTGGACGAGAACGTGACTACCATGCCCCTCCAGGGATAGAGGCGGGGGAGGAAATTTTTCCACACTAGGAATCGTGAGTGGGTTCAAGGAAAAGTTTGTGGAACAGGGATAAGGACCACACCCCTGTGGGGGCAGGTGTGGGGAGTAAAACTCTAGATGACAGAGATCAGGGGCAGGGACGGAAACAAATAAAAGTTTGGAGTGATGGGACGGGGAGCGGGGGACTAGTCCCCGCCCCTACCTCCCCCCAATTGCCATTTTTACGTTGCCAGTGTAACCAAACTTGGTGTTTACCTTTTAATTTCAAACATGTGTTTCAAATTTCCCATGTCTTTACTTCAATGTTAGCATCCCTCAAAATGTGTGGCGTAATTTTTTTTTCATATATGCACTGTGTTTGTTTTTCAAAATGAGTGCCCATGCCATTGTTCATCGAAAAAATCTCATTTCTTTGAACACATTACAGTACAATCAGAAGCTCCACCAAGATTATGGAATTCAAACATGTGTGTATTTATAATCATTTACTACATCTTGCTTCAAGGGAAACTATATACTGTCAAATTTTAAACCATATTAGTCATGCACATGGCATGCAATGCTGCCCCGTGCATCGCACGGGTAATGGTCTAGTTAGGGTTTAATAAAAAACAAATTAGGGTTAGAAATAAAGGGGGAGACAAGAGATAAGGGAATGGGAGGTCGTGGTTGAGAGAGAAGGAAAAGAGGAAGCAGCTCTGCTCTGGTGAGGATGTCGATGCACCTTATAAAATTAAGCCGATGAGGGTTCCACAAGGATTCGATCCCTAAATAGGAGCAAAATTAAAGCACAAGTCGATTCATTTTTTGTGACAACAAACACAAACGTATAATAAATACATTTTAAGTAAACATTAAAGTAAAATTACTTCCTCCTCTCTCTTAGTCGCCGCCTTCTCTCTCTCTCTCACCCATCTTTCTTCTAAATTTCTTTATGTTTTTTTGCTCCTCTTTCTTCTCTAACTCTCTCATTACTCTATATTTGACAAACGGGGAGTGTTGACCCATGACTAACATGCTGACGCGTGTCAGTTTTTTTTTCCAATTTCTTTTACCAGTTTTTATTTTTTTTGTTACTGAATTTTTTTTGAGGGAAGTTACTGAATTTTGTATATGAGCTTTTTTCCGAATTTTATTTTCAGTTTTGTTTCCAAAAAAAAATTCTTTATTGACAGTTTTTTTAACTAACAAAATAACTTTTTTAAACTATTTTTATAATCTACTCAAACTACTAAAATTAATCAATTTAACCACTACCAATTGTAAAAAAAAAAAAAAAAAAGTACCTCTGGCAACAGTTTCAAATTTATTTTTCCCAAAAATATAAATTATTAAATTAATGTTCTACTCAATAATTAAATAATCTAAAATTTATTATTTGCTCTAATCTAAACTATTTATATCAATCAATTTAACTACTAAGAATTGTAGAAAAAAAAACTTTAACCACTACCAAAAATTATAAAATAAATTTTTTATATTAAAAATGAATAGGATTAAATTAATATTAAATCATATAAAAAAGGTGTCAACATATGGCAACAGGAGAGACAACCAGACACTGGTAATGAGAGCGCCAACAAGAGTGCCAACGGAATGGCCAATGATTGTGCATATTTTACCTTAAATATCGTTTTTGTTTTTCTTCATTTTTATTCCATTATTAATATTATAAGAAAAGATATAGACTTTTTTTGAACGTTTTCCAACACAACTATTTAAATAAATTTGAAAATATTGCTTCAAAAAAAAAATTGAAAATATAGTCATTTATCAAGTTTTTTCTTTTTCTTTTATTAGTTTTTTCAACTTTCAACGTATTTATAATTTCATAGCAAATCTTTTATATATAAAAGTAGGATACAAAGTCTGCCAAAAAATTATAATTTAAGAGGAAAAAAGTCCACCAAAATTGAAGGCATTTTGGCCATTTCGTCACAATAATTGTTTTCCATATTACATTTATTGCAAGATACACTACCCAATGAAAAGTCACTATAAACTAGAAGTCACTTATCACTTCGTGTATGTATTAATTGGTAATTTGAATTGGAGAACTATTGTGCTTAAATTAGCACATGATTCCAAAAACATTGAAAATTGTAGTTAGCGTGATTTAGTGTGAGACCTATTTTCGAGGCAATTGTTTTCTATTCCAATGGTTTCTTCACTTTTTATAGCATTGTAAACTTCAACCAATTAATCCCTTCTTTATTAATCCAGTATCCACTTTATTAGCACAAAGAGCGCCAAAATCTTAGTAACCCATGACATTAGACATGGATCATGCATACATACATACATGTTACATCTCTCTTTATTAAGACACTAACGCCATTTTGGTGGGAAATTTTTTTTATTCCCACCATTCACCAATATATCCCTCATTTTGTACCCCACTGTTTACCAATATACTCCCACTCTATGTTTTTGGACCGACATACCCCCACTCTATATTTTGTACCCTTACTAATATACCCCTCATTTTGTACCTCACTGTTTATCAATATACCCCACTCTATATTTTTGGACCGACATACCCCTGACAAATTTTTATTTGTCCAACACTCTTTTTTTATCCACTTTTGGTGGGAAAATTTTATTCCCACCATTTACCAATATACCCCATTTTGTACCCCACTCCAATATACCCCAATTCTATATTTTTTTGACCGACATACTGCACGATAATTTTTTTTTTTGTCAACACTTTTTTTATCCACTTTTGGTGGGAAAATTTTATTCCCACCATTTACCAATATACCCCTCATTTGTACCCCACTGCTTACCAAAATACCCCACTATATTTTTGAACCGACATACCCCACTTTATATTTTGTACTCCACCATTTACCAATATACCCCTCATTTTGTACCTTCTTGTTTAATAATATACCCCGACTTTCTATATTTTTGACCGACATACTCTCGACAATTTTTTTTGTCCAACACTCTTTTTTTATCCACTTTTGGTGGGAAAATTTTATTCCCATCATTTACCAATATACCCCTCATTTTGTACCCCACTCCAATATACCCCATTCTATATTTTTAGACCGACATACCCACGATAATTTTTTTGTCCAACACTCTTTTTTTATCCACTTTTGGTGGGAAAATTTTATTCCCACCATTTACCAATATACCCCTCATTTGTACCCCACTGCTTACCAATATACCCCACTCTATATTTTTGGACTAACATACCCCACTCTATATTTTGTACCCCACCATTTACTAATATACCCTCATTTTGTACCTTCTTTGTTTTAACAATATACCCCTACTCTATATTTTTGGACCGACATACCTCGACAAATTTTTTTTTTTGTCCAAGACTTTTTATTATTATTATTAAAATGTAGCCCTCATTTTGTACCCCATCATTTACCAATATACCCCACACTCTATATTTTTGACCGACATTGTTGCCTCATCCCACCAAGGGCTATTGTTGCCTCTTCCTCTTATATATACGTGTTGCGTATTTTTATACCCCTTATAAAATGTTGATGTTTTTTCAAACTACATCTCAGTAGGCTCATTAATCACCTTTTGTACCCCACTTTGCTTACCAATATACCCCACTCTATATTTTTGGTGACATATCCCCACTCTATATTTTGTACCCCACCATTTACCAATATACCCTCATTTTGTATCTCATCATTTACTAATATATATACCCTCACTCTATATTTTTGGACCGACGTACCCTCTAACAATTTTTTTTTTTTTTGTCCAAGACTTTTTTTATTATTATTAAAATGTACCCCTCATTTTGTACCCCCCACTGCTTACCACCAATATACCCCACTCAATATTTTTGGACCGACATTATTGCCTCATCCCACCAAGGGCTATTGTTGCCTCTTCGTCTTATATATGTGTTGCGTATTTTTATACCCCTTTATAAAATGTTGATGTTTTTTCGAAACTACATCTGTAGGTCTGTTAATCACCTCTCCGTGCATAGCACGGACGTGTGTCCTAGTTTCACTTAGGTAACCAGCGTGGATCATTAAATATGGTATAATTGTTTTTTTAAATGATGAAAATACATTGTTGTATTCTTAAAGTTTTATATAGCATAGCATACTAACAGAACACGAACACATAAATTATAATCATGTCTTGCCACTGTTGTGCAATTCTTTTTGTGCGAGGTACTCTTTTTCCTCACAGGGTCTTTTTCCCAAAAGGTTTTGGCTCTGGGAGGTTTTGAGGAGGCCCTCCCCCTTCCATTGTTTTAGTTCGACACTTCTTGTGCTTTCTATATCAATGAAATTGCTTATCTAAAAAAAAAAATCATGTCTTGCCTATTATGCTTTTACTTATAAAATTAGGATACAAAGTTAGCCAAAAGTGGTCATTTAGGCAGAAAAAGTCCGCCAAAATTGACTGCATTTCGGTTAGTTCGTCATAATAGTTATCTGCAACATTGCATTTATTATAGGATGCAATACCCAATAAGAAATCACTGTAAACAAGAAGTTACTTGCCACTTCGTTTCTAATGCATGTAGTCAATTATATTGGTAAGTCACCGTAAACAAGAAGTCACTTGCCACTTCGTTTCTAATGCATGTAGTCAATTATATTGTTAATTTCAATTGGAGAATTATTGTGCTTTAATTAGCAACCGTTTAATGTGGGACTTATTTTTGAAACAATTGTTTATTCCAGAGGCTTCTTCACTTTTTATAGCATTATAAACTTCAACCAATTAATTTCACTGTCATTGATAACCAAATGGTTCATTAAATTTGGTATAAGTGTTTTTATAAATGAGGAAATGACATGAGTTGTATTCTTGCATTTTTAATACTCTCTTCGTTCTTATATTACTTGTCGCTTTAGGAGAAAAAATTTGTTTATATTTACTTTGTCATTTTCAAAGTCCAACGCAAAGATTTATTGTTGTTTTGTCAATAATGCTCTTAAGTATTTATTGTAGAGAGACAAATAGAAGAAATGAGATAATAAATGATTAAGAGTATTATGGGTAAAAGAGAATTAATTGTATCAAATGTAACAAAATTTATTGAAATTTCATTGGTATGTGTAAAATGCCAAAAAGCGACAAATATATATAACAGCAGAGGAGTATATTACACTAAAATAACACAAACACATAAATTATAATCATGTTTTGCATCCAAAGGCGGAGAAAATTGGTGGGGACGGGGACGTGATGTACCACACCCCTTAGGGGACAAAGGCGGGGGAGGAAATTTTCCAATAAGGAAAAGTTTGTGGGATGGGGATAAGGACCACGCCCCCATAGGTACTACAGGGACGGTGGAGTAAAACGTCAAATGACAAAGACTGGGGGCAGGGACGGGGTGAAGAAAAGTTTGGAGTGATGGGACGACGAGTGGGCGAGTACTCCCCGTCTTAATATATGTGAAACAAATTTTTGACATATAACTATGTGACAACCATTGTTAGCTATATTAATTGTTACTTATTTTATACGATCTTATTTAAAAAAAAAGCAACAATTATATAATTTGGTAGTATTTTGAATTTTTTTAATTCTTTTATTATGCTATATTGTTAACTAATTTTAGTATATGTAGATGTCAAATGAAGATAGATGATATCAAAAGACGGGTGGGAAAACACCATCTTTTACAATGTTTCATCTATGTCTAAATTTGGGTTCAATTTGTATGACCACATTGCTCTTTAATGTTTCATCAATTATTTTTGATATCTAACATAGTTTTGAATACTATTTGTGTTCTCATTTACGATAAATTATGTATATGTCAGGTACAATGGCTCCCTTTGGCATTGCGGTGTATTTCTCCTATAGTTTTTTTTCTTCTGATGAACCATGTTTTATAATAATTTCTGAAAGTACCAAAACTACATTACTTTTGACAAACATTGTACAATTTTCTGAATATAATAATAATAATTTTACTGTCAACAATTTTGTCTCCTGCATCGCACGGGTAATGGTCTAGTTATAACAAATATAGTATCACTCGTGCGTATGCACAGGTAAAAAATACTAGTGTGTGTGTGTGTCTCTCTCTCTCTCTCTCTCTCTCTATATATATATATATATATATATATATATATATATATATATATATATATATATATATATATATATATATATAAGTTAGTATTTAATAATAGTTATTTTTAGATGACTTTTAAAAATTACATAGCATATATTACCGTTGCTAAGAAATATTATAAAATTTTGTATTTGATAGCAATGGTTAATAATTTATAGTGTATTTTAATTAAATTTTAAGTTTTTGTTATAAAATATAATTAGTAAGTCGTAATATTATTGACCAAGTTAACTATTTAATTAAATGAATAATTTTTTTAAATCTAATAGTTACTACGAATGATATAAAACTAAATTGATAAATAAATTAAATATTAATAAAAAATTAGATATACTAATAAAATTATGAATTTCTATTAAAAATTAAGAGTACTTTAAATGCTAATTAAAACCCCACAGCTAAATTAAGTTTGCGTTTACGTACTCTCAAAGCTTCATTTACACACCATATATGTTTGAAGGAATGAATGATGACTTTCACATTCTCTTTGGTGATTGATAGTAATTGCGGTTTCTTATCAATTTGGGAAGCATCTAAAGGTAAGTTGGTCCTTCACATTTTTGGGGGGGTATGGCTTTGTTTGGAGGTGGGGGAGGATCAGAAGACATGATTTGTGGTCAATGTATATGTTAAGTGCAACCTTCCTAATAAAAGAAGGTTATAGGAAATTTTTCAAAAGGGATAAATCGTGTTCCCACTCCCCCCCCCCCCTTCTCCCCCATTTGACTCAAACCGACAACCCTTTGGGTATGGGTGTTCAAAACCAAATCAAACCAATAGAAAACCGCAAACCGAACTAAGCCAAATCGAAAATCGCAAAAAACGCTTTCTATTGGTTTGGTTTGGTTTTCTTTATTAGTAAACCGCGCGGTTCGGTCCGCGGTTTTGATTACCGAAACCGAACCAAACCAAACCAAACCACAAAATCCTATATACAAAAATAAAATTAGACAAAGCAGTATATGTAGGAAATGAGGAAAGCGGTTTATTTAAGGGCCATTTGGATTAGCTTATTTTTGAGCTTATGAAAATTAACTTATTAATATAAGTAAGTTTTTATGTTAATTCATATGTTCTCACTAACAAAAATTGTATCTCCTTAAGTTGGTTTTCCCTAAACTACCTTGACAAGCTTATGAATAATACATAAAAACTTATTTATTTGCAAATTTGTTTTTCATAAGTTCAAAAAATAACTATCCAAACGGGCCCTAAATTTTGTTTTGTATAGTCAAAAACCGAACCAACCGAACCAATCCAACCCGCATTGGTTTGGTTTGGTTTTTTTTTGAAGCCAAAATCGAACCAAAACCAAACCGCATGTATTTTTACCTTGCGGTTCGGTTCACTTTTTTACTCAAACCGAACCAACCAAAGACCGCGAACACCTTTGCCTTTGGGTGTATGAGAAGCGTGTTACCAATCGAGTTGTGTTTTTGTCAAAAAAACCGAGTTGTGTTTTATAGTCTTATAGGGGATTTGGTAAGGTCCGAGGGGGTTTTAGCGATGACCATTGATGTGTGTTGGGAGACTTTAATAGAGTTTTCTTTCAATGATGGAAGGAGGATCGAAGCGAGGAAATGGTGTGGATGCGGCTAAATCGTTGGAGTTTTGTCAACTATCCAAGATATGGGACTTCTTGATCTTCCCCTCTTAGGAAATAAATTTACGTGGTTCCAATCAAATGGCATTGTCATGAGTGTGTTAGGTCAAATGCTTATCTCACATCATTGGTTTGATACCTAGGAAAAGGCTTCGTTGGCCTTTGAGAGAGGTATCGAGATCAATTTCCCTTGTTATTATACATTCATGTGGAAGATAGGGGACCAAAATCATTTAGGTTCAGTAATCATTAGTTACAACATCCTGCAATAAAGGAGGTGGTACATACATGTTGGGCCAAAAATTCTAACATAGGGCGGATCAGCTTTGTGTAGAAAGAAAAATTGAAGTTGTTGAAAAAACGACTTTAAAAAGTGGTATAAGGTTTTAGGGAGGTGAACCGAAAGATACAAACTTTGGTTGATAATATAAAAGCTTAAGACATAATGTTCGAGGAAATGGGTCTATCTCAAAAAGAGGAGGTAGTTAGGAAGAATTTTTTGTAACTCTTAGACACTTATTGAAGAGCAAAGATAATGAGATGTTAGCTCTATATTTTTATCACATTTCAGCCAAGGCACGAGGGCTGGGAATAAGATATATGCTTTGAGAGTGGGAGATATTTGGGTGGATGAAATACCCATAATTATAGAGGATGTTGTGCAATATTTTAGAGACTAATTTTGAGATGACATTTGGAAAAGATCTAAACTTGATAGGGTCACTCTCTGGTTTTCTTTTGTCGGAGAAATCAACCTCACTCTCGACCTTTCTTCATGGACGAAGTTGCTAGAGTTGTGTTCGATAATGATGGGAATAAGAGTTTGGGACGAGGAGTTCAATTTTACTTTCATTTATTCTTTTTGGGTCATTTTGCGCCTAGAGTGGTGGGCTATTTTTTGATGGATTCTATCAAAACCCCAAGCTACCAAAGGTACATTTCCCACTCTCTTGGTGAATTTGGCATATATCCCCGTTGGGGTATTGGGTATCCGTGTTGAAATATCGGCGAAGGTGTAGGCATCTAGATTGAGTAGTGTAGATACCCTAATTGTTCGCTCAACATGCCTTTATCAAGGGTAGAAATCAATTTGATGGTTTTGTTTTGTTAATAAGGTTCTTTGATTATACCGCTTGAAAGCGGGGGGCAATGTCTAATCTTTAACGTGAATTTTGAGAAAGCACATGACTATGTTAATTGTAAGTTTCTAGACTATAAGTTTGTGAGGTTTGGCTTCAACACAAGATGGATCTAGGAAATTCCTGGAGGAGGAGTCTTTTTGTTTGAGAAGAGTTTCGCTTCTTTTAAGGTAGTTGATTTTTGGCGATTACTCTTAGATTGAGTTGTTACTCGACAAACTTGTTCAATGAGGGGTGTTATTTAGGGTCATGTGGGAACCACTTGCATTATTTGCGAAAATTTTCAAGAATCAACTTTACAATTGTTATCTAGGTGTATCTTCTCCTTGACTATGTAGTATGCTATAATCACCAAGTTGTTGAGATTTTATTGTGTCGTGGTGGTGGCTCACTGCACTCACGATCGCCACCACCCATGTCCATAAGGAAGAGGGAACAAAGAGGGATAAATAAGGAGGAAAGAGTGAGGATAAAATAGGAAAATATATCTAAGTTAGCAATTTAAAATAAAAATAACAAAAGGGTATTTTAAAACAAAACTTATTCTGTAGGAACTATTTTAACCATCCATAACCAAACAAAGTATTTTTATTTTCTTTCCTCTCACATTTCCATCCATAACCAAACAAAGTGTTTATCTAGAGTGCATACTTTTCCTTTTCCATGTCTTATTATTATTAGGTGAAGAAAAATGTTCCTCTTGACAAACAACACCCACCACAGCTCTCAGTCTTCAACACACTTCATTGACATTTCCAAAGCCCCAAAAACACACCAACACCATAGATGCTTCTCAACACACTCCCCATGATCCATTTCACCATCAAGACTCAATTTTGAAGACTACAATCAACTTCCCTCATAGTTTCAGAAAATGGGTTTCACTTTCTTCAATTTTTCTCTCACCTTCCCCACCATAGATCCCACTAAAAAAATCACTTTTTTGTTCCAGCCCCAATTATAGAGAGAGAAGAAGATCATGGCTTTTTCATCTAGACGTGGTGGAAACTGGGCACAATCGATTCTTCCATCTTCAAATCCCAAATCAAAGATACCCAGAAAGGGAAGGAAAAGAACTGTACTTAAAGATTTCATTTTTAAGAATTTCTTCACAATTGGTTTATTATTCTCTCTCTCTTTCTTCCTTATAATTCTTCTCAGATTTGGGATTCCAAAACCAATATCAACCCACTTCAGAAATCGTTCATCTCGTTTCAGAAAACCCTTTACAAGAAAACCCTCTTTGATGAGAGTGGTAATCGAACTATCTTATTTGGTGGTTCTGCTACTGTTGATATCACTACAAAAGGTTTATATGATAAGATTGAGTTTTTGGATGTTGATGGTGGTGCTTGGAAACAAGGTTGGAGTGTTACTTATAGAGGAAATGAATGGGATAATGAGAAGTTGAAGGTTTTTGTTGTTCCTCATTCACATAATGATCCTGGTTGGAAACTCACTGTTGAGGAATACTATGAAAGACAATCTAGACATATACTTGATACCATTGTTGAAACTCTAAACAAGGTTGATTTTTTGTTGTTGTTGCTTGTTTGATTTATTTATTACTTCATGATATTATGCTATGACTTATGATATGAATTTGTGATTGGTTCTACATAGAAACACACCACCTAGTTGTTAGAAAGTTAGTTAAATCTTGTTTTTGAGTTAGTTAGTTAGTTTGTTGAGTTAGACTAGTTAAGTGAAGCTGTTAAACTCACATAATGTGAGACTTAGAGATACCTATAAATATAGTGTATGATACACAAGTGTATGTAAATGTGAATAAAATTCTCTCTTCTATCATCTTTTTTCTCACTGGTACACAAGTGAAATAGTAGTGTGTGTGAGGAACTACTTTTGGTTCCAACACCCACATCACTTCAATTAACTAATATCATACTTATTTAATCAGTGATCTACGTCTACCTATCATTTACTGCATAACCATTTGATTATACTCCCTCAGCCTCAAAAAAGCAGATATAAGAGAAAAATGTAGTTATAGGTTCTATTGACTAGATACATCGCTTATTCAATGAACCTAAAACTGCATTTTTCTCTTATATTTTGGACCGAGGGGAGTGCTTGATACAAATATTTGCCACAAATGATGTATTAATTATAGGTAAATTGTTTGTTAAGTAATTTTGATGTTGGATCAATGGGAAGTGATGTGAAGTGTGTGTGTGTGTGTAACTAGTATTGCTCAAGTTGAAGTGGTCGAGTAAATTCATGTTGCTGGGTTGTGACTTATGTGTGGGAAATGGTAAAGCGTAAATGGTACAAAAGTTAACTTCGTGCTTCAAAGCGGGTTTTTGATGAGATAACAGAAGTAGTACACGACTACACCTTAAATGTAAATATTGTTTTCTTAATTAAGTAATATTTAAATTTCGATTACAAGAGACTAAAAAGCTCTTACTGAAGTGGAGAAAGTATTGATTGTAGGCCTGTAAGTTCAATTGTTAGCTCCTTTTCTTTTTTAAACCAGTCATGAGTTTGAGAGTAAATTGAATTATGATTTTGACTATCTGACTTGATAATTAGGATCCTCGTCGGAAGTTCATATGGGAAGAGATGTCGTACTTAGAGAGATGGTGGAGGGATACCACAGATGAGATGAAGGAATCATTCATCAATTTGGTGAAAAATGGACAGTTAGAAATTGTTGGAGGCGGCTGGGTGATGAATGATGAGGTAATGTGATGTTGGTCTTAGTCTTACAGCTCTTATCTTGATTTAACTTTTACAGCAATAGAAGTTGCATATAACTCCAGATGTAGCTTCACTCTTGTTGAAGTAGTTATAACAACGATTCGTGGAATTTAGGTTATGAGTCCAGCGCACCAACACTCTCGGTTGAAGACGTGTCTGGTGTTTGACACGTATCGTGTCAAACATCAACAGCGACACTTCAATTATTTGTATTTTCAAATTAAAACCGGCGTCTGCGGGTCCGTGTCGTGTCCGTGTCAGTGTTGCTGCTTCATTTCTGACTTTTCTGAGATAATTTTTATCATAATTGTTTTGAAATTTAAGCAGTTTCTGGTTTTCTCTTCTGTTAATGAAGTGCATACTCTAGAAACATGTCTGTGCCACTGGAGTTAACATATCTAATTAAGAACCTCATCAAGGCTTTCCTTTTAATGAAGCTGATGATTAGTGGTGGACTCTAATTTATATATGGTTTTTGACTTATAAATTGTTTTCTCCTTGATGCAGGCCAATTCCCATTATTATGCTATAATTGAACAGGTATGCTGAAAGCTTTGTCTATCCTTGCAATTTTAAATATTATTTTTGGTTGTTTTGCTACATTTTTTAAGCATATAATTATTTCAGTAATAGGGAAATTCTAATTATGTTTAGGTTTTCTCAATAGCTTGTATCATTGTATATTATATTTGGCTGTCATTCTGGTGGATATGATTACTTCCATGCATTTTTAGCTATTCAGTAAAGTTACTGAGGAACACGTTCTCTCTTTAAAATGTGTGTATGCGGTAATGCCTTCAGTAGCAATTCATTATGACGGATAATAATGCTCTCTGAAGCACGTACACCTCTGAGATTAGGCGTGTCCTGGTGGCTGACACGCATCAGTGTCTGACACCCATATACAACATGTGTCTGACAACTCAGACAAGTGTCATAATTTTTTTCTTTTTTTGCTCCGACATATTTTAGACACTTCTTGGACACTGCAAAGACATTTCTACAGAGGTTAAAGATATGTCAAAGTAGTAATGGTTAATGAAGGGGTTGAAAACATTGAATTTGATTACACCATTTTTAGCTTTTCAGGATGGATAATGAATATGAAAAATTATCATTTTTTGTTATGAAATAAATTGTTCAATTTAGATATTTTATATATTAGGTTCATATTTTATTTAATTATAATAAATAAATAATTATGTATGTATCAGTTTCGGTGTTCTATACTTTGTGAAATTAGCAGTGTCGACTTGTCCACGCCATGTCGTGTATCGTGTCAGAGTCTGTATTTCATAATGCTTCCATGTTCAAACCTGTCCTGTCATGTGATTTCATGTTCATATCAGTTCTATGATCTTTTTGCATTGTATTATTTTGTGATGGTCTTAATCTTAGATAAATTATGTATCAGATAGCAGAAGGAAATATGTGGTTGAATGACACAATTGGGTTTGTTCCTAGAAATTCCTGGGCCATTGATCCATTTGGTTACTCATCTACCATGGCGTATCTTCTGCGCCGTATGGGTTTTGACAACATGCTTATCCAGAGGACTCATTATGAGCTGAAGAAGGAACTTGCATGGCGTAAGAATTTAGAATACATATGGCGACAAAGTTGGGATGCAGAGGAAACCACAGATATATTTGTCCATATGATGCCGTTTTATTCGTATGATATACCTCTCATACATGTGGCCCCGAGCCGGCTATTTGTTGTCAGTTTGACTTGCGCATGCAGGGTTTTGTTTACTTAACAATGCCCGTGGGGACAAAATCCTGTCGAGACAACTGAGGAAAATGTTCATGAAAGGGCACTTAAATTACTCGATCAATACAGGAAAAATCTACTTTGTACCGAACAAATACTCTTCTTGTTCCACTTGGAGATGATTTCCGATATATTAATGTCGA
This sequence comes from Oxytropis ochrocephala, assembly GCA_020916435.1. Lineage (NCBI taxonomy): Eukaryota > Viridiplantae > Streptophyta > Magnoliopsida > Fabales > Fabaceae > Oxytropis > Oxytropis ochrocephala. The sequence goes on along the minus strand of CM037095.1, from coordinate 3,642,943 downwards.
AGAAGCAGAAGCGCAGTTCAGAAATTACCAAATGTTGTTTGATTATATCAATTCAGATCCCAGTCTGAATACGGAGGCGAAGTTTGGTACTTTAGAAGACTACTTTGCAACCCTACGGGAAGAAGCAGAAAGAATAAATTACTCGGCTCCCGGTGAAGTAGGATCTGGTCTAGTTGAAGGTTTTCCTTCCCTCTCTGGTGACTTTTTTTACGTATGCTGATCGTCAACAAGATTACTGGAGCGGTTATTATGTTTCACGGCCCTTCTTTAAGGCCGTTGACAGGGTACTAGAGCAGACACTTCGTGCAACAGAAATGATGGTAGCTCTAACACTTGGTTGCTGTCGGAGAGCACATTGTGAGAAGTTTGCAATGGGGTTTTCTTATAAGTTGACTGCTGCTAGAAGAAACTTGGCACTTTTTCAGCATCACGATGGGGTAGCTGGTACGGCAAAAGATCACGTGGTTACTGACTATGGAACTCGAATGCATACCTCAGTACAGGACTTGCAGATTTTTATGTCAAAGGCAATCGAGGCACTTCTTGGAATCCGTTATGAAAAATTAGATCATAGTCCTGCGCAGTTTGAGCCAGCGGTAGTGAGATCTAAATACGATGCTCAGCCATTGCATAAAGTGATCAATACTCGTGGACGGTACTTACCAATCGGTGGTCTTTTTAATCCGTTGGAGCAAACCAGAGAAGAAGTCGTGATGGTTGTTGTTGATCATCCTGACATTACCGTTGTTGACTCTAACATGAGTTGTGTTCAAAGCCAAATCTTTCCAGAGTTGCAGCATCACAATAGCAAGATCTTTACCGGGAAGCACCGGGTTTATTGGACAGTTTCTGTTCCTGCAATGGGATTAGAAACATATTATATCGCCAAGAGTTTCGTTGATTGCGAAAAAGGCGGTTCCTGCAAAGTTGAAACTTTTCACTAAATCTAGCTCAGTTACATGTCCTTCACCATATTCTTGTGAAAAAATAGAAGCTGATGTGGCTGAAATTGAGAATCAGCATCAAAGACTAACTTTCGATGTAAGGTGCGGTTTGTTGCAGAAGATAACTTCAAAAACAGTTCCCAAAATCAAATACTGTCAACGAGGAAATCGGTATGTATGCTAGTGCAGGTAGTGGGGCGTTCTTGTTTAAGCCGAATGGTGAAGCGCAGCCGATTATTGAAAGTGATGGGCTGTTGTTGATCTCTGAGGGGCCTTTGATGAAAGAAGTATACTCTTATCCAAAGACAGCTTGGCAGAAATCTCCGATTTCTCATAGCACTCGAATATATAGCGGCGAGAGCATGGTCCAAGGGTTTGTCATTGAAAAGGAATATCATGTTGAGCTCACTGACCATCACTTTAATGATAGAGAGTTGATAGTTAGATATAAAACTGATATTGATAACAAGAAGGTTTTTTATTCTGATTTAAATGGATTTCAGATGAGCAGAAGAGAAACTTATGATAAGATTCCTCTACAAGGAAATTACTACCCCATGCCTTCTCTTGCTTTCTTACAAGGATCCGACGGTCGACGGTTTTCTGTTCATTCCAAGCAATCATTGGGTGTTGCAAGTCTTAAAAATGGATGGCTAGAGATAATGCTTGATCGCCGTTTGGTAAGAGACGACGGTCGTGGTTTAGGCCAAGGAGTATTGGACAATCGTGTAATGAATGTCGTCTTCCACTTAACTGTGGAAACGAACATTTCTGCCACATCAAATTTGGTTTCAACTTCAAGCTCATTGCCTTATACTCCTTCGCTTTTATCTCATCGCGTTGGTTCTCACTTGAACTATCCATTGCATGCATTCATTTCCAAGAAATCTGAAGAACTATCTGTGAAGCCACCAATCAGATCCTTTTCTCCACTTGCTACTCCTTTACCATGTGATTTACATGTAGTGAACTTTAAGGTTCCTAAGCCTTTGAAATTCTTGCAGCAACCATCTGAAGGTTCAAGATTCGCTCTCATTTTGCAACGACGACATTGGGATTCTTCGTACTGTCACAAAGGAAGATCACAATGCACTAATCTAGCTGACGATCCCGTGAATCTGTTCAGCTTATTCAAGGATATTACGGTTTTGAAGGCGAAAAGCAAGTTCATTGAATCTTTTGCATGAAGATCCAGGAGTATTGGGATTCACCGAGCAGTTTGCTGATCTTGCACAAGAAGGGCATGTTGCCATATCTCCAATGGAAATACAAGCTTATCGGTTAGAGTTGCGCCACAACAACAATAGCTCGCTCACGCGTTCATCGCTGAATTTTTCCTTCTGTTTGAAGCTGAAAAAGAAGAAAGCAACATTTTTACCAGAAGAAAGTAACATTTTTTTTACCACCCCAGTAACTTTTGTTGGACTAATTTATCATCAAAACACTTGAGTTTTAAGGTGGTGCAGGTAAGAGAATGTGAGGGAATAGTGTGGCAGATGGGACTTTGTAGATTGCTGCTGCTGAGACTAGAGAATCTGCGGCTCTTAGTTTGTTTAGTGTGATTTTTGTAGTATTTTGTTTACTTTATTGAAAGATGAGTTTTGGTTTATTGACTTGTTACATTGTTATATTGTATAACACGGTTCTTAAGATGCCACTGATACATGTACAGATTTAATATCTCTCTATCATCTGTTCAAAAATGAGTGTACTCTTTGGATGTATGTGGGCTCAGAAATTTTCAAAGGCTCATGCTTCGTACAACCCCCTGCTACTCACTAGAACTCCATTTTTGGTGTGAAAAGACCAAAAGTTCTTCTTGAGATTTGATTTTTATTTTTTTTAAAGATTATGCACGTTTCGGTATGACGGTTGATCGAACTTGATCGAATCTCGCTGCGCCGAACCGGTCAAAATTTACTCAGACACCCCAAATTATGTCTTGACTAGGTTCGACCAAGCGTGTGTCGATCCAAATCGATCAGCCGTGCATCGAACCCTCTCCACCGTTCAGGAGTATTTTGGGAATAAAGGGTGATATGAAGGTTCTAGTGAGTAGTTAGGGGGTTGTACGAAACATGGGCCTTTTCAAAAATGACACTGAAATCTATTGTGTAAGGTTTAAACCATTGTTTTAACACTCGAACCGACTGACGTGACATTTGTGTCAGGATTCAATTGTTATAAACTGCTCGAATCATTATGAATTGGAGGTACCCAAATAAGCAAACCAGAAACATAACATGAACAATTCACGGTTCAACCATCTGATTCGATCAAATTCTTAAAGTCCTCTTATCAAATTTAGTCTTTACAAAAAAATTCACGGATTTTTAACATCTAAGTAATCAAACCATGAACATGTCCATGCCCGATTCAAGGTTCAACCTGTTGAACCATCCGATTTGATGCAATTTTTAAACCCTCCTATAAAATTTAGTCCTTACAAAAAATTTTGACGATTTTTAGTAACCAAGTAATCAAACCACAAACATGAACATGACCAATTCATGGTTCAACCAGTAGAACTATCCGATTTGATCCGATTTTTAAAATCCTCCTATCGTATTTAGTCTTACAAAAAAATTCATCGGATTTTAGTTACCAATTTGATGATTTCAAGGACTAAACTTAATAGGAGAGTACTTTATAGGGACTAAACATATTTAACCCAAAAAAACTCAACTTGAAGCTCAATGAAATTGAGTGAAGGCCCATGCTTCTTAGAATCCCCTCTACTCACTAACCCCCAACCGACCAAAAATTCCAAAAATGCCCCCAAGATTTTTTTTTTTTTTCCTTTAAAACCCAACTTCACCACACTATAACCCCCATTCCTCCTCCTCCACACTAGAACCCCAAAAAAAAACACCCCTCTCATTCATCCTCCTCCCACCGGCGTCCTCCTCCTCCTCTTGGTAAGAATCCATTTCCCCTCCTTTGTCTTCCATTTTTCCCATTTTTTCACTCGCTTTGCGCATAGGTTCGACGCTGCAGAAAGTCGCACACGATCGACCAAGCGTCGCCAAACGATCATGTTGCATTGTTTTAGATCTGTTTCACAACCGTTTTGGTCGAGCATGTGCCGATCTACATCGATCCGGGCGTCGCGCCGAACGATGATTCGGGATCTGAAAGGATGAACGTGCACGATTCTCATGGGGCCATCGTTGGTCCGCCACAGGGCGTGGCGCGCCATGGTACCCATGGGAATTCGATGCAGTAGCCTAAAAATCGCAACGACCAACACAACTCGTGTTGCTTGCCACAGTGGCCATGTCGTAATTTGTTTGACCCACTATTTCCCACGCTTTCCATCTCAAACCGATTGTTTTCATCCCTAATCTCTCCTCAAACCTATGTATTGATGAAATAAGCGTAATACATGAAAAATGCTTATGATTGAGATGATTAAATTGAATTGTCTTGAATTATAAAAGTCTAGGTCAAGTGTATAGCTAGATACAAGTAAGAAAATATTATAACATGATAAAGAATGAACTCTTAGTTCATTAAGGTTAACTAATGTTCAATTGGAATTGATTGAGGAGTCATATAGACCGTTATGGGCATGACCCAATGAGGTAGCATACTAGGTGGGAAGTCATGAGCCCTAAACCTAGGCCCTGTTCAATGCACTATGGTATGGACTAGTGGAAAGGGGGTTCACCGGGATTACCATGTCTGAGGCTGGTGTTGAGCTAAAGTAAAAGACACGTGGTTTATAAATTAAATCACGAAGTTAAAAGGATTCGTAATTGAATCGAGAGTACAGTTAGGGGTCACGGTAAAACTCACTGAGATTGTATCTCACCCTTTATATGTTGATTGTTTCTGAGAAAAAGGAAAAAAAAAGGAAAGCTAAGTGGCACAAGTAGGTGATGTGCCTGAGGAGTTGTTGGAGACATATTGCCTTTGACTATGTTGTTTTTATTTTCCTTGTTTACTTTGAAGCTCGGTTTTGTAACTTAACTTCTGTAAAGTTGTAAAATCCGTTTCTGCTATTTCTATGCTTTTGGATATTAAACATTAGGCTCTGTTGTGTTTAAGTAAAACCTGAGGATCTGAGTACTTGAGATGTTGTTTATTTAAAGTACTAAAAATATTTGTATGACTCTTTGATTTGGTATTCGGGAGTTTTAGTTTGTTCAATGTCCGAAACAAGAAATTTATAATCTGATGTGTGCTAATTTGTACATTTTAGTATCTCTACATTTAATGCATGGAGAACTAAGTGCCCTCCTACACGCTTGAGTTGTGTTGGAACAAGTGGTACAGAAATATTGTTTGTTACACGACTCTCCTCAATACCTTGCGCGCCTTGTGGAGAGCGCGGATTCGGTTCCATGTCCATGGAAATGATGTGGCCCTTGTTCGCAGCCTTATCGCTAGGACTTGGCTAGTTCGCCTTCAGCATGTCTTTCGTGAGGCTAATTTTAGCGCCGACTATCTTGCCAAGATGGGCATGTCCTCACAGCAGGAGATGGTTCAGTTGGAGACCCCTCCCCCAGGCTTGATTCAGTTGCTTCAAGCGGATGTCCAAGGAGTGTCCTTTGTTAGGCCATAGTGCTTTTTTTTTTCGTTCTTCTCTTTTTGTAACCAAAAAAAAGTATCTCTACATTTAAATCCGAAGGTAGTCTCCCAAGTGAGACCTACCTCCCTTTCCCTCCATCCCTCCCCCTTTTGGCGCCAAATCCCAACCCCCCTCCCCACCCCCTCCCCCTACCCCCCCTTTTTTCCTTCTCCAAACTCTCTCTCCTCTATTTTTTTCCTTCATATTTTTATTCCTCTCTCTCTCTCCTCGCTCTCTCTCTCTCTCTCTCGCTCTCTCTCTTCTTTCATGTTTTATATTTTAGTGGTACTTTACGATTAAATAGAAAATTCAATTGTTTAAACAGACAATATTTGTTCCTCTATAGTCAAATTTTTGGAATCAAACATTAATTTCGTAACAAATTATATAAAGTGTAACGCTATGCAGTGTATTTTTGGGTACTTTAGTGTCTGAAAAAATTTAATTGTTTAAATATTTGAAGTTTGTTCCTTAGTAACCAATTTTATTTAAAAACAGTTGATTTCATAACAAAATATAAAATTAATTTTGTGTCAAAATATGTAAAGTGTTACGCTAAGTAGTGTTTTTTGGGGTGACTTACGATTCAAAAATAAATTTAGATTGTGCAAATATACGAAATTCGTTTATAAGTAATTGGTTTGGTCAAACCAAAAATAATTTCTGTCAAAAACGTAAAAGATACGACATTAGGTAGCGTGCTTGAGTTACTTTAGCATTCGGAAAAATTGTAATCGTCCAAATATGTAAAGTTTGTTCCTCAATACTTGGTTTGATGGAAAAAAATAATTTCATTACGAAATACGTAAAGTATGATGTTAAGTGGTGTGTTTTGAATTACTTTAACATATTTGATTAAACGTGTCTATTCTATGATAGTATTGTTTAATATGGGCTAACCATTTACTCTAACTTTAACACAAATTATTTTTTTGTTCAACAATTTGTTGTCCATTGTCCTTAAACTTTGACTTCAATCACTATTAAACTAATTTTTCTCTTATAATTCTTCTGTAGAAGCTTTGGCCTCGTGCATAGCATGAGTCACTACGCTAGTTTCTATTGATTAGAAATATTATGGTGTTACAAAAACACGCCGATTTTAAAAGATTGATTAACTAGATGGATTTGGTGGGATTTTTAATACAAATTACAAATCACATACCCATCAACCCCATCAAAACCTTGAGACTTTTAACTCTTTCATTTTTCTATCTCAAATAGGTAGCTCCGTTGGCGAAATTAAGGATATCTGAAGAGAGTGCACCAAATGAGTGCACGTAAGGAGGTCCCAGTTCAAGTCCCGTAAACTAACATTTCCCACCCCCACTAACAATTGCCTATCTAAAAAAAAAAAAAAAAAAACTTCATTCTCTAATTGTAGACTTTTCCCATAATAATTTTTTCCCATACATTTTACCATTCCCATCGCTAATAGTTTCTGAATTATGTCTATAATTCCTTATGCCCCATTTTTAGTTTAACTATTTACTATATTACTATATATCATGACTAGATTTATTACGCATCGCGATGCACTTGAAGGTGATTAATGCGCCAAAAGATGTAGTTTCGAAAAACATCAACATTTTATAAGGGGGTATAAAAATACGCAACACATATACATAAGACGAAGAGGCAACAATATATAGCCCTTGGTGGGATGAGGCAACAATGTCGGTCCAAAAATAGAGTGGGTGTATATTGGTAAACAAATGAGTACAAAATGAAGTACATTTGATAATAAAAAAGTGTTGGACAAAAAATAATTGTCGTGGGTATGTCGGTCCAAAATATAGAGTGGGGGTATATTGGTAAATAGTGAGTCTGAAATGAGAGTATATTGGTAAATGGTGGGGTACAAAATATAGAGTGGGGCGTTCTTGTTTAAGCCGAATGGTGAAGCGCAGCCGATTATTGAAAGTGATGGGCTGTTGTTGATCTCTGAGGGGCCTTTGATGAAAGAAGTATACTCTTATCCAAAGACAGCTTGGCAGAAATCTCCGATTTCTCATAGCACTCGAATATATAGCGGCGAGAGCATGGTCCAAGGGTTTGTCATTGAAAAGGAATATCATGTTGAGCTCACTGACCATCACTTTAATGATAGAGAGTTGATAGTTAGATATAAAACTGATATTGATAACAAGAAGGTTTTTTATTCTGATTTAAATGGATTTCAGATGAGCAGAAGAGAAACTTATGATAAGATTCCTCTGCAAGGAAATTACTACCCCATGCCTTCTCTTGCTTTCTTACAAGGATCCGACGGTCGACGGTTTTCTGTTCATTCCAAGCAATCATTGGGTGTTGCAAGTCTTAAAAATGGATGGCTAGAGATAATGCTTGATCGCCGTTTGGTAAGAGACGACGGTCGTGGTTTAGGCCAAGGAGTATTGGACAATCGTGTAATGAATGTCGTCTTCCACTTAACTGTGGAAACGAACATTTCTGCCACATCAAATTTGGTTTCAACTTCAAGCTCATTGCCTTATACTCCTTTCGCTTTTATCTCATCGCGTTGGTTCTCACTTGAACTATCCATTGCATGCATTCATTTCCAAGAAATCTGAAGAACTATCTGTGAAGCCACCAATCAGATCCTTTTCTCCACTTGCTACTCCTTTACCATGTGATTTACATGTAGTGAACTTTAAGGTTCCTAAGCCTTTGAAATTCTTGCAGCAACCATCTGAAGGTTCAAGATTCGCTCTCATTTTGCAACGACGACATTGGGATTCTTCGTACTGTCACAAAGGAAGATCACAATGCACTAATCTAGCTGACGATCCCGTGAATCTGTTCAGCTTATTCAAGGATATTACGGTTTTGAAGGCGAAAGCAAGTTCATTGAATCTTTTGCATGAAGATCCAGGAGTATTGGGATTCACCGAGCAGTTTGCTGATCTTGCACAAGAAGGGCATGTTGCCATATCTCCAATGGAAATACAAGCTTATCGGTTAGAGTTGCGGCCACAACAACAATAGCTCGCTCACGCGTTCATCGCTGAATTTTTCCTTCTGTTTGAAGCTGAAAAAGAAGAAAGCAACATTTTTACCAGAAGAAAGTAACATTTTTTTTACCACCCCAGTAACTTTTGTTGGACTAATTTATCATCAAAACACTTGAGTTTTAAGGTGGTGCAGGTAAGAGAATGTGAGGGAATAGTGTGGCAGATGGGACTTTGTAGATTGCTGCTGCTGAGACTAGAGAATCTGCGGCTCTTAGTTTGTTTAGTGTGATTTTTGTAGTATTTTGTTTACTTTATTGAAAGATGAGTTTTGGTTTATTGACTTGTTACATTGTTATATTGTATAACACGGTTCTTAAGATGCCACTGATACATGTACAGATTTAATATCTCTCTATCATCTGTTCAAAAATGAGTGTACTCTTTGGATGTATGTGGGCTCAGAAATTTTCAAAGGCTCATGCTTGTACAACCCCTCTCTTCTTTCACTAACTCCATTTTTTGGTGTGAAAAAGACCAAAAGTTCTTCTTGAGATTTGATTTTTATTTTTTTTAAAGATTATGCACGGTTCGGCGCACGGTTGATCGAACTTGATCGAATCTCGCTGCGCCGAACCGGTCAAAATTTACTCAGACACCCCAAATTATGTCTTGACTAGGTTCGACTAAGCGTGTGTCGATCCAAATCGATCACCCGTGCATCGAACCCTCTCCACCGTTCAGGAGTATTTTGGGAATAAAGGGTGATATGAAGGTTCTAGTGAGTAGTTAGGGGGTTGTACGAAACATGGGCATTTTCAAAAATGACACTGAAATCTATTGTGTAAGGTTTAAACCATTGTTTTAACACTTTCGAACCGATCGACGTGACATTTGTGTCAGGATTCAATTGTTATAAACTGCTCGAATCATTATGAATTGGAGGTACCCAAATAAGCAAACCAGAAACATAACATGAACAATTCACGGTTCAACCATCTGATTCGATCAAATTCTTAAAGTCCTCTTATCAAATTTAGTCTTTACAAAAAAATTCACGGATTTTTAACATCTAAGTAATCAAACCATGAACATGTCCATGCCCGATTCAAGGTTCAACCTGTTGAACCATCCGATTTGATGCAATTTTTTAAACCCTCCTATAAAATTTAGTCCTTACAAAAAATTTTGACGATTTTTAGTAACCAAGTAATCAAACCACAAACATGAACATGACCAATTCATGGTTCAACCAGTAGAACTATCCGATTTGATCCGATTTTTAAAATCCTCCTATCGTATTTAGTCTTACAAAAAAATTCATCGGATTTTAGTTACCAATTTGATGATTTCAAGGACTAAACTTAATAGGAGAGTACTTTATAGGGACTAAACATATTTAACCCAAAAAAACTCAACTTGAAGCTCAATGAAATTGAGTGAAGGCCCATGCTTCTTAGAATCCCCCCTCTACTCACTAGAACCCCCAACCGACCAAAAATTCCAAAAATGCCCCCAAGATTTTTTTTTTTTTTTTTTCCTTTAAAACCCACTTCACCACACTAGAACCCCATTCCTCCTCCTCCACACTAGAACCCCAAAAAAAAAAACCCTCTCATTCATCCTCCTCCCACCCCAAGCCCTCCTCCTCCTCCTCTTGGTAAGAATCCATTTCCCCTCCTTTGTCTTCCATTTTTCCCATTTTTTTCACTGTTTGCAGACAGTTCGACGCTGCAGAGGTCGCACACGATCGACACTGCGTCGCCGCAAACGATCAGTGTTGCATTGTTTTAGATCTGCTTTCACAACCGTTCGGTCGAGCATGTGCCGATCTACATCGATCGGGCGTCGCGCCGAACGATGATTCGACTGAAAGGATGAACGTGCACGATTCTCATGGGGCCATTTGTTGGTCCGCCACGCATCGCGTGGCGACCATGGGTACCCATGGGGAATTCGATGCAGCCAGCCTAAAATCGCAACGATCAACACAACTCGTGTTGCTTGCCACAGTGGCCATGTCGTAATTTGTTTGACCCACTATTTCCCACGCTTCCATCTCAAACCGATTGTTTTTTCATCCCTAATCTCTCCTCAAACCTATGTATTGATGAAATAAGCGTAATACATGAAAAATGCTTATGATTGAGATGATTAAATTGAATTGTCTTGAATTATAAAAGTCTAGGTCAAGTGTATAGCTAGATACAAGTAAGAAAATATTATAACATGATAAAGAATGAACTCTTAGTTCATTAAGGTTAACTAATGTTCAATTGGAATTGATTGAGGAGTCATATAGACCGTTATGGGCATGACCCAATGAGGTAGCATACTAGGTGGGGAAGTCATGAGCCCTAAACCTAGGCCCTGTTCAATGCACTATGGTATGGACTAGTGGAAAGGGGGTTCACCGGGATTACCATGTCTGAGGCTGGTGTTGAGCTAAAGTAAAAGACACGTGGTTTATAAATTAAATCACGAAGTTAAAAGGATTCGTAATTGAATCGAGAGTACAGTTAGGGGTCACGGTAAAACTCACTGAGATTGTATCTCACCCTTTATATGTTGATTGTTTCTACAGAAAGCAGAAACAGAAAAAGGAAAGCTAAGTGGCACAAGTAGGTGATGTGCCTGAGGAGTTGTTGGAGACATATTGCCTTTGACTATGTTGTTTTTATTTTCCTTGTTTACTTTGAAGCTCGGTTTTGTAACTTAACTTCTGTAAAGTTGTAAAATCCGTTTACGCTATTTCTATGCTTTTGGATATTAAACATTAGGCTCTGTTGTGTTTAAGTAAAACCTGAGGATCTGAGTACTTGAGATGTTGTTTATTTAAAGTACTAAAAATATTTGTATGACTCTTTGATTTGGTATTCGGGAGTTTTAGTTTGTTCAATGTCTGAAACAAGAAATTTATAATCTGATGTGTGCTAATTTGTACATTTTAGTATCTCTACATTTAATGCATGGAGAACTAAGTGCCCTCCTACACGGGCTTGAGTTGTGTTGGAACAAGTGGTACGAAATATTGTTTGTTACACAGACTCCCTCAATACCTTGCGTCTTGTGGAGAGCGCGGATTCGGTTCCATGTCCATGGAAATGATGTGGCCCTTGTTCGCAGCCTTATCGCTAGGACTTGGCTAGTTCGCCTTCAGCATGTCTTTCGTGAGGCTAATTTTAGCGCCGACTATCTTGCCAAGATGGGCATGTCCTCACAGCAGGAGATGGTTCAGTTGGAGACCCCTCCCCCAGGCTTGATTCGGTTTGCTTGCGGATGTCCAAGGAGTGTCCTTTGTTAGGCCATAGTGCTTTTTTTTTCGTTCTTCTCTTTTTGTAACCAAAAAAAAGTATCTCTACATTTAAATCCGAAGGTAGTCTCCCAAGTGAGACCTACCTCCCTTTCCCTCCATCCCTCCCCCTTTTGGCGCCAAATCCCAACCCCTCCCCACCCCTCCCCTACCCCCTTTTTTCCTTCTCCAAACTCTCTCTCTATTTTTTTTCCTTCATATTTTTATTCCTCTCTCTCTCTCCTCGCTCTCTCTCTCTCTCTCTCTCTTCTTTCATGTTTTATATTTTAGTGGTACTTTACGATTAAATAGAAAATTCAATTGTTTAAACAGACAATATTTGTTCCTCTATAGTCAAATTTTTGGAATCAAACATTAATTTCGTAACAAATTATATAAAGTGTAACGCTATGCAGTGTATTTTTGGGTACTTTAGTGTCTGAAAAAATTTAATTGTTTAAATATTTGAAGTTTGTTCCTTAGTAACCAATTTTATTTAAAAACAGTTGATTTCATAACAAAATATAAAATTAATTTTGTGTCAAAATATGTAAAGTGTTACGCTAAGTAGTGTTTTTTGGGGTGACTTACGATTCAAAAATAAATTTAGATTGTGCAAATATACGAAATTCGTTTATAAGTAATTGGTTTGGTCAAACCAAAAAATAATTTCCTGTCAAAAAACGTAAAGTACGACATTAGGTAGCGTGCTTCAGGTTACTTTAGCATTCGGAAAAATTGTAACTGTCCAAATATGTAAAGTTTGTTCCTCAATACTTGGTTTGATGGAAAAAAATAATTTCATTACGAAATACGTAAAGTATGATGTTAAGTGGTGTGTTTTGAATTACTTTAACATATTTGATTAAACGTGTCTATTCTATGATAGTATTGTTTAATATGGGCTAACCATTTACTCTAACTTTAACACAAATTATTTTTTTGTTCAACAATTTGTTGTCCATTGTCCTTAAACTTTGACTTCAATCACTATTAAACTAATTTTTCTCTTATAATTCTTCTGTAGAAGCTTTGGCCTCGTGCATAGCATGAGTCACTACGCTAGTTTCTATTGATTAGAAATATTATGGTGTTACAAAAACACGCCGATTTTAAAAGATTGATTAACTAGATGGATTTGGTGGGATTTTTTAATACAAATTACAAATCACATACCCATCAACCCCATCAAAAACCTTGAGACTTTTAACTCTTTCATTTTTCTATCTCAAATAGGTAGCTCCGTTGGCGAGCTAAGGGATACCGAAGGAGTGCACCAAATGAGTGCATGAAGGAGGTCCCGAGTTCAAGTCCCAGAAACTAACATTTCCCCCTTTACCACTAACAATTGCCTATCTAAAAAAAAAACTCTTTCATTCTCTAATTGTAGACTTTTCCCATAATAATTTTTTCCCATACATTTTACCATTCCCATCGCTAATAGTTTCTGAATTATGTCTATAATTCCTTATGCCCCATTTTTAGTTTAACTATTTACTATATTACTATATATCATGACTAGGACGATTACCCGTGCGATGCACGGGAAGGTGATTAACAGGCCTAAAGATGTAGTTTCGAAAAAACATCAACATTTTATAAGGGGGGTATAAAAATACGCAACACATATACATAAGACGAAGAGGCAACAATATATAGCCCTTGGTGGGATGAGGCAACAATGTCGGTCCAAAAAAATAGAGTGGGTGTATATTGGTAAACAATGGAGTACAAAATGTTGGTGACTGTATTGTCTACAATAGAGAAGTAAACCACTTGAGTTTGAAGAAGGTAAACAAGTAAATTTTTAAAATTTCCCCATGATTGGTGTTGTCAAAATTTCTGGTCAAAAGTTTAAAGGCAATCCACAACCATTTTAATTCCTTGGGAAGTAGGTTTCATGGTCCCCTAAATTGCATCGTTCATGGTCCCATGATAGGGAGTAATGTAAAACAACAAGTTTTAGAGTTAGAAGTAGTATGTTTGTTTATTTGCTTTTTGATGGAGACCAGTGTATCCACCGACGAATGTAGTAACTAATCTTCTCACTGGATTGGAGGCACCTCGAAGAGTGAGACAACTGGTCCAGAGATTTAAAACTGCTCCATACCCAATGTGAGGATCGAACCCTCGGCACTTGGTTAAGGGAGGATGAGCCCCTCCGTGTTGGTCACACCGTCATACCCTTCTTATGTCGCTCTTCCCTACTTGTGTATCCATGTGATTGTTGAGTAATTTTTGAATGGGTCAAAAATTGGATTTTGTAGCTACCTGAGAAACTATAATGGAGGAAATTTCTTCCATATTAGAAATATAGTTAGTTCGTGAGGTAATTCGGTTAGAGTTAGTTTTCTAGTTACTAGTTTGTTAGGTAATTCGGTTAGAGTTAGTTTTCTAGTTACTAGTTAGTTACATATTAGTTAGGTGAGATTGGATCTATATATAAAGACCAAACTCTCATTGTAATCAATAACCTTTTGTATCAATTTCACTTTGATGAATATTAGAGTTTCTTAACTTTTTCTCTCCTATCTTCTATGGATACCATATTCTTTAATATGGTATCGTGAGCAAACATGGTATCCTCCATGAAGATTGCTTCCGTTGCACTTCGCTATAGGTTCTTTATTTTTCTTTAATCAATTTCATTTTTGTTTCAAGTTTCATTTTACTTTCGTTCTTTCTTCTTCTTCTTGTCTTTCTAGTTTTTCCCTATGTTCTTGTCTAATATGTGATTATTTGCAGTTGTGATTCCTCATTTGCGACTTTCGTATATTGATATCGCAATTTTCCTTGATTGCTCTTTTGCGTTTTGCAATTTCCGAGTTTGTGATTCTCCATTATGCGTTAATTTGCATTTTCGATTTCACATGTAATTTGCTTTCCTCTTTGTGAATCGTTCTTGATTCCGATTTCATCTCGCCGTTCTTCAATTCTTGTTCGAAACTCCTCCTATTTCTGTTGTGGTCTTTGGTTTTGCTCTTCAGTTCATGTTCAAAATCTCTTCAATTCTTGACTGTTTTCTTCTTCCTCTCTCGCTTCTTTGAGAGTGTGTCTATTTCTACAACTTTCATTCTCCAATTCGATTCTTGAAGTCTCTAAATTTCTTTCAACTCGTTTTGCGATTCTTGTAGTTCAAAGCTCTTATGCGATTCTATTTCGCGTTCGCCATTCTTCTGAATCAGTGTTGTTGCATCACTTTCCTTCATCATTTCAATTACACGATTTGCTTATCTTCTTTGTGATTCAGTTTCTTTGATTTGTGATTTCTGTCACGATCTTCTCTCTTTTCTTGCGACCTTTCATTTTGTTTTGGCGCCATCATGAGCTATTTTCTAAGACATCACTAAAGGCTAAAGATATTGGAATTTTGATTGTGAATTGTACATTGTTCTGTCCAACTCCGTCACTTTCTGCAATGATTATCAATCACTATAAGCTTAGAGGGAATATAAGGAGCTACAACCTTGGTGGGATGGGATGCAGTGCAGGGCTTATCTCAATTTATCTTGCTAAAGATCTTCTCCAGGTTCATCCTAACTCGTACGCATTGGTTGTTAGTACGGAGAACATCACGTTGAATTGGTATCACGGGAATGATCGCTCCAAGCTTGTTTCGAATTGTTTGCTCCGTATGGGAGGGGCTGCCATTCTACTTTCTAACAAAAGCTCTGATAGGAGAAGATCCAAATACCAATTGGTACATACTGTTCGCACTAACAAGGGTGCCGATGACAAGTGCTTCATGCCTTGTTTCTTTGGCTTCTGTTGTGTCTTAATTGGCTTTGTTGGTTGTTTTGATGTAATTTTCTTTTAGATTTGATCATGTAAATTTGTATTGTTCATTCCAAGCTAGAAGCCTTGTGAATGCCTTCTAGCTTGCGGGGGACTATTAGAAATATAGTTAGTTTGTTAGGTAATTCGGTTAGAGTTAGTTTTCTAGTTACTAGTTTGTAGGTAATTCGGTTAGAGTTAGTTTTCTAGTTACTAGTTAGTTACATATTAGTTAGGTGATTGGATCTATATATAAAGACCAAACTCTCATTGTAATCAATAACCTTTTGTATCAATTTCACTTTGATGAATATTAGAGTTTCTTAACTTTTTCTCTCCTATCTTCTATGGATACCATATTCTTTAATATGGTATCAGAGCAAACATGGTATCCTCCATGAAGATTGCTTCCGTTGCACTTCGCTATAGGTTCTTTATTTTTCTTTAATCAATTTCATTTTTGTTTCAAGTTTCATTTTACTTTCGTTCTTTCTTCTTCTCGGTGTCTTTCTAGTTTTTCCCTATGTTCTTGTCTAATATGTGATTATTTGCAGTTGTGATTCCTCATTTGCGACTTTCGTATATTGATATCGCAATTTTCCTTGATTGCTCTTTTGCGTTTTGCAATTTCTGAGTTTGTGATTCTCCATTGCGTTAATTTGCATTTTCGATTTCACATGTAATTTGCTTTCCTCTTTGTGAATCGTTCTTGATTCCGATTTCATCTCAGTTTCGTTCTTCAATTCTTGTTCGAAACTCCTCCTATTTCTGTTGTGGTCTTTGGTTTTGCTCTTCAGTTCATGTTCAAAATCTCTTCAATTCTTGACTGTTTTCTTCTTCCTCTCTCGCTTCTTTGAGAGTGTGTCTATTTCTACAACTTTCATTCTCCAATTCGATTCTTGAAGTCTCTAAATTTCTTTCAACTCGTTTTGCGATTCTTGTAGTTCAAAGCTCTTATGCGATTCTATTTCGCGTTCGCCATTCTTCTGAATCAGTGTTGTTGCATCACTTTCCTTCATCATTTCAATTACACGATTTGCTTATCTTCTTTGTGATTCAGTTTCTTTGATTTGTGATTTCTGTCACGATCTTCTCTCTTTTCTTGCGACCTTTCATTTTGTTTTGGCGCCATCATGAGCTATTTTCTAAGACATCACTAAAGGCTAAAGATATTGGAATTTTGATTGTGAATTGTACATTGTTCTGTCCAACTCCGTCACTTTCTGCAATGATTATCAATCACTATAAGCTTAGAGGGAATATAAGGAGCTACAACCTTGGTGGGATGGGATGCAGTGCAGGGCTTATCTCAATTTATCTTGCTAAAGATCTTCTCCAGGTTCATCCTAACTCGTACGCATTGGTTGTTAGTACGGAGAACATCACGTTGAATTGGTATCACGGAATGATCGCTCCCAAGCTTGTTTCGAATTGTTTGCTCCGTATGGGAGGGGCTGCCATTCTACTTTCTAACAAAAGCTCTGATAGGAGAAGATCCAAATACCAATTGGTACATACTGTTCGCACTAACAAGGGTGCCGATGACAAGTGCTTCATGCCTTGTTTCTTTGGCTTCTGTTGTGTCTTAATTGGCTTTGTTGGTTGTTTTGATGTAATTTTCTTTTAGATTTGATCATGTAAATTTGTATTGTTCATTCCAAGCTAGAAGCCTTGTGAATGCCTTCTAGCTTGCGGGGGACTATTAGAAATATAGTTAGTTTGTTAGGTAATTCGGTTAGAGTTAGTTTTCTAGTTACTAGTTTGTAGGTAATTCGGTTAGAGTTAGTTTTCTAGTTACTAGTTAGTTACATATTAGTTAGGTGATTGGATCTATATATAAAGACCAAACTCTCATTGTAATCAATAACCTTTTGTATCAATTTCACTTTGATGAATATTAGAGTTTCTTAACTTTTTCTCTCCTATCTTCTATGGATACCATATTCTTTAATATGGTATCAGAGCAAACATGGTATCCTCCATGAAGATTGCTTCCGT
Source organism: Oxytropis ochrocephala (assembly GCA_020916435.1). NCBI lineage: Eukaryota > Viridiplantae > Streptophyta > Magnoliopsida > Fabales > Fabaceae > Oxytropis > Oxytropis ochrocephala. The sequence continues at coordinate 3,625,411 of CM037095.1, read as the reverse complement.
TGCACTTCGCTATAGGTTCTTTATTTTTCTTTAATCAATTTCATTTTTGTTTCAAGTTTCATTTTACTTTCGTTCTTTCTTCTTCTCGGTGTCTTTCTAGTTTTTCCCTATGTTCTTGTCTAATATGTGATTATTTGCAGTTGTGATTCCTCATTTGCGACTTTCGTATATTGATATCGCAATTTTCCTTGATTGCTCTTTTGCGTTTTGCAATTTCCGAGTTTGTGATTCTCCATTATGTTAATTTGCATTTTCGATTTCACATGTAATTTGCTTTCCTCTTTGTGAATCGTTCTTGATTCCGATTTCATCTCGGTTTTCGTTCTTCAATTCTTGTTCAAACTCCTCCTATTTCTGTTGTGGTCTTTGGTTTTGCTCTTGATTCATGTTCAAAATCTCTTCAATTCTTATTTTTTTCTTCTTCTCTCTCGCTTCTTTGAGAGTGTGTCTATTTCTACAACTTTCATTCTCCAATTCGATTCTTGAAGTCTCTAAATTTCTTTCAACTCGTTTTGCGATTCTTGTAGTTCAAAGCTCTTATGCGATTCTATTTCGCGTTAGCCATTCTTCGAATCGGTGTTGTTGCATCACTTTCCTTCATCATTTCAATTACACGATTTGCTTATCTTCTTTGTGATTCAGCTTTCTTTGATTTGTGATTTACGCACACGATCTTCTCTCTTTTCTTGCGACCTTTCATTTTGTTTTGGCGCCATCATGAGCTATTTTCTAAGACATCACTAAAGGCTAAAGATATTGGAATTTTGATTGTGAATTGTACATTGTTCTCATCCAACTCCGTCACTTTCTCGCAATGATTATCAATCACTATAAGCTTAGAGGAATATAAGGAGCTACAACCTTGGTGGGATGGGATGCGGTCACGGGGCTTATCTCAATTTATCTTGCTAAAGATCTTCTCGTGTTCATCCTAACTCAGACGCATTGGTTGTTAGTACGGAGAACATCACGTTGAATTGGTATCACGGGAATGATCGCTCAAGCTTGTTTCGAATTGTTTGCTCCGTATGGGAGGGCTGCCATTCTACTTTCTAACAAAAGCTCGATAGAGAAGATCCAAATACCAATTGGTACATACTGCTCGCACTAACAAGGGTGCCGATGACAAGTGCTTCATGCCTTGTTTCTTTGGCTTCTGTTGTGTCTTAATTGGCTTTGTTGGTTGTTTTGATGTAATTTTCTTTTAGATTTGATCATGTAAATTTGTATTGTTCATTCCAAGCTAGAAGCCTTGTGAATGCCTTCTAGCTTATAAGGGGACTATTAGAAATATAGTTAGTTTGTTAGGTAATTCGGTTAGAGTTAGTTTTCTAGTTACTAGTTTGTAGGTAATTCGGTTAGAGTTAGTTTTCTAGTTACTAGTTAGTTACATATTAGTTAGGTGATTGGATCTATATATAAAGACCAAACTCTCATTGTAATCAATAACCTTTTGTATCAATTTCACTTTGATGAATATTAGAGTTTCTTAACTTTTTCTCTCCTATCTTCTATGGATACCATATTCTTTAATATGGTATCAGAGCAAACATGGTATCCTCCATGAAGATTGCTTCGCTGTTGCACTTCGCTATAGGTTCTTTATTTTTCTTTAATCAATTTCATTTTTGTTTCAAGTTTCATTTTACTTTCGTTCTTTCTTCTTCTCGGTGTCTTTCTAGTTTTTCCCTATGTTCTTGTCTAATATGTGATTATTTGCAGTTGTGATTCCTCATTTGCGACTTTCGTATATTGATATCGCAATTTTCCTTGATTGCTCTTTTGCGTTTTGCAATTTCTGAGTTTGTGATTCTCCATTGCGTTAATTTGCATTTTCGATTTCACATGTAATTTGCTTTCCTCTTTGTGAATCGTTCTTGATTCCGATTTCATCTCAGTTTCGTTCTTCAATTCTTGTTCGAAACTCCTCCTATTTCTGTTGTGGTCTTTGGTTTTGCTCTTCAGTTCATGTTCAAAATCTCTTCAATTCTTGACTGTTTTCTTCTTCCTCTCTCGCTTCTTTGAGAGTGTGTCTATTTCTACAACTTTCATTCTCCAATTCGATTCTTGAAGTCTCTAAATTTCTTTCAACTCGCTTTTGCGATTCTTGTAGTTCAAAGCTCTTATGCGATTCTATTTCGCGTTCGCCATTCTTCTACGAATCGGTGTTGTTGCATCACTTTCCTTCATCATTTCAATTACACGATTTGCTTATCTTCTTTGTGATTCAGCTTCTTTGATTTGTGATTTCTCACACGATCTTCTCTCTTTCTTGCGACCTTTCATTTTGTTTTGGCGCCATCATGAGCTATTTTCTAAGACATCACTAAAGGCTAAAGATATTGGAATTTTGATTGTGAATTGTACATTGTTCTCATCTAACTCGCTCACTTTCTCGCAATGATTATCAATCACTATAAGCTTAGAGGAATATAAGGAGCTACAACCTTGGTGGGATGGGATGCGGTCACGGGGGCTTATCTCAATTTATCTTGCTAAAGATCTTCTCGTGTTCATCCTAACTCAAATGCGCATTGGTTGTTAGTACGGAGAACATCACGTTGAATTGGTATCACGAATGATCGCTCCAAGCTTGTTTCGAATTGTTTGCTCTGCATGGGAGGGGCTGCCATTCTACTTTCTAACAAAAGCTCGATAGGAGAAGATCCAAATACCAATTGGTACATCTGCTCGCACTAACAAGGGTGCCGGCGACAAGTGCTTCATGCCTTGTTTCTTTGGCTTCATTGTGTCTTAATTGGCTTTGTTGGTTGTTTTGATGTAATTTTCTTTTAGATTTGATCATGTAAATTTGTATTGTTCATTCCAAGCTAGAAGCCTTGTGAATGCCTTCTAGCTTCTGCGGGGACTATTAGAAATATAGTTAGTTTGTTAGGTAATTCGGTTAGAGTTAGTTTTCTAGTTACTAGTTTGTAGGTAATTCGGTTAGAGTTAGTTTTCTAGTTACTAGTTAGTTACATATTAGTTAGGTGATTGGATCTATATATAAAGACCAAACTCTCATTGTAATCAATAACCTTTTGTATCAATTTCACTTTGATGAATATTAGAGTTGCTTAACTTTTTCTCTCCTATCTTCTATGGATACCATATTCTTTAATATGGTATCGAGAGCAAACATGGTATCCTCCATGAAGATTGCTTAGTTGCACTTCGCTATAGGTTCTTTATTTTTCTTTAATCAATTTCATTTTTGTTTCAAGTTTCATTTTACTTTCGTTCTTTCTTCTTCTACCGTCTTTCTAGTTTTTCCCTATGTTCTTGTCTAATATGTGATTATTTGCGGTTGTGATTCCTCATTTGCGACTTTTCAGTATATTGATATCGCAATTTTCCTTGATTGCTCTTTTTTTGCTTTTGCAATTTCGAGTTTGTGATTCTCCATTGCGTTAATTTGCATTTTCGATTTCACATGTAATTTGCTTTCCTCTTTGTGAATCGTTCTTGATTCCGATTTCATCTCGCCGTTTAGTTCTTCAATTCTTGTTCAAACTCCTCCTATTTCTGTTGTGGTCTTTGGTTTTGCTCTTGATTCATGTTCAAAATCTCTTCAATTCTTGATCGCTTTTCTTCTTCTCTCTCGCTTCTTTGAGTGTGTGTCTATTTCTACAACTTTCATTCTCCAATTCGATTCTTGAAGTCTCTAAATTTCTTTCAACTCGTTTTGCGATTCTTGTAGTTCAAAGCTCTTATGCGATTCTATTTCGCGTTCGCCATTCTTCTCGAATCGGTGTTGTTGCATCACTTTCCTTCATCATTTCAATTACACGATTTGCTTATCTTCTTTGTGATTCAGCTTTCTTTGATTTGTGATTTCATCACGATCTTCTCTCTTTTCTTGCGACCTTTCATTTTGTTTTGGCGCCATCATGAGCTATTTTCTAAGACATCACTAAAGGCTAAAGATATTGGAATTTTGATTGTGAATTGTACATTGTTCATCTAACTCCGTCACTTTCTCGCAATGATTATCAATCACTATAAGCTTAGAGGAATATAAGAGCTACAACCTTGGTGGGATGGGATGCGGTCACGGGGCTTATCTCAATTTATCTTGCTAAAGATCTTCTCCGTGTTCATCCTAACTCAAATGCGCATTGGTTGTTAGTACGGAGAACATCACGTTGAATTGGTATCACGGGAATGATCGCTCCAAGCTTGTTTCGAATTGTTTGCTCCGTATGGGAGGGGCTGCCATTCTACTTTCTAACAAAAGCTCGATAGAGAAGATCCAAATACCAATTGGTACATACTTTGTTACGCACTAACAAGGTGGTGCCGATGACAAGTGCTTCATGCCTTGTTTCTTTGGCTTCATGTTGTGTCTTAATTGGCTTTGTTGGTTGTTTTGATGTAATTTTCTTTTAGATTTGATCATGTAAATTTGTATTGTTCATTCCAAGCTAGAAGCCTTGTGAATGCCTTCTAGCTTGCGGGGGACTATTAGAAATATAGTTAGTTTGTTAGGTAATTCGGTTAGAGTTAGTTTTCTAGTTACTAGTTTGTAGGTAATTCGGTTAGAGTTAGTTTTCTAGTTACTAGTTAGTTACATATTAGTTAGGTGATTGGATCTATATATAAAGACCAAACTCTCATTGTAATCAATAACCTTTTGTATCAATTTCACTTTGATGAATATTAGAGTTGCTTAACATTTTCTCTCATATTTTCTATGAATACCATATTCTTCAATAACCTTGTGCCACCATATATGTTTGAAGGAATGAATGATGACTTTCACATTCTCTTTGGTGATTGATAGTAATTGCGGTTTCTTATCAATTTGGGAAGCATCTAAAGGTAAGTTGGTCCTTCACATTTTTGGGGGGGTATGGCTTTGTTTGGAGGTGGGGGAGGATCAGAAGACATGATTTGTGGTCAATGTATATGTTAAGTGCAACCTTCCTAATAAAAGAAGGTTATAGGAAATTTTTCAAAAGGGATAAATCGTGTTCCCACTCCCCCTCTCCCCCATTTGACTCAAACCGACAACCCTTTGGGTATGGGTGTTCAAAACCAAATCAAACCAATAGAAAACCGCAAACCGAACTAAGCCAAATCGAAAACTGCAAAAAACCGCTTTCTATTGGTTTGGTTTGGTTTTCTTTATTAGTAAACCGCGCGGTTCGGTCCGCGGTTTTGATTACCGAAACCGAACCAAACCAAACCAAACCACAAAATCCTATATACAAAAATAAAATTAGACAAAGCAGTATATGTAGGAAATGAGGAAAGCGGTTTATTTAAGGGGCCATTTGGATTAGCTTATTTTTGAGCTTATGAAAATTAACTTATTAATATAAGTAAGTTTTTATGTTAATTCATATGTTCTCACTAACAAAAATTGTATCTCCTTAAGTTGGTTTTCCCTAAACTACCTTGACAAGCTTATGAATAATACATAAAAACTTATTTATTTGCAAATTTGTTTTTCATAAGTTCAAAAAAATAACTATCCAAACGGGCCCTAAATTTTGTTTTGTATAGTCAAAAACCGAACCAACCGAACCAATCCAACCCGCATTGGTTTGGTTTGGTTTTTCTTTTGAAGCCAATCAACCAAACCAAACCGCATGTATTTTTACCTTGCGGTTCGGTTCACTTTTTACTCAAAACCGAACCAACCAAAGACCGCGAACACCTTTGCCTTTGGGTGTATGAGAAACGCGTGTTACCAATCGAGTTGTGTTTTTGTCAAAAAAACGAAGCAGTTGTGTTTATAGTCTTATAGGGGATTTGGTAAGGTCCGAGAGGGTTTTAGCGATGACCATTGATGTGTGTTGGGAGACTTTAATAGAGTTTTCTTTCGAATGATGGAAGGAGGATCGAGCGAGGGAAATGGTGTGGATGCGGCTAAATCGTTGGAGTTTTGTCAACTATCCAAGATATGGGACTTCTTGATCTTCCCCTCTTAGGAAATAAATTTACGTGGTTCCAATCAAATGGCATTGTCATGAGTGTGTTAGGTCAAATGCTTATCTCACATCATTGGTTTGATACCTAGGGAAAAGGCTTCGTTGGCCTTTGAGAGAGAGGTATCAGATCAATTTCCCCTTGTTATTATACATTCATGTGGAAGATAGGGGACCAAAATCATTTAGGTTCAGTAATCATTAGTTACAACATCCTGCAATAAAGGAGGTGGTACATACATGTTGGGCCAAAAATTCTAACATAGGGCGGATCAGCTTTGTGTAGAAAGAAAAATTGAAGTTGTTGAAAAAACAGCTTAAAAAGTGGTATAAGGTTTTAGGGGAGGTGAACCGAAAGATACAAACTTTGGTTGATAATATAAAAGCTTAAGACATAATGTTCGAGGAAATGGGTCTATCTCAAAAAGAGGAGGTAGTTAGGAAGAATTTTTTGTAACTCTTAGACACTTATTGAAGAGCAAAGATAATGAGATGTTAGCTCTATATTTTTATCACATTTCAGCCAAGGCACGAGGGCTGGGAATAAGATATATGCTTTGAGAGTGGGAGATATTTGGGTGGATAAAATACCCATAATTATAGAGGATGTTGTGCAATATTTTAGAGACTAATTTTGAGATGACATTTGGAAAAGATCTAAACTTGATAGGGTCACTCTCTGGTTTTCTTTTGTCGGAGAAATCAACCTCACTCTCGCGACCTTTCTTCATGGACGAAGTTGCTAGAGTTGTGTTCGATAATGATGGGAATAAGAGTTTGGGACGAGGGGAGTTCAATTTTACTTTCATTTATTCTTTTTGGGTCATTTTGCGCCTAGAGTGGTGGGCTATTTTTTGATGGATTCTATCAAAACCCCAAGCTACCAAAGGTACATTTCCCACTCTCTTGGTGAATTTGGCATATATCCCCGCTGGGGGTATTGGGTATCCGTGTTGAAATATCGGCGAAGGTGTAGGCATCTAGATTGAGTAGTGTAGATACCCCAATTGTTCTCGCTCAACATGCCTTTATCAAGGGTAGAAATCAATTTGATGGTTTTGTTTTGTTAATAAGGTTCTTGATTATACCGCCAGGGGTGGGGGGGGCAATGTCTAATCTTTAACGTGAATTTTGAGAAAGCACATGACTATGTTAATTGTAAGTTTCTAGACTATAAGTTTGTGAGGTTTGGCTTCAACACAAGATGGATCTAGGCAATTCCACGGAGGAGGAGTCTTTTTGTTTGAGAAGAGTTTCGCTTTTTTAAGGTAGTTGATTTTTGGCGATTACTCTTAGATTGAGTTGTTACTCGCATAAACTTGTTCAAGAGGGGTGTTATTTAGGGCCGTGTGGGAACCACTTGCATTATTTGCGAAAATTTTCAAGAATCAACTTTACAATTGTTATCTAGGTGTATCTTCTCCTTGACTATCTAGTATGCTATAATCAGCTAGCTGTTGAGATTTTATTGTCGTGGTGGTGGCTACTGCACCTACGACTGCCACCACCCATGTCCATAAGGAAGAGGGAACAAAGAGGGATAAATAAGGAGGAAAGAGTGAGGATAAAATAGGAAAATATATCTAAGTTAGCAATTTAAAATAAAAAATAACAAAAGGGTATTTTAAAACAAAACTTATTCTGTAGGAACTATTTTAACCATCCATAACCAAACAAAGTATTTTTATTTTCTTTCCTCTCACATTTCCATCCATAACCAAACAAAGTGTTTATCTAGAGTGCATACTTTTCCTTTTCCATGTCTTATTATTATTAGGTGAAGAAAAATGTTCCTCTTGACAAACAACACCCACCACAGCTCTCAGTCTTCAACACACTTCATTGACATTTCCAAAGCCCCAAAAAACACACCAACACCATAGATGCTTCTCAACACACTCCCCATGATCCATTTCACCATCAAGACTCAATTTTGAAGACTACAATCAACTTCCCTCATAGTTTCAGAAAATGGGTTTCACTTTCTTCAATTTTTCTCTCACCTTCCCCCACCATAGATCCCACTAAAAAAATCACTTTTTTTGTTCCAGCCCCAATTATAGAGAGAGAAGAAGATCATGGCTTTTTCATCTAGACGTGGTGGAAACTGGGCACAATCGATTCTTCCATCTTCAAATCCCAAATCAAAGATACCCAGAAAGGGAAGGAAAAGAACTGTACTTAAAGATTTCATTTTTAAGAATTTCTTCACAATTGGTTTATTATTCTCTCTCTCTTTCTTCCTTATAATTCTTCTCAGATTTGGGATTCCAAAACCAATATCAACCCACTTCAGAAATCGTTCATCTCGTTTCAGAAAACCCTTTACAAGAAAACCCCTCTTTGATGAGAGTGGTAATCGAACTATCTTATTTGGTGGTTCTGCTACTGTTGATATCACTACAAAAGGTTTATATGATAAGATTGAGTTTTTGGATGTTGATGGTGGTGCTTGGAAACAAGGTTGGAGTGTTACTTATAGAGGAAATGAATGGGATAATGAGAAGTTGAAGGTTTTTGTTGTTCCTCATTCACATAATGATCCTGGTTGGAAACTCACTGTTGAGGAATACTATGAAAGACAATCTAGACATATACTTGATACCATTGTTGAAACTCTAAACAAGGTTGATTTTTTGTTGTTGTTGCTTGTTTGATTTATTTATTACTTCATGATATTATGCTATGACTTATGATATGAATTTGTGATTGGTTCTACATAGAAACACACCACCTAGTTGTTAGAAAGTTAGTTAAATCTTGTTTTTGAGTTAGTTAGTTAGTTTGTTGAGTTAGACTAGTTAAGTGAAGCTGTTAAACTCACATAATGTGAGACTTAGAGATACCTATAAATATAGTGTATGATACACAAGTGTATGTAAATGTGAATAAAATTCTCTCTTCTATCATCTTTTTTCTCACTGGTACACAAGTGAAATAGTAGTGTGTGTGAGGAACTACTTTTGGTTCCAACACCCACATCACTTCAATTAACTAATATCATACTTATTTAATCAGTGATCTACGTCTACCTATCATTTACTGCATAACCATTTGATTATACTCCCTCAGCCTCAAAAGTCAGATATAAGAGAAAAATGTAGTTATAGGTTCTATTGACTAGATACATCAGTTATTCAATGAACCTAAAACTGCATTTTTCTCTTATATTTTGGACCAGAGGGAGTGCTTGATACAAATATTTGCCACAAATGATGTATTAATTATAGGTAAATTGTTTGTTAAGTAATTTTGATGTTGGATCAATGGGAAGTGATGTGAAGTGTGTGTGTGTGTGTAACTAGTATTGCTCAAGTTGAAGTGGTCGAGTAAATTCATGTTGCTGGGTTGTGACTTATGTGTGGGAAATGGTAAAGCGTAAATGGTACAAAAGTTAACTTCGTGCTTCAAAGCGGTTTTTGATGAGATAACAGAAGTAGTACACGACTACACCTTAAATGTAAATATTGTTTTCTTAATTAAGTAATATTTAAATTTCGATTACAAGAGACTAAAAAGCTCTTACTGAAGTGGAGAAAGTATTGATTGTAGGCCTGTAAGTTCAATTGTTAGCTCCTTTTCTTTTTAAACCAGTCATGAGTTTGAGAGTAAATTGAATTATGATTTTGACTATCTGACTTGATAATTAGGATCCTCGCTGGAAGTTCATATGGGAAGAGATGTCGTACTTAGAGAGATGGTGGAGGGATACCACAGATGAGATGAAGGAATCATTCATCAATTTGGTGAAAAATGGACAGTTAGAAATTGTTGGAGGCGGCTGGGTGATGAATGATGAGGTAATGTGATGTTGGTCTTAGTCTTACAGCTCTTATCTTGATTTAACTTTTACAGCAATAGAAGTTGCATATAACTCCAGATGTAGCTTCACTCTTGTTGAAGTAGTTATAACAACGATTCGTGGAATTTAGGTTATGAGTCCAGAGCACCAACACTCTCGGTTGAAGACGTGTTCCGTGTTTGACACGCATCGTGTCAAACATCAACAGCGACACTTCAATTATTTGTATTTTCAAATTAAAACCGCGCGTCTGCGGTCCGTGTCGTGTCCGTGTCGTTGTTGCTGCTTCATTTCTGACTTTTCTGAGATAATTTTTATCATAATTGTTTTGAAATTTAAGCAGTTTCTGGTTTTCTTCTGTTAATGAAGTGCATACTCTAGAAACATGTCTGTGCCACTGGAGTTAACATATCTAATTAAGAACCTCATCAAGGCTTTCCTTTTAATGAAGCTGATGATTAGTGGTGGACTCTAATTTATATATGGTTTTTGACTTATAAATTGTTTTCTCCTTGATGCAGGCCAATTCCCATTATTATGCTATAATTGAACAGGTATGCTGAAAGCTTTGTCTATCCTTGCAATTTTAAATATTATTTTTGGTTGTTTTGCTACATTTTTTAAGCATATAATTATTTCAGTAATAGGGAAATTCTAATTATGTTTAGGTTTTCTCAATAGCTTGTATCATTGTATATTATATTTGGCTGTCATTCTGGTGGATATGATTACTTCCATGCATTTTTAGCTATTCAGTAAAGTTACTGAGGAACACGTTCTCTCTTTAAAATGTGTGTATGCGGTAATGCCTTCAGTAGCAATTCATTATGACGGATAATAATGCTCTCTGAAGCACGTACACCTCTGAGATTAGGCGTGTCCTGGTGGCTGACACGCATCAGTGTCTGACACCCATACAACATGTGTCTGACAACTCAGACAAGTGTCATAATTTTTTCCTTTTTTTGCTCCGACATATTTTAGACACTTCTTGGACACTGCAAAGACATTTCTACAGAGGTTAAAGATATGTCAAAGTAGTAATGGTTAATGAAGGGGTTGAAAACATTGAATTTGATTACACCATTTTTAGCTTTTCAGGATGGATAATGAATATGAAAAATTATCATTTTTTTGTTATGAAATAAATTGTTCAATTTAGATATTTTATATATTAGGTTCATATTTTATTTAATTATAATAAATAAATAATTATGTATGTATCAGTTTCGGTGTTCTATACTTTGTGAAATTAGCAGTGTCGACTTGTCCACGCCATGTCGTGGTCGTGTCAGAGTCTGTATTTCATAATGCTTCCATGTTCAAACCTGTCCTGTCATGTGATTTCATGTTCATATCAGTTCTATGATCTTTTTTGCATTGTATTATTTTGTGATGGTCTTAATCTTAGATAAATTATGTATCAGATAGCAGAAGGAAATATGTGGTTGAATGACACAATTGGGTTTGTTCCTAGAAATTCCTGGGCCATTGATCCATTTGGTTACTCATCTACCATGGCGTATCTTCTGCGCCGTATGGGTTTTGACAACATGCTTATCCAGAGGACTCATTATGAGCTGAAGAAGGAACTTGCATGGCGTAAGAATTTAGAATACATATGGCGACAAAGTTGGGATGCAGAGGAAACCACAGATATATTTGTCCATATGATGCCGTTTTATTCGTATGATATACCTCATACATGTGGCCCCGAGCCGGCTATTTGTTGTCAGTTTGACTTCAAGCATGCAGGGTTTTGTTTACGAACAATGCCCGTGGGGACAAAATCCTGTCGAGACAACTGAGGAAAATGTTCATGAAAGGGCACGTAAATTACTCGATCAATACAGGAAAAAATCTACTTTGTACCGAACAAATACTCTTCTTGTTCCACTTGGAGATGATTTCCGATATATTAATGTCGAAGAAGCAGAAGCGCAGTTCAGAAATTACCAAATGTTGTTTGATTATATCAATTCAGATCCCAGTCTGAATACGGAGGCGAAGTTTGGTACTTTAGAAGACTACTTTGCAACCCTACGGGAAGAAGCAGAAAGAATAAATTACTCGGCTCCCGGTGAAGTAGGATCTGGTCTAGTTGAAGGTTTTCCTTCCTCTCTGGTGACTTTTTACGTATGCTGATCGTCAACAAGATTACTGGAGCGGTTATTATGTTTCACGGCCCTTCTTTAAGGCCGTTGACAGGGTACTAGAGCAGACACTTCGTGCAACAGAAATGATGGTAGCTCTAACACTTGGTTGCTGTCGGAGAGCACATTGTGAGAAGTTTGCAATGGGGTTTTCTTATAAGTTGACTGCTGCTAGAAGAAACTTGGCACTTTTTCAGCATCACGATGGGGTAGCTGGTACGGCAAAAGATCACGTGGTTACTGACTATGGAACTCGAATGCATACCTCAGTACAGGACTTGCAGATTTTTATGTCAAAGGCAATCGAGGCACTTCTTGGAATCCGTTATGAAAAATTAGATCATAGTCCTGCGCAGTTTGAGCCAGCGGTAGTGAGATCTAAATACGATGCTCAGCCATTGCATAAAGTGATCAATACTCGTGACGGTACTTACCAATCGGTGGTCTTTTTTAATCCGTTGGAGCAAACCAGAGAAGAAGTCGTGATGGTTGTTGTTGATCATCCTGACATTACCGTTGTTGACTCTAACATGAGTTGTGTTCAAAGCCAAATCTTTCCAGAGTTGCAGCATCACAATAGCAAGATCTTTACCGGGAAGCACCGGGTTTATTGGACAGTTTCTGTTCCTGCAATGGGATTAGAAACATATTATATCGCCAAGAGTTTCGTTGATTGCGAAAAGGCGGTTCCTGCAAAGTTGAAACTTTTCACTAAATCTAGCTCAGTTACATGTCCTTCACCATATTCTTGTGAAAAAATAGAAGCTGATGTGGCTGAAATTGAGAATCAGCATCAAAGACTAACTTTCGATGTAAGGTACGGTTTGTTGCAGAAGATAACTTCAAAAAACAGTTCCCCAAAATCAAATACTGTCAACGAGGAAATCGGTATGTATGCTAGTGCAGGTAGTGGGGCGTTCTTGTTTAAGCCGAATGGTGAAGCGCAGCCGATTATTGAAAGTGATGGGCTGTTGTTGATCTCTGAGGGGCCTTTGATGAAAGAAGTATACTCTTATCCAAAGACAGCTTGGCAGAAATCTCCGATTTCTCATAGCACTCGAATATATAGCGGCGAGCATGGTCCAAGGGTTTGTCATTGAAAAGGAATATCATGTTGAGCTCACTGACCATCACTTTAATGATAGAGAGTTGATAGTTAGATATAAAACTGATATTGATAACAAGAAGGTTTTTTATTCTGATTTAAATGGATTTCAGATGAGCAGAAGAGAAACTTATGATAAGATTCCTCTACAAGGAAATTACTACCCCATGCCTTCTCTTGCTTTCTTACAAGGATCCGACGGTCGACGGTTTTCTGTTCATTCCAAGCAATCATTGGGTGTTGCAAGTCTTAAAAATGGATGGCTAGAGATAATGCTTGATCGCCGCTTGGTAAGAGACGACGGTCGTGGTTTAGGCCAAGGAGTATTGGACAATCGTGTAATGAATGTCGTCTTCCACTTAACTGTGGAAACGAACATTTCTGCCACATCAAATTTGGTTTCAACTTCAAGCTCATTGCCTTATACTCCTTCGCTTTTATCTCATCGCGTTGGTTCTCACTTGAACTATCCATTGCATGCATTCATTTCCAAGAAATCTGAAGAACTATCTGTGAAGCCACCAATCAGATCCTTTTCTCCACTTGCTACTCCTTTACCATGTGATTTACATGTAGTGAACTTTAAGGTTCCTAAGCCTTTGAAATTCTTGCAGCAACCATCTGAAGGTTCAAGATTCGCTCTCATTTTGCAACGACGACATTGGGATTCTTCGTACTGTCACAAAGGAAGATCACAATGCACTAATCTAGCTGACGATCCCGTGAATCTGTTCAGCTTATTCAAGGATATTACGGTTTTGAAGGCGAAAGCAAGTTCATTGAATCTTTTGCATGAAGATCCAGGAGTATTGGGATTCACCGAGCAGTTTGCTGATCTTGCACAAGAAGGGCATGTTGCCATATCTCCAATGGAAATACAAGCTTATCGGTTAGAGTTGCGCCACAACAACAATAGCTCGCTCACGCGTTCATCGCTGAATTTTTCCTTCTGTTTGAAGCTGAAAAAGAAGAAAGCAACATTTTTACCAGAAGAAAGTAACATTTTTTTTACCACCCCAGTAACTTTTGTTGGACTAATTTATCATCAAAACACTTGAGTTTTAAGGTGGTGCAGGTAAGAGAATGTGAGGGAATAGTGTGGCAGATGGGACTTTGTAGATTGCTGCTGCTGAGACTAGAGAATCTGCGGCTCTTAGTTTGTTTAGTGTGATTTTTGTAGTATTTTGTTTACTTTATTGAAAGATGAGTTTTGGTTTATTGACTTATTACATTGTTATATTGTATAACACGGTTCTTAAGATGCCACTGATACATGTACAGATTTAATATCTCTCTATCATCTGTTCAAAAATGAGTGTACTCTTTGGATGTATGTGGGCTCAGAAATTTTCAAAGGCTCATGCTTCGTACAACCCCCTGCTACTCACTAGAACTCCATTTTTGGTGTGAAAAGACCAAAAGTTCTTCTTGAGATTTGATTTTTATTTTTTTTAAAGATTATGCACGGTTCGGCGCACGGTTGATCGAACTTGATCGAATCTCGCTGCGCCGAACCGGTCAAAATTTACTCAGACACCCCAAATTATGTCTTGACTAGGTTCGACCAAGCGTGTGTCGATCCAAATCGATCAGCCGTGCATCGAACCCTCTCCACCGTTCAGGAGTATTTTGGGAATAAAGGGTGATATGAAGGTTCTAGTGAGTAGTTAGGGGGTTGTACGAAACATGGGCCTTTTCAAAAATGACACTGAAATCTATTGTGTAAGGTTTAAACCATTGTTTTAACACTCGAACCAACTGACGTGACATTTGTGTCAGGATTCAATTGTTATAAACTGCTCGAATCATTATGAATTGGAGGTACCCAAATAAGCAAACCAGAAACATAACATGAACAATTCACGGTTCAACCATCTGATTCGATCAAATTCTTAAAGTCCTCTTATCAAATTTAGTCTTTACAAAAAAATTCACGGATTTTTAACATCTAAGTAATCAAACCATGAACATGTCCATGCTCGATTCAAGGTTCAACTGTTGAACCATCCGATTTGATGCAATTTTTTAAACCCTCCTATAAAATTTAGTCCTTACAAAAATTTTTGACGATTTTTAGTAACCAAGTAATCAAACCACAAACATGAACATGACCAATTCATGGTTCAACCAAAGAGAACTATCCGATTTGATCCGATTTTTAAAATCCTCCTATCGTATTTAGTCTTACAAAAAATTCATCGGATTTTAGTTACCAATTTGATGATTTCAAGGACTAAACTTAATAGGAGAGTACTTTATAGGGACTAAACATATTTAACCCAAAAACTCAACTTGAAGCTCAATGAAATTGAGTGAAGGCCCATGCTTCTTAGAATCCCCTCTACTCACTAAACCCCAACCGACCAAAAATTCCAAAAATGCCCCCAAGATTTTTTTTGTTTTTTCCTTTAAAAACCCACTTCACCACACTAGAACCCCATTCCTCCTCCTCCACACTAGAACCCCCCAAAAAAAACCCTCTCATTCATCCTCCTCCCACCGGCCCCTCCTCCTCCTCTTGGTAAGAATCCATTTCCTCCTTTGTCTTCCATTTTTCCCATTTTTTCACTTTGTTTGCGCATGATTCGACGCAGCAGAGGTCGCACACGATCGATCGACAAGCGTCGCCAAATAAATCAGTGTTGCATTGTTTTAGATCTGCTTCTGGCTGTTCGGTCGGAGCATGTGCCGATCTACATCGATCTGGCGTGCGCGGAACGATGATTCAGATCTGGAAAGGATGAACGTGCCTGATTCTCATGGGGCCACTGTTGGTCTGCCACAGACCGTGGCAGCCATGGGTACCCATGGGGAATTCGATGCAGTAGCCTAAAATCGCAAACTACCAACACAACTCGTGTTGCTTGCCACAGGTGGCCATGTCAGAATTTGTTTGACCCACTATTTACCACAGTTTCCATCTCAAACCGATTGTTTTTCATCCCTAATCTCTCCCTCAAACCTATGTATTGATGAAATAACTGTAATACATGAAAAATGCTTATGATTGAGATGATTAAATTGAATTGTCTTGAATTATAAAAGTCTAGGTCAAGTGTATAGCTAGATACAAGTAAGAAAATATTATAACATGATAAAGAATGAACTCTTAGTTCATTAAGGTTAACTAATGTTCAATTGGAATTGATTGAGGAGTCATATAGACCGTTATGGGCATGACCCAATGAGGTAGCATACTAGGTGGGGAAGTCATGAGCCCTAAACCTAGGCCCTGTTCAATGCACTATGGTATGGACTAGTGGAAAGGGGGTTCACCAGGATTACCATGTCTGAGGCTGGTGTTGAGCTAAAGTAAAAGACACGTGGTTTATAAATTAAATCACGAAGTTAAAAGGATTCGTAATTGAATCGAGAGTACAGTTAGGGGTCACGGTAAAACTCACTGAGATTGTATCTCACCCTTTATATGTTGATTGTTTTACAGAGAAACAGGAAAAAAGGAAAGCTAAGTGGCACAAGTAGGTGATGTGCCTGAGGAGTTGTTGGAGACATATTGCCTTTGACTATGTTGTTTTTATTTTCCTTGTTTACTTTGAAGCTCGGTTTTGTAACTTAACTTCTGTAAAGTTGTAAAATCCGTTTCTGCTATTTCTATGCTTTTGGATATTAAACATTAGGCTCTGTTGTGTTTAAGTAAAACCTGAGGATCTGAGTACTTGAGATGTTGTTTATTTAAAGTACTAAAAATATTTGTATGACTCTTTGATTTGGTATTCGGGAGTTTTAGTTTGTTCAATGTCTGAAACAAGAAATTTATAATCTGATGTGTGCTAATTTGTACATTTTAGTATCTCTACATTTAATGCATGGAGAACTAAGTGCCCTCCTACACGGGCTTGAGTTGTGTTGGAACAAGTGGTACAGAAATATTGTTTGTTACACAGACTCCCTCAATACCTTGCGTCTTGTGGAGAGCGCGGATTCGGTTCCATGTCCATGGAAATGATGTGGCCCTTGTTCGCAGCCTTATCGCTAGGACTTGGCTAGTTCGCCAAAGATGTCTTTCGTGAGGCTAATTTTAGCGCCGACTATCTTGCCAAGATGGGCATGTCCTCACAGCAGGAGATGGTTCAGTTGGAGACCCCTCCCCCAGGCTTGATTCAGTTGCTTCAAGCGGATGTCCAAGGAGTGTCCTTTGTTAGGCCATAGTGCTTTTTTTTTCGTTCTTCTCTTTTTGTAACCAAAAAAAAGTATCTCTACATTTAAATCCGAAGGTAGTCTCCCAAGTGAGACCTACCTCCCTTTCCTCCATCCTCCCCCACTTTTGGCGCCAAATCCCAACCCCTCCCCACCCCCTCCCCCCTACCCCCTTTTTCCTTCTCCAAACTCTCTCTCTCTATTTTTTTCCTTCATATTTTTATTCCTCTCTCTCTCTCCTCGCTCTCTCTCTCTCTCTCTCTCTCTCTCTTTCTTTCATGTTTTATATTTTAGTGGTACTTTACGATTAAATAGAAAATTCAATTGTTTAAACAGACAATATTTGTTCCTCTATAGTCAAATTTTTGGAATCAAACATTAATTTCGTAACAAATTATATAAAGTGTAACGCTATGCAGTGTATTTTTGGGTACTTTAGTGTCTGAAAAAATTTAATTGTTTAAATATTTGAAGTTTGTTCCTTAGTAACCAATTTTATTTAAAAACAGTTGATTTCATAACAAAATATAAAATTAATTTTGTGTCAAAATATGTAAAGTGTTACGCTATAAGTAGTGTTTTTTGGGGTGACTTACGATTCAAAAATAAATTTAGATTGTGCAAATATACGAAATTCGTTTATAAGTAATTGGTTTGGTCAAACCAAAAAATAATTTCCTGTCAAAAAACGTAAAGTACGACATTAGGTAGCGTGCTTCAGGTTACTTTAGCATTCGGAAAAATTGTAACTGTCCAAATATGTAAAGTTTGTTCCTCAATACTTGGTTTGATGGAAAAAAATAATTTCATTACGAAATACGTAAAGTATGATGTTAAGTGGTGTGTTTTGAATTACTTTAACATATTTGATTAAACGTGTCTATTCTATGATAGTATTGTTTAATATGGGCTAACCATTTACTCTAACTTTAACACAAATTATTTTTTTGTTCAACAATTTGTTGTCCATTGTCCTTAAACTTTGACTTCAATCACTATTAAACTAATTTTTCTCTTATAATTCTTCTGTAGAAGCTTTGGCCTCGTGCATAGCATGAGTCACTACGCTAGTTTCTATTGATTAGAAATATTATGGTGTTACAAAAACATGCACGGGAAGGTGATTAACAGGCCTACAGATGTAGTTTCGAAAAAACATCAACATTTTATAAGGGGGGTATAAAAATACGCAACACATATACATAAGACGAAGAGGCAACAATATATAGCCCTTGGTGGGATGAGGCAACAATGTCGGTCCAAAAAAATAGAGTGGGTGTATATTGGTAAACAATGGAGTACAAAATGAGGGGTACATTTGATAATAAAAAAAAGTGTTGGACAAAAAAATAATTGTCAGGGGTATGTCGGTCCAAAATATAGAGTGGGGGTATATTGGTAAATAGTGAGGTACAAAATGAGGGGTATATTGGTAAATGGTGGGGTACAAAATATAGAGTGGGGGTATGTCGGTCCAAAATATAGAGAGTGGGGGTATATTGGTAAACAAAGGGGTACAAATGAGGGGTATATTGGTAAATGGTGGGAATAAAATTTTCCCACCAAAAGTGGATAAAAAAAGAGTGTTGGACAAAAAAATGTCGAGGTATGTCGGTCCAAAAATATAGAGTGGGGTATATTGGAGTGGGGTACAAAATGAGGGTATATTGGTAAATGGTGGAATCAAATTTTCCCACCAAAAGTGGGGAAGTCAACGATTCAGTATTAATTAAGAGCGATAATAATAAAAAAAGAGTATTGGAGAAAAAATTCGAGGTATGTCGGTCCAAAATATATAGTGGGGTATATTGCAAAAACAGGGGGTACAAAATGAGGGTATATTGGTAAATGGTGGGGTACAAAATATAGAGTGGGGGTATGTCGGTCCAAAAAATATAGAGTGGAGGTATATTGGTAAACAAAGGGTACAAATGAGGGGTATATTGGTAAATGGTGGGAATAAAATTTTCCCACCAAATGTGGTTAAAAAAGTGTTGGACCAAAAAAATTTGTCAGTGTATGTGTGTATGTCCAAAAAATATAGAGTGGGGGTATATTAGTAAACAATGAGATACAAAATGATGGGTATATTGGTAAATGGTGGGGTACAAAATATAGCGTGGGGTATGTCGGTCCAAAAATATAGAGTGGGGAATATTGGTAAAACAAAGTGGTAGTAAAATGAGGGTATATTTTGATAATAATAAAAAAAGTGTTGGAGAAAAAAAAAAATTATCGAGGTATATGTCTGTCCAAAAATATATAGTGGGGTATATTGGTAAATAGTGGGGTACAAAATGAGGGGTATATTGGTAAATGGTGGGACACAAATATAGAGTGGGGGTATGTTGGTCCAAAAATATAGAGTGGGAGTATATTGGTAAACAGTTGGGTACAAAATGAAGAGTATATAGGTAAATGGTGGGAAAAAAAAATTTCGACAAATTAAAGTAGATTTAGGATTATAGACGAGGGATGATACTTTGGCAAGTGATTTTAATAACAGGGCCTAATTATGTCTATAATTCCTTATATATATATATATATATATATATATATATATATATATTCTGTTTTTTGACTAATTAGGCTTTACACCTTTATTATTTTCACCTGTAGGGACTTCATGCCTCATTATTATTATCTTGAATTCTTGGTCCTTATGTTAGTAAATTTACCGTGCCACATGTAATTGCTGCAGTATGAAAAATAAATAGCTATTGAATCAATCAGTTAAGATTTAATTGCTTTTAGAAGTAAATAATTGACTGTGTCAAAAAAAAAGTAAATAATTGATACCAAATTGTTGCAGACACACTATAGATTAAACATATTAATTAGAACTAATGTCCATTTTGCTCCATTTGGGCATAGACACACAATAGATTAATAGATTAAATATATTAATAATTGATACCAGCATTGGACATGCGGTAGTGTTAAATCTCTTGAGTGAGAGCTTTACTGCCCATTGTGGTCCTACCCAACTTGAGAGATTAGTCTCTACAGTTGCGCGCAGAGGACACTCAATACCAATATATATTAATTGTCTTATCTATATTGGTAGTTATCTATTAAAATCACTTGACTAGAAAACTTGAAAAATTTCATAGTTAAAATAAAAGGGCAAAGAGAAAGAAAACTATGAATCTTGGATTAAGGAGGATTCTGATAATAAATTGTTACGGTTGATGGTGGATGCTATAAAAATAGAATGCAAAATATCTTTTAAGTCCACAAATCCACAAGGCTTACAGAGTCTTGCAGAGTTCATATGATACAAATCAATTAAAATCCTGACTTAAAAGTGTTGAAAGTCCCACAGAGTCTTAAAAGTCATGAAATTCCCGTAAAGTCTTTTAAAATTCGTGAGATTTTTTTCCACTAAAAGAATCCTTTAAATTTAAACCTAAACCAATACAAATTTCCGACAAGTATCATTGTTATTTTTTGTACTTAAAAGTTTTACTCCAAACATGGTGGCACGAGGTGGAGGAAATCTCCTCAATTTGGAAGACAGCTACACCATCGAAGATTAACTTATTTGGATGGCGCTTGTTATGCAACTCTTTGCCTACTAGAGGAGTGCTCCTCCACCATAATATCATTGGTAACAAAAAGGGTGCCTGTGCGCTATGTTCGCACCATCTAGAGGACATCCAACACCTCTTTGTGGATTGCGTCTTTGCCAGACAAATTTGGGATGTTGTTTGTTCATTAATGGATGTGTTTATTGCTGACTCTTTATCTGTTATTGATCATTTCTGGTGGTTTGAGAAGTTTTGCAAAGGCATGAAGGGTAAAAGAACTAAAAATTTAATTTGGCTCACCACTTGCTGGAACATTTGGCTAGCTAGGAATGACTTGATTTTAGACATGAAGAAACCAATGTTGATATCGTTATTAATCGTATCAAGAGCTCATCTTGGAGTTGGTTGGTCTATAGAGGGAATGGTAATTCTAATTTTGTTTCAAATACCTGTATTACCAATTGGTGGTCTAAGCCACTTGAATACCTAAACATTATGTAATCTTTCCATTTTTTGGGTTTTGAGCCCCGTAGTGCTCCTTCAATGAAATATCGCTTATCTAAAAAAAATATAAAGTTATGTATATCTAAACTTAATATTTGATAGTATAAATTTTATTAAAATATTTTTTTAATATAATCCTAAAATTTTTAATAGCACTTAGTATTATAACTAATTAGTTTTACTAAATATCACAATATAACTAATAAGAATATTTAATAATTTATAGTTTGTGTGTGTAGATTTAACTAGCAATAACCGATAATGGAATTTTCTTTACATTACAACCCAACCATAAATTGACTTGTTCATAAAAATATTTGACTTTTATTTTAACCATATCAAGAGTTATACATATCATGATTTTTTATTGATTTTTTATTGATCGACAAAGTAAAAAATCTTTACACTGTAGGCACATAACTATTAAACTATATGTTGGTGACTGTATTGTCTACAATAGAGAAGTAAACCACTTGAGTTTGAAGAAGGTAAACAAGTAAATTTTTAAAATTTCCCCATGATTGGTGTTGTCAAAATTTCTGGTCAAAAGTTTAAAGGCAATCCACAACCATTTTAATTCCTTGGGAAGTAGGTTTCATGGTCCCCTAAATTGCATCGTTCATGGTCCCATGATAGGGAGTAATGTAAAACAACAAGTTTTAGAGTTAGAAGTATTATGTTTGTTTATTTGCTTTTTGATGGAGACCAGTGTATCCACCGACGAATGTAGTAACTAATCTTCTCACTGGATTGGAGGCACCTCGAAGAGTGAGACAACTGGTCCAGAGATTTAAAACTGCTCCATACCCAATGTGAGGATCGAACCCTCGGCACTTGGTTAAGGGAGGATGAGCCCCTCCGTGTTGGTCACACCGTCATACCCTTCTTATGTCGCTCTTCCCTACTTGTGTATCCATGTGATTGTTGAGTAATTTTTGAATGGGTCAAAAATTGGATTTTGTAGCTATCTGAGAAACTATAATGGAGGAAATTTCTTCCATATTAGAAATATAGTTAGTTCGTGAGGTAATTCGGTTAGAGTTAGTTTTCTAGTTACTAGTTTGTTAGGTAATTCGGTTAGAGTTAGTTTTCTAGTTACTAGTTAGTTACATATTAGTTAGGTGAGATTGGATCTATATATAAAGACCAAACTCTCATTGTAATCAATAACCTTTTGTATCAATTTCACTTTGATGAATATTAGAGTTTCTTAACTTTTTCTCTCCTATCTTCTATGGATACCATATTCTTTAATATGGTATCAGAGCAAACATGGTATCCTCCATGAAGATTGCTTCCGCTGCACTTCGCTATAGGTTCTTTATTTTTCTTTAATCAATTTCATTTTTGTTTCAAGTTTCATTTTACTTTCGTTCTTTCTTCTTCTCTCGGTGTCTTTCTAGTTTTTCCTATGTTCTTGTCTAATATGTGATTATTTGCGGTTGTGATTCCTCATTTGCGACTTTTCAGTATATTGATATCGCAATTTTCCTTGATTGCTCTTTTGCGTTTTGCAATTTCTCGAGTTTGTGATTCTCCATTGCGTTAATTTGCATTTTCGATTTCACATGTAATTTGCTTTCCTCTTTGTGAATCGTTCTTGATTCCGATTTCATCTCGCTTTAGTTCTTCAATTCTTGTTCAAACTCCTCCTATTTCTGTTGTGGTCTTTGGTTTTGCTCTTGATTCATGTTCAAAATCTCTTCAATTCTTATTTGCTTTCTTCTTCTCTCTCTCGCTTCTTTGAGAGTGTGTCTATTTCTACAACTTTCATTCTCCAATTCGATTCTTGAAGTCTCTAAATTTCTTTCAACTCGCTTTTGCGATTCTTGTAGTTCAAAGCTCTTATGCGATTCTATTTCGCGTTCGCCATTCTTCTCGAATCGGTGTTGTTGCATCACTTTCCTTCATCATTTCAATTACACGATTTGCTTATCTTCTTTGTGATTCAGCTTTCTTTGATTTGTGATTTCACACGATCTTCTCTCTTTTCTTGCGACCTTTCATTTTGTTTTGGCGCCATCATGAGCTATTTTCTAAGACATCACTAAAGGCTAAAGATATTGGAATTTTGATTGTGAATTGTACATTGTTCTGTCTAACTCACTTTCTCGCAATGATTATCAATCACTATAAGCTTAGAGGAATATAAGGAGCTACAACCTTGGTGGGATGGGATGCAAAGTCACGGGGCTTTATCTCAATTTATCTTGCTAAAGATCTTCTCCGAGTTCATCCTAACTCGACGCGCGTTGGTTGTTAGTACGGAGAACATCACGTTGAATTGGTATCACGGGAATGATCGCTCCAAGCTTGTTTCAATTGTTTGCTCGTATGGGAGGGGCTGCCATTCTACTTTCTAACAAAAGCTCGATAGAGAAGATCCAAATACCAATTGGTACATACTGCTCGCACTAACAAGGGTGCCGATGACAAGTGCTTCATGCCTTGTTTCTTTGGCTTCATTGTGTCTTAATTGGCTTTGTTGGTTGTTTTGATGTAATTTTCTTTTAGATTTGATCATGTAAATTTGTATTAGTTCATTCCAAGCTAGAAGCCTTGTGAATGCCTTCTAGCTTATGGGGACTATTAGAAATATAGTTAGTTTGTTAGGTAATTCGGTTAGAGTTAGTTTTCTAGTTACTAGTTTGTAGGTAATTCGGTTAGAGTTAGTTTTCTAGTTACTAGTTAGTTACATATTAGTTAGGTGATTGGATCTATATATAAAGACCAAACTCTCATTGTAATCAATAACCTTTTGTATCAATTTCACTTTGATGAATATTAGAGTTGCTTAACATTTTCTCTCATATTTTCTATGAATACCATATTCTTCAATAACCTTGTGCCACCATATATGTTTGAAGGAATGAATGATGACTTTCACATTCTCTTTGGTGATTGATAGTAATTGCGGTTTCTTATCAATTTGGGAAGCATCTAAAGGTAAGTTGGTCCTTCACATTTTTGGGGGGGTATGGCTTTGTTTGGAGGTGGGGGAGGATCAGAAGACATGATTTGTGGTCAATGTATATGTTAAGTGCAACCTTCCTAATAAAAGAAGGTTATAGGAAATTTTTCAAAAGGGATAAATCGTGTTCCCACTCCCCCCCCCCTTCTCCCCCATTTGACTCAAACCGACAACCCTTTGGGTATGGGTGTTCAAAACCAAATCAAACCAATAGAAAACCGCAAACCGAACTAAGCCAAATCGAAAACTGCAAAAAACCGCTTTCTATTGGTTTGGTTTGGTTTTCTTTATTAGTAAACCGCGCGGTTCGGTCCGCGGTTTTGATTACCGAAACCGAACCAAACCAAACCAAACCACAAAATCCTATATACTAATATAAAATTAGACAAAGCAGTATATGTAGGAAATGAGGAAAGCGGTTTATTTAAGGGGCCATTTGGATTAGCTTATTTTTGAGCTTATGAAAATTAACTTATTAATATAAGTAAGTTTTTATGTTAATTCATATGTTCTCACTAACAAAAATTGTATCTCCTTAAGTTGGTTTTCCCTAAACTACCTTGACAAGCTTATGAATAATACATAAAAACTTATTTATTTGCAAATTTGTTTTTCATAAGTTCAAAAAAATAACTATCCAAACGGGCCCTAAATTTTGTTTTGTATAGTCAAAAACCGAACCAACCGAACCAATCCAACCCGCATTGGTTTGGTTTGGTTTTTCTTTTGGAAGCCAACTGAACCAAACCAAACCGCATGTATTTTTACCTTGCGGTTCGGTTCACTTTTTTACTCAAAACCGAACCAACCAGCACCGCGAACACCTTTGCCTTTGGGTGTATGAGAAACGTGTTACCAACTGAGTTGTGTTTTTTGTCAAAAAAAAAACTGAGTTGTGTTTTATAGTCTTATAGGGGATTTGGTAAGGTCCGAGAGGGGTTTTAGCGATGACCATTGATGTGTGTTGGGAGACTTTAATAGAGTTTTCTTTCTGAATGATGGAAGGAGGATCGAAGCGAGGGAAATGGTGTGGATGCGGCTAAATCGTTGGAGTTTTGTCAACTATCCAAGATATGGGACTTCTTGATCTTCCCCTCTTAGGAAATAAATTTACGTGGTTCCAATCAAATGGCATTGTCATGAGTGTGTTAGGTCAAATGCTTATCTCACATCATTGGTTTGATACCTAGGGAAAAGGCTTCGTTGGCCTTTGAGAGAGAGGTATCAGATCAATTTCCCCTTGTTATTATACATTCATGTGGAAGATAGGGGACCAAAATCATTTAGGTTCAGTAATCATTAGTTACAACATCCTGCAATAAAGGAGGTGGTACATACATGTTGGGCCAAAAATTCTAACATAGGGCGGATCAGCTTTGTGTAGAAAGAAAAATTGAAGTTGTTGAAAAAACAACTTTAAAAAGTGGTATATAAGGTTTTAGGGAGGTGAACCGAAAGATACAAACTTTGGTTGATAATATAAAAGCTTAAGACATAATGTTCGAGGAAATGGGTCTATCTCAAAAAGAGGAGGTAGTTAGGAAGAATTTTTTTGTAACTCTTAGACACTTATTGAAGAGCAAAGATAATGAGATGTTAGCTCTATATTTTTATCACATTTCAAATTAAGGCACGAGGGTCGGGAATAAGATATATGCTTTGAGAGTGGGAGATATTTGGGTGGATAAAATACCCATAATTATAGAGGATGTTGTGCAATATTTTAGAGACTAATTTTGAGATGACATTTGGAAAAGATCTAAACTTGATAGGGTCACTCTCTGGTTTTCTTTTGTCGGAGAAATCAACCTCACTCTCGCGACCTTTCTTCATGGACGAAGTTGCTAGAGTTGTGTTCGATAATGATGGGAATAAGAGTTTGGGACGAGGGGAGTTCAATTTTACTTTCATTTATTCTTTTTGGGTCATTTTGCGCTAGAGTGGTGGGCTATTTTTGATGGATTCTATCAAAACCCCAAGCTACCAAAGGTACATTTCCCACTCTCTTGGTGAATTTGGCATATATCCTGTTGGGGGTATTGGGTATCTGTGTTGAAATATCGGCGAAGGTGTAGGCATCTAGATTGAGTAGTGTAGATACCCTAATTGTTCTGGCTCAACATGCCTTTATCAAGGGTAGAAATCAATTTGATGGTTTTGTTTTGTTAATAAGGTTGCTGATTATACCGCCAGGGGTGGGGGGGCAATGTCTAATCTTTAACGTGAATTTTGAGAAAGCACATGACTATGTTAATTGTAAGTTTCTAGACTATAAGTTTGTGAGGTTTGGCTTCAACACAAGATGGATCTAGGCAATTCCCTGGAGGAGGAGTCTTTTTGTTTGAGAAGAGTTTCGCTTCTTTTAAGGTAGTTGATTTTTTGGCAGTTACTCTTAGATTGAGTTGTTACTCAGACAAACTTGTTCAGTAGGGGTGTTATTTAGGGCTGTGTGGGAACCACTTGCATTATTTGCGAAAATTTTCAAGAATCAACTTTACAATTGTTATCTAGGTGTATCTTCTCCTTGACTATCTAGTATGCTATAATCAATTGCATTGTTGAGATTTTATTGTCGTGGTGGTGGCTCATTGCACTTTCTGTTCGCCACCACCCATGTCCATAAGGAAGAGGGAACAAAGAGGGATAAATAAGGAGGAAAGAGTGAGGATAAAATAGGAAAATATATCTAAGTTAGCAATTTAAAATAAAAAATAACAAAAGGGTATTTTAAAACAAAACTTATTCTGTAGGAACTATTTTAACCATCCATAACCAAACAAAGTATTTTTATTTTCTTTCCTCTCACATTTCCATCCATAACCAAACAAAGTGTTTATCTAGAGTGCATACTTTTCCTTTTCCATGTCTTATTATTATTAGGTGAAGAAAAATGTTCCTCTTGACAAACAACACCCACCACAGCTCTCAGTCTTCAACACACTTCATTGACATTTCCAAAGCCCCAAAAAACACACCAACACCATAGATGCTTCTCAACACACTCCCCATGATCCATTTCACCATCAAGACTCAATTTTGAAGACTACAATCAACTTCCCTCATAGTTTCAGAAAATGGGTTTCACTTTCTTCAATTTTTCTCTCACCTTCCCCCACCATAGATCCCACTAAAAAAATCACTTTTTTTGTTCCAGCCCCAATTATAGAGAGAGAAGAAGATCATGGCTTTTTCATCTAGACGTGGTGGAAACTGGGCACAATCGATTCTTCCATCTTCAAATCCCAAATCAAAGATACCCAGAAAGGGAAGGAAAAGAACTGTACTTAAAGATTTCATTTTTAAGAATTTCTTCACAATTGGTTTATTATTCTCTCTCTCTTTCTTCCTTATAATTCTTCTCAGATTTGGGATTCCAAAACCAATATCAACCCACTTCAGAAATCGTTCATCTCGTTTCAGAAAACCCTTTACAAGAAAACCCTCTTTTTGATGAGAGTGGTAATCGAACTATCTTATTTGGTGGTTCTGCTACTGTTGATATCACTACAAAAGGTTTATATGATAAGATTGAGTTTTTGGATGTTGATGGTGGTGCTTGGAAACAAGGTTGGAGTGTTACTTATAGAGGAAATGAATGGGATAATGAGAAGTTGAAGGT
Source organism: Oxytropis ochrocephala (assembly GCA_020916435.1). Classification (NCBI taxonomy): domain Eukaryota; kingdom Viridiplantae; phylum Streptophyta; class Magnoliopsida; order Fabales; family Fabaceae; genus Oxytropis; species Oxytropis ochrocephala. The sequence goes on along the minus strand of CM037095.1, from coordinate 3,597,636 downwards.
TTTTGTTGTTCCTCATTCACATAATGATCCTGGTTGGAAACTCACTGTTGAGGAATACTATGAAAGACAATCTAGACATATACTTGATACCATTGTTGAAACTCTAAACAAGGTTGATTTTTGTTGTTGTTGCTTGTTTGATTTATTTATTACTTCATGATATTATGCTATGACTTATGATATGAATTTGTGATTGGTTCTACATAGAAACACACCACCTAGTTGTTAGAAAGTTAGTTAAATCTTGTTTTTGAGTTAGTTAGTTAGTTTGTTGAGTTAGACTAGTTAAGTGAAGCTGTTAAACTCACATAATGTGAGACTTAGAGATACCTATAAATATAGTGTATGATACACAAGTGTATGTAAATGTGAATAAAATTCTCTCTTCTATCATCTTTTTTCTCACTGGTACACAAGTGAAATAGTAGTGTGTGTGAGGAACTACTTTTGGTTCCAACACCCACATCACTTCAATTAACTAATATCATACTTATTTAATCAGTGATCTACGTCTACCTATCATTTACTGCATAACCATTTGATTATACTCCCTCAGCCTCAGGTGCCGTATATAAGAGAAAAATGTAGTTATAGGTTCTATTGACTAGATACATCAGTTATTCAATGAACCTAAAACTGCATTTTTCTCTTATATTTTGGACCAGAGGGAGTGCTTGATACAAATATTTGCCACAAATGATGTATTAATTATAGGTAAATTGTTTGTTAAGTAATTTTGATGTTGGATCAATGGGAAGTGATGTGAAGTGTGTGTGTGTGTGTAACTAGTATTGCTCAAGTTGAAGTGGTCGAGTAAATTCATGTTGCTGGGTTGTGACTTATGTGTGGGAAATGGTAAAGCGTAAATGGTACAAAAGTTAACTTCGTGCTTCAAAGCGGGTTTTTGATGAGATAACAGAAGTAGTACACGACTACACCTTAAATGTAAATATTGTTTTCTTAATTAAGTAATATTTAAATTTCGATTACAAGAGACTAAAAAGCTCTTACTGAAGTGGAGAAAGTATTGATTGTAGGCCTGTAAGTTCAATTGTTAGCTCCTTTTCTTTTTTAAACCAGTCATGAGTTTGAGAGTAAATTGAATTATGATTTTGACTATCTGACTTGATAATTAGGATCCTCGTCGGAAGTTCATATGGGAAGAGATGTCGTACTTTAGAGATGGTGGAGGGATACCACAGATGAGATGAAGGAATCATTCATCAATTTGGTGAAAAATGGACAGTTAGAAATTGTTGGAGGCGGCTGGGTGATGAATGATGAGGTAATGTGATGTTGGTCTTAGTCTTACAGCTCTTATCTTGATTTAACTTTTACAGCAATAGAAGTTGCATATAACTCCAGATGTAGCTTCACTCTTGTTGAAGTAGTTATAACAACGATTCGTGGAATTTAGGTTATGAGTCTGTAGCACCAACACTCTCGGTTGAAGACGTGTCTGGTGTTTGACACGTATCGTGTCAAACATCAACAGCGACACTTCAATTATTTGTATTTTCAAATTAAAACCGGCGTCTGCGGGTCCGTGTCGTGTCCGTGTCAGTGTTGCTGCTTCATTTCTGACTTTTCTGAGATAATTTTTATCATAATTGTTTTGAAATTTAAGCAGTTTCTGGTTTTCTCTTCTGTTAATGAAGTGCATACTCTAGAAACATGTCTGTGCCACTGGAGTTAACATATCTAATTAAGAACCTCATCAAGGCTTTCCTTTTAATGAAGCTGATGATTAGTGGTGGACTCTAATTTATATATGGTTTTTGACTTATAAATTGTTTTCTCCTTGATGCAGGCCAATTCCCATTATTATGCTATAATTGAACAGGTATGCTGAAAGCTTTGTCTATCCTTGCAATTTTAAATATTATTTTTGGTTGTTTTGCTACATTTTTTAAGCATATAATTATTTCAGTAATAGGGAAATTCTAATTATGTTTAGGTTTTCTCAATAGCTTGTATCATTGTATATTATATTTGGCTGTCATTCTGGTGGATATGATTACTTCCATGCATTTTTAGCTATTCAGTAAAGTTACTGAGGAACACGTTCTCTCTTTAAAATGTGTGTATCATGTGGTAATGCCTTCAGTAGCAATTCATTATGACGGATAATAATGCTCTCTGAAGCACGTACACCTCTGAGATTAGGCGTGTCCTGGTGGCTGACACGCATCAGTGTCTGACACCCATACAACATGTGTCTGACAACTCAGACAAGTGTCATAATTTTTTCTTTTTGCTCCGACATATTTTAGACACTTCTTGGACACTTGCAAAGACATTTCTACAGAGGTTAAAGATATGTCAAAGTAGTAATGGTTAATGAAGGGGTTGAAAACATTGAATTTGATTACACCATTTTTAGCTTTTCAGGATGGATAATGAATATGAAAAATTATCATTTTTTGTTATGAAATAAATTGTTCAATTTAGATATTTTATATATTAGGTTCATATTTTATTTAATTATAATAAATAAATAATTATGTATGTATCAGTTTCGGTGTTCTATACTTTGTGAAATTAGCAGTGTCGACTTGTCCACGTCATGTCGTGTCGTGTCGTAGTCTGTATTTCATAATGCTTCCATGTTCAAACCTGTCCTGTCATGTGATTTCATGTTCATATCAGTTCTATGATCTTTTTGCATTGTATTATTTTGTGATGGTCTTAATCTTAGATAAATTATGTATCAGATAGCAGAAGGAAATATGTGGTTGAATGACACAATTGGGTTTGTTCCTAGAAATTCCTGGGCCATTGATCCATTTGGTTACTCATCTACCATGGCGTATCTTCTGCACGCCGTATGGGTTTTGACAACATGCTTATCCAGAGGACTCATTATGAGCTGAAGAAGGAACTTGCATGGCGTAAGAATTTAGAATACATATGGCGACAAAGTTGGGATGCAGAGGAAACCACAGATATATTTGTCCATATGATGCCGTTTTATTCGTATGATATACCTCATACATGTGGCCCCGAGCCGGCTATTTGTTGTCAGTTTGACTTCGCGCGCATGCAGGGTTTTGTTTACGAACAATGCCCGTGGGGACAAAATCCTGTCGAGACAACTGAGGAAAATGTTCATGAAAGGGCACGTAAATTACTCGATCAATACAGGAAAAAATCTACTTTGTACCGAACAAATACTCTTCTTGTTCCACTTGGAGATGATTTCCGATATATTAATGTCGAAGAAGCAGAAGCGCAGTTCAGAAATTACCAAATGTTGTTTGATTATATCAATTCAGATCCCAGTCTGAATACGGAGGCGAAGTTTGGTACTTTAGAAGACTACTTTGCAACCCTACGGGAAGAAGCAGAAAGAATAAATTACTCGGCTCCGGTGAAGTAGGATCTGGTCTAGTTGAAGGTTTTCCTTCCTCTCTGGTGACTTTTTACGTATGCTGATCGTCAACAAGATTACTGGAGCGGTTATTATGTTTCACGGCCCTTCTTTAAGGCCGTTGACAGGGTACTAGAGCAGACACTTCGTGCAACAGAAATGATGGTAGCTCTAACACTTGGTTGCTGTCGGAGAGCACATTGTGAGAAGTTTGCAATGGGGTTTTCTTATAAGTTGACTGCTGCTAGAAGAAACTTGGCACTTTTTCAGCATCACGATGGGGTAGCTGGTACGGCAAAAGATCACGTGGTTACTGACTATGGAACTCGAATGCATACCTCAGTACAGGACTTGCAGATTTTTATGTCAAAGGCAATCGAGGCACTTCTTGGAATCCGTTATGAAAAATTAGATCATAGTCCTGCGCAGTTTGAGCCAGCGGTAGTGAGATCTAAATACGATGCTCAGCCATTGCATAAAGTGATCAATACTCGTGACGGTACTTACCAATCGGTGGTCTTTTTTAATCCGTTGGAGCAAACCAGAGAAGAAGTCGTGATGGTTGTTGTTGATCATCCTGACATTACCGTTGTTGACTCTAACATGAGTTGTGTTCAAAGCCAAATCTTTCCAGAGTTGCAGCATCACAATAGCAAGATCTTTACCGGGAAGCACCGGGTTTATTGGACAGTTTCTGTTCCTGCAATGGGATTAGAAACATATTATATCGCCAAGAGTTTCGTTGATTGCGAAAAGGCGGTTCCTGCAAAGTTGAAACTTTTCACTAAATCTAGCTCAGTTACATGTCCTTCACCATATTCTTGTGAAAAAATAGAAGCTGATGTGGCTGAAATTGAGAATCAGCATCAAAGACTAACTTTCGATGTAAGGTGCGGTTTGTTGCAGAAGATAACTTCAAAAAACAGTTCCCAAAATCAAATACTGTCAACGAGGAAATCGGTATGTATGCTAGTGCAGGTAGTGGGGCGTTCTTGTTTAAGCCGAATGGTGAAGCGCAGCCGATTATTGAAAGTGATGGGCTGTTGTTGATCTCTGAGGGGCCTTTGATGAAAGAAGTATACTCTTATCCAAAGACAGCTTGGCAGAAATCTCCGATTTCTCATAGCACTCGAATATATAGCGGCGAGAGCATGGTCCAAGGGTTTGTCATTGAAAAGGAATATCATGTTGAGCTCACTGACCATCACTTTAATGATAGAGAGTTGATAGTTAGATATAAAACTGATATTGATAACAAGAAGGTTTTTATTCTGATTTAAATGGATTTCAGATGAGCAGAAGAGAAACTTATGATAAGATTCCTCTACAAGGAAATTACTACCCCATGCCTTCTCTTGCTTTCTTACAAGGATCCGACGGTCGACGGTTTTCTGTTCATTCCAAGCAATCATTGGGTGTTGCAAGTCTTAAAAATGGATGGCTAGAGATAATGCTTGATCGCCGTTTGGTAAGAGACGACGGTCGTGGTTTAGGCCAAGGAGTATTGGACAATCGTGTAATGAATGTCGTCTTCCACTTAACTGTGGAAACGAACATTTCTGCCACATCAAATTTGGTTTCAACTTCAAGCTCATTGCCTTATACTCCTTCGCTTTTATCTCATCGCGTTGGTTCTCACTTGAACTATCCATTGCATGCATTCATTTCAAGAAATCTGAAGAACTATCTGTGAAGCCACCAATCAGATCCTTTTCTCCACTTGCTACTCCTTTACCATGTGATTTACATGTAGTGAACTTTAAGGTTCCTAAGCCTTTGAAATTCTTGCAGCAACCATCTGAAGGTTCAAGATTCGCTCTCATTTTGCAACGACGACATTGGGATTCTTCGTACTGTCACAAAGGAAGATCACAATGCACTAATCTAGCTGACGATCCCGTGAATCTGTTCAGCTTATTCAAGGATATTACGGTTTTGAAGGCGAAAGCAAGTTCATTGAATCTTTTGCATGAAGATCCAGGAGTATTGGGATTCACCGAGCAGTTTGCTGATCTTGCACAAGAAGGGCATGTTGCCATATCTCCAATGGAAATACAAGCTTATCGGTTAGAGTTGCGGCCACAACAACAATAGCTCGCTCACGCGTTCATCGCTGAATTTTTCCTTCTGTTTGAAGCTGAAAAAGAAGAAAGCAACATTTTTACCAGAAGAAAGTAACATTTTTTTTACCACCCCAGTAACTTTTGTTGGACTAATTTATCATCAAAACACTTGAGTTTTAAGGTGGTGCAGGTAAGAGAATGTGAGGGAATAGTGTGGCAGATGGGACTTTGTAGATTGCTGCTGCTGAGACTAGAGAATCTGCGGCTCTTAGTTTGTTTAGTGTGATTTTTGTAGTATTTTGTTTACTTCATTGAAAGATGAGTTTTGGTTTATTGACTTGTTACATTGTTATATTGTATAACACGGTTCTTAAGATGCCACTGATACATGTACAGATTTAATATCTCTCTATCATCTGTTCAAAAATGAGTGTACTCTTTGGATGTATGTGGGCTCAGAAATTTTCAAAGGCTCATGCTTCGTCTGGCCCCTCTTACTCACTAACTCCATTTTTGGTGTGAAAAGACCAAAAGTTCTTCTTGAGATTTGATTTTTATTTTTTTTAAAGATTATGCACGGTTCGGCGCACGGTTGATCGAACTTGATCGAATCTCGCTGCGCCGAACCGGTCAAAATTTACTCAGACACCCCAAATTATGTCTTGACTAGGTTCGACCAAGCGTGTGTCGATCCAAATCGATCAGCCGTGCATCGAACCCTCTCCACCGTTCAGGAGTATTTTGGGAATAAAGGGTGATATGAAGGTTCTAGTGAGTAGTTAGGGGGTTGTACGAAACATGGGCCTTTTCAAAAATGACACTGAAATCTATTGTGTAAGGTTTAAACCATTGTTTTAACACTCGAACCGACTGACGTGACATTTGTGTCAGGATTCAATTGTTATAAACTGCTCGAATCATTATGAATTGGAGGTACCCAAATAAGCAAACCAGAAACATAACATGAACAATTCACGGTTCAACCATCTGATTCGATCAAATTCTTAAAGTCCTCTTATCAAATTTAGTCTTTACAAAAAAATTCACGGATTTTTAACATCTAAGTAATCAAACCATGAACATGTCCATGCCCGATTCAAGGTTCAACCATCCGATTTGATGCAATTTTTTAAACCCTCCTATAAAATTTAGTCCTTACAAAAAATTTTGACGATTTTTAGTAACCAAGTAATCAAACCACAAACATGAACATGACCAATTCATGGTTCAACCAAAGAGAACTATCCGATTTGATCCGATTTTTAAAATCCTCCTATCGTATTTAGTCTTACAAAAAATTCATCGGATTTTAGTTACCAATTTGATGATTTCAAGGACTAAACTTAATAGGAGAGTACTTTATAGGGACTAAACATATTTAACCCAAAAACTCAACTTGAAGCTCAATGAAATTGGTGAAGGCCCATGCTTCTTAGAATCCCCTCTCTCTCACTAACCCCCAACCGACCAAAAATTCCAAAAATGCCCCCAAGATTTTTTTGTTTTTCCTTTAAAACCCACTTCACCACACTAGAACCCCCATTCCTCCTCCTCCACACTAGAACCCCAAAAAAAAACACCCTCTCATTCATCCTCCTCCCACCGCGCCTCCTCCTCCTCTTGGTAAGAATCCATTTCCCCCTCCTTTGTCTTCCATTTTTCCCATTTTTTCACTCGCTTGCGCATGCGGTTCGACGCCTGCGAGAGTCGCACCACGATCGACTGCCGTCGCCCAAACGATCACATGTTGCATTGTTTTAGATCTGTTTCACAATTGTTCGGTCGAGCATGTGCCGATCTACATCGATCTGGCGTGCGCCGAACAGTGATTCAGATCTGGAAAGGATGAACGTGCCTGATTCTCTATATTTTGCCTTCTTTTTTCAGGTATGGCTACTTTCTACGTCACCGTTGATAGATACACAGGGGAGATTTGTGTCCCTGACGACTTGGACCAACTGCCCGATTCATGTTCCTTTGTGATGGATATTGGAGGCGTCGCTTATGGCTCCCATGATGGAACTGGCAGGATCTCAGTTGACACTGGGGAGTTTGTTCACGCCTACAATTGGGGCGCCCCCAGAGTAGTGACAATGCCTCTCTCGAGATTACCTACAGCGGTGGGGGGCGCTTTGATGTCTTCGAAGCCCCCGAGTCTGACATGACCTCTGTGTCAGAGAGGTCTAACAGTGATCCCGACTCAGACTCTACTGATGATGAGTACGAGATTCACAAACGGGCTCGGCAACGGTAAACGATGCCACCGAGTCTTCGGCGGTGAGTCTTCGACCGTGTAGGTCGAGGCTCCGATGATGACTCCTCCAGTTCTGATGATGAGTTATGAGCCTTCTGTATTTGTATTTTATTTCTTTTGAATTATTAATGAATGAAATTTTAATTTGTTGTCCATTGTGAATTTTATTCGTTTTATTTTTCATTCTGAACACCGGTGCATACATGAAAATAAAACAACATAACAAAATAAATGAAACTACTAATTTTATTATTTAAAGAGTGTAGCCATACATCAAAATAAACGTCATAAAAAAATAAACGAAACTACTGAGAGAGAGTTCACTAATTTTTGGAGAGTGTGTTCTCCATAATATAAATCACCTCTTCTGATGTGCGTCTCGTTTCAACAAACAGCTCATTGAGATGACATCCCAATGGGGTGTTACAATGATGTTCCATCATTGCGCGAAGATCGTTGTCGCTACGGATACCATAGCTTCATAGCGGCTAGTGTCGTCTTCTAAACATACGCACTTGCTGTAACGTATACGAGAGATGTCTTTGCGCCACTCTCCCTCTTTGTGAATCTTCCTCTCCACCTTCTCCTTCAACTGGCTGAATGTAATATTTTTTTCCAGCCTACAGAAGCAGTTGTCGCGAGACTTAAAATAAACATCATCGGCCTTGTTCTTGATCGCTCGAGCGATGCGGTCGCGCTTAGAAATTTGTTTGGCGATCTGCGGGTTGGGCACAATCGCCATTCATTTAGATCTTCCATTTCAGTGAAAATCAACAAAGAGGGAGAGTGAGAATCAGTGAAGTGTAAAAAATCAAAGTGTGAAAATCAGTAAAGAGTGAGAGTCTATTTATAATAGGTGTGACCAAACGTGAACCGTTGATTTAAAATGATCAGAACCGTTAAAATTATAACCGTTAGACACAATTTTAAAATTTGAAATTTGGGTGCCAAACTGGACGGTGGCCACTGTTCGTCGCACGCTTGGTCGATCAGGTGCGACCCTCACTTGATCGAACCTAGTCAAATTTGAATTTGGGTAAAATTGGGGTGTCTGACAAATGATTGACAGGTTCGGCACTGCCAGATTCGACCTGGGTCGATCAACCGTGAGCCGAACCGTTCATAATCTTTAAAAAAAAACAAATTTCAGTAAGAACTTTTGGTCTTTTCACACCAAAAAGGGGGTTCTAGTGAGTAGAGGAGGGGGGTGTTTGTACGAAGCATGGGCCTTGAGTGAATAGCTCAAAATTTGGAATAATCACTTTTCAGTAAAACCCCACTAATTGGTAAAAGCAGTCATGACCCTGTTTGCGGTTTGCAGGATTAGTTTGACAACAATGCACCATTTGATTCATGGGCAGTGCTTATCCCACACCCCCTCCTACTTATTCACACCCCATAAAATTTTTAAACCCCAAAATACCCCTAATTAAAAACAAATTTCTTCCCTCACAAACCCCTCACACCCTCCATTTCACCTCCACCGAAAACCTATTCCTCTCCTCATCCTCTTCAAATCTCCTCTCCCAAATCGACTTCAATCTTGATTTCAACATCCAAAATCGTTTTGGAACATAAGGTACACGATTACTAACCCTCTTTTACTTGCATTTTGATTGTTTTGGTGTATTATAGCGTATTCTGGGATCTGCAAAATCGTGAAGCATTCGGTTGAGCACAACCGAATGCTCCTGGGAACGAAGGACAATATTAGGCCATTCGAATGAGCCCAATCGAATCCATTCGAATTAGGCCAACCGAATGTGCATTCGGTTGGGGTCAACCGAATAGCTGTCATTTTTAAAATAGTTTTATTTCTATTTCTAAATTTGTTTATAATGTGTTGTGCTTATTTTTTTCAGTTATGGCAAAGACTAGAGGTGGTAGTTCTCAGACACAGCCTGAGGGTCGGGCAGCCAGGCCACCCATGACGGTTTCAAACCGTAAACGGAAGGAGGATGCACGTGCTGCTGCTGATGGGCCTAGTAGAGGCAGGGGTAGGGGTAGGCGTGCTCCAGATTTGCAGCCCCCAGTTCCCCCCCAACATGCGGGAGGGATGACATTGGGCAAGACATTGAGAGAGATGCTTACCATCCTGCAGCTGACTTGGCTGGTCCTGCTGAGGACTTTAGTGCAGCTGATCATGTTGAGGAGGCAGCTGGTCCTTCTACTTCTACTGATGTTGTTGCTGCTCCTCGTGCCACATTTCCTTTTCCTGGTGGCCCGAGGATAGATCGATCGTTGTTACCGACTTACGGGGCTCACATTCTAGAGCCATATGGGATGGCAATGTAAGTAACTTACTTTTTTCTATAAATAATTTAATCATTAAATTGTTTGTAACTGTTTACTTAATATAGCATTTGATATTGCAGGATCGTGGCCCGTTGAGGCTTATTACACATGGAGTCCCACAGATAGGGGACCTCATCCAAACATTCTACCATTCCTACAGACTTCTAAATTGCTACTACATTGAAGGACATTGGATTCCCAACAATCATTGGCGGATCGGTCAATGCATTTGTTGAGAGGTGGCATTCAGACATCATCATTTCACCTACCTATAGGTGAGATGACCATCACTCTAGATGATGTCTCTGCATTGCTCCACATCCCCGTGGCGGGATCTTTTTATGATTTTCCGGACTACACCAAGTATCGGGAGAGAGAGATGTTGGTTGAGTTATTGGAGTGCGAGACCACTCGAGCGCACATGACCGGACTTCACGCGGGGTTATCTCTGTGACCTCAAGTGGTGAGAGGAGACGGTGTACCCTAGGGCTATACAGGAGGAGCTGGAGGATCTTTGCTAGGGCATATCCGCTTCTACTTGTTGGGTTGGGGTCCATTCTCGGATAAGTCGAGAAACAAGGTAAAGTTGGGGTGGTTGGGAGCTCTGGTTGACTTGGAGGTTCTTTGGAGATTACACATGGGGAGGGATGGCGCTAGCCCATATACACGACCAACTTGGGGAATCGGTGAAGCCCAAAACAAACAGGATGGGTGGCTATCCTGCTCTAATTCGTATATATTAAATTTAAATTTTTAAGTTAATTTTGTTGTTTCGCTGCATTGCTCTACTAAATGATTTCATTTATTCGTTACGAGCATGGATCTTTGAACACTTTCGTGGATCCCCTTTGGCTTGAAGACGGTGGACCCGAAATTATGATGATGAAAGTCGACCACGTCATGAAAAGGTGGGTCGCTAATACCACCACCCTCTTACTAGGGATCTTTGTTCGAGTATCTCTGGATAGTGCACTCGATGAGGTAACTTTGGCGGCCATACACCGCCCATAGAGACACTTGGCCGTTTGAGCTCATCACCTATTTAGAGGCCACTTGCGAGTCTTTGGTGTATTATGCACCGCATGCCGATCGTGTCATGAGGCGGTTTAGCAATGTCCGGGGGATACGGAGGACCAAAACCCACAACTAGAGCCAGTAGTTACAAGAGAATTGGGTGACGAGAGGTGGGCCAATTTTGACCAAATGGTTGGTGGAGAGGGGGCCTATATTACCTGGGGTGCACGGACACCATACCGAAGTACGCTATTGGTTTGGGAGGTCTCACACCCTTTTATTGACAAGGCTAATTATGTGCACCGAGGGCGGCGGGATTGTAGGCAGGCGATGCGTGTCTTTTAAACATTCCTTTTAAATTTGTTACTTAATTAAAATTTGTAACTTAATTCAAATTGGTTGTTTCACAGGTCATGCCAGATGTGGTTCAGATGGTAAATGATATGGAGAGCGATGGAGGGCACCGTTCCAAAAGACACACGGCCATGGCGAGTACTCGAGGGCTTAAAACTCCTAGTGAGGCCATTCCGTAGGCTTAGGAAGTATGGTTGTGTGTATAGTAGGAGGAGGAACCGCACCACTCGATGAGTTACTATATGACATTTATGGACTTAATTATTTATTTGGTGAATGTATTGTACGAATTTTATTTTGTGGACTTATGTATGACATTTATGTTTACTTAGTTATCTATATATTTCGGTTGTTCTAGCTTTAATTTTTTAAGTTAATAACACAAGTTTAGTTTGTTAAGTATTTATATATCAGTTTTAACAAAATTACACCTATTCGGTTGCTCACGACCGAATCCATTCGAATAGGGTCAACCGAATACCCAAAAAATAAAAATGGGGTGTGTTTCAATAAATTGCCCTTCTACAGTGCTTAGCAGAATAGTTTCGATTGCCCTTAACCGAATCGGTGAAAAATGGTGTTTCATTAATGGCCTTTTGGTCTTTTCCCACACTCAGGGGGTGTGTTTGAAGTAGGAGGGGGTGTGGGAAAAGCAATAGCCTAATTCATAACCATTTGATCCAATCTAATTTTGACTACACTAAATTGAATAACATTATAGGCATTGAATTGAGTATCACAACTCAGTTGGTCAATCACTTCACCTACAACCAAAATGTCGTGGATTCTCGAAGTCATAAAGAGCGAAGTAGAGAACACTGTTGATCCCTTTAAAAAAAGTATCCACCCACAAAATATTTGATTTACACTATAATAATTAGTTGGCTAAATTACTGTTTTGGTCCTTTATCTTTGGCCTTGATTTCATTTTGGTCCTTTATCTTTTTTTTTTCTCGTTTTGGTCCTTTATGTTTCAGTTTTGTGTCAATTTGGTCCATTTTTGTGTCAATTTGGTCCTTTTTTTGTGTCAATTTGGTCCTTTTTTGTGTCATTTTGACGGAAAACTACAAAAAGGACCAAATTGACACAAAACTGAAACATAAAGGACCAAAACGAGAAAAAAAAAAGATAAAGGACCAAAATGAAATTAAGGCCAAAGATAAAGGACCAAAACAGTAATTTAGCCTAATTAGTTTTATTGGTCCAATTGTGGACATTAAATCTTACTCATGTATGCGGCTCGGCATGCATTTACAATTTCAAGCGAGAATAATTTTTTGGTGGGTGTGTCAATTTTTGTTGTTCAATTGGGTTTCTGATTTGGAAGTCCATATATAAGTCAAAATTGACATGTCCACATATAAGTCAAAATTCCAGGCACATTTTGGACTCAAACCTTAATTTATCTCTCCTAGATGAAACAGATTCTAGAGAGAAATGGGAAAACCAAGATGCTACAAGCCTCTTTTAATGAGTAAACTAAGTAAAACTCATTCCTCAAGATTATAAAATGATTTCTTCTTGCACACTGACATTAAGAATCTTGTGAGGAAGAACAATGCTGTTGATCACCACTACCTCATCTTCAACTGTCACAGCTTCTCCTGAAATTGTTATTATAAGGGAAAAAAGGAACTAAGGTCAGTTCTAATTTTGAAAGCAAGTGATATGAAACAAACAAACAAACAATAATGTTATTTGTACACCTGAGACACATAACATTGGTTAATGAAGTTCAAAATCGCAGTAAATAATATATCGAGTTTGGTTGATGGATTTGCATATTTTAATGGCGTATCCAGTTTGGTTAACAACGTAAAAAATATTGCTTAATGAAGCTTGATGGATGGTTAATGAGTTACACAATCTTGGTGTACCAATTAACCAAACTCTATACAGCATTAACTACGATTTTGAACCTCAAGGTGTCCTAGGCTCTGAAACACCGATACTTCAGGTTGAAGACATGTCCGATATTTGACACGTGTCATGTCGGACACCGACACCAACACTTCAACTACTTGTAATTTTTAAGTTATTATCAGTGTCTACTTGTGCGTATGCCGATGATCGTGTCCGGTTGTGTCTATATCGATTCTTCATAGGTCCCAGTGTCCACTTATTTATGTGTATAAAATAATATACAAAAGGCAATTAAGCTGGAAGGGGTGTGCACCTAGGATGGTTATGCCAAGCTTTGCATTGTAGTCACCATCAGCCTGAAACATTGAAAACATGTTTTTCAATGTCAATTGAAATCGGAAATCTCTTGCACTAGTGTCAAAACTTTTGATTAATTTTTTTTCTATCTCTATCTAACTTTTATTGTCTTTAGCACTAGTTTCAAAAAACCATCGAACTTGCCTGTACACGTGACCATCTTCCGATCGATGACTTCCATCCAACAATAGAATTGATAACTACAGCATTTTCCTACAAGATGAAAAAACATATTTTGTTCATACCTTGAAAATATTACACATCTTACTCATCTACACTAAGATGATACCTTACCTTAATTTCAACATCATCCAAGATAATACAACCGATTAATCTGACACCGGCACCAACACGAACATTTGCTGAGATAGAAACATTGGGACCAAGCTGTTCAAAAAAGAAGACAACTTTATTTTATAGTTCATGCAAAATATTCAGCAAGTCAATTTAGTACGTGAAATTTCACAAAAGTTCAATGTAGTCCCTGAGATGTACAATATATCAACATTGAAGGAGGGACTAAATTGAATCACTTTTGCAAAAGTCAGGGACTAATGTGAGATATTGTAAATACCGAAGACTAAATTGAACTTTTGTGAAATTTCAAGAACCAAATTGGCCAATAACTCGCAAAACCTTCGGATCCATATAACCAGATATTTTTGTTATCTCCACAGTTTTGTTATAGTTTTACTTTAAGGAAACATTTATAAATCAAACATGTGAGTGATGTTCACCTAACTTTTTGATGATCCTCTAAAATTACAAGATTCAAGAATGGAAATACCTTTGCAGATGGATGAACTTTAGCAGATGGATGAATATACACATCACCAACAATTTTCGCATTCTTTACGCCATCTCCACTGGCCAAAAGATGCGGAGAAGTATACCGGAATTGAGCAAGATACAACTCCGAGGATTTCAAAGACAGTCTGTTCATGTCAAGTGTATACTGTAAGCAAAACGCAACTACGGTGCAACATTAAGGCTTGCTAGCTATGAAGCACTGACACCGACACAGACACCAGACACGAACATCAATTTTAATATGAAAAATACAAGTAATTGAAGTGTCTATGTCGGTATACGTGTCTGACACCAGACATGTCTTCAACTAGAAGTGTCAATGTTACAGAGCTTGCCAGTGTTAAGATTCTATGCAACCATACCCCGGAGTTTTGATTTGCTCCCAGAAATCCTTTGTCTCATATGTATACAGTTGTTTCTTTCCAGCAAGAGGGGATAGTATATCTTGATCCAGTCTTACAAAATCTGTAGGAAGAGTCCTGCATGAAGTAGAAATGTGAGCCCTTGAAGATATTGCAGTTTTCAAGGGGAGAAAAAAATGCGGAATGAATAGGCATGTCTGGAAGAAACAAACCATTATGCTATAGGGTGCGTTTGATTTTCTAAAAAGTAAGGCACTGGACTAGACAACTCTTGGTATTTAATCGAGAGTTAAAGCGAGAGTGTGACAACTATGCACATTTTTCTAAAGAAATTTAAAAAAACTACTGGTATTTAATCGACCTTGTGGCGGACTGGAGAGCTTCAAAGCTGGATACACGTCGTAGATTAGCTGTGATGCATTCAATATAATCAAGTCAATTTTAAATGGTGCAAGTTTATCGTGAATATCAAACGAAATAAGCAAAAACATGGAGATTTTTTAGTTTTCATATATGCATGTCATACAGACATGAAAAAAATGTCATATTATAGTTGCATCAAATATAATGCAACAGAGTTTAAAAAGTAACTATTTAACCATTTTACTATGTAGAGAATCCTATGATTTATACTCTTAAAATTGTGATGGAAGGAGACAAACCTCTTCCTTCTCGATTCACCGACACATCTTGGATGGCAGCAAAAATATCAGGTGTGAAAATGTATACACCGCAATTTATCAAATCGCTAACCTGCATATTGTAAACGGTTATTCTTCTCTAGGCATAGTCCAAAGCAAAAGAAATATAGATACCGATCAAGATTAGTGCCGGATATTTTTCTCATTCATGGGAAGAAAACTTTAAAAATATACATAGAGAAACAAACTAATACTTACAAATGTCTCAGGTTTCTCGGTATAATGCAGCAATTCATGAGTCTCTGGATCCGCAACCAACTCACCAAACTGGTTAGCAGATTCAGCTGAAACCTATACAAGACATCGACAACCCCACGAGGAGAATGAAAAAGATCAAATTTTCATTGGAAACCAGAATGCATCTGTAAAGTGACATATATACCATATGTATGTATTTGAATGGACATCAATGTACTTAATTTTGTATGCACCTACCTTGATTACCAACATTGTCCCCATCCCGCCATATTTTATATGGGCATCTACAAAAGAAAACAATAAATATTTCAGTAACACCATACTTTTGAAGAGCTTCCATGACTTAATAGCAACCTATGAAGTGCTGACACAAACACAGACACCGGACACGACACTGACACGAACACATACACCGATTTTAATTTGAAAAATGGAAGTAACTGAAAAGTCAGTGTCGGTGTCAGTGTCCGACACATCACGTGTCGAACACCAGACACGCCTTTAACTTGAAGTGTCGGTGCTACAGAGAAACACACTTACCAAGCATGGATGGTAGTGGAAAACTGCAGCAAACATCACAATTTAGTAGAAAGATATGTGACTGCAGTAAAAACATAGCTTATCTGTTAGAAACTTAGAACATAGAAATATGATCATTTAAAAGTTAATCTACAATGTTATGAAAAAGAAGTTATAAGAGCAGTGTTCCTAACTGGGCTGTCTTCCATGATAATATCTCTGAAGTAGTTAAGGCCACCTGCTGAGCCATGTGGTTTATCTTCCTTCAAGTATCTAGATTGATATTAGTGACAAGTACACATTAGCATTTAATAAAGGATACAAACATAGATTTGTATTATTATCATTATTATTAAAGCTGCATGTAGTCACCTTACTGGCAATTTCAGCTCATTTGAAATTGAAGAGACATATAGAGCAAACTCTCGCTCTTCATGGAATCCGATAAGATATATTTGAGCCAAATTCGGTATCTGTACAAGACAATACAACAAGCAAGTAAAAACACTACACAACCTTTAGGTTATATCATCACCTCTCCTCTACATCAGTATCCAAGCTGAGATTCAATTTGAATTTTAGATTAATGGAGACCAGGTTTTGAAAAATCAGTTTGCAAATTCAAGGTTTTTTTTACGACTCTACAACCGCAATAGCAGTGGCTTCAGCCACATTTAAACGCAATTCACCGCAATATAAGTATCACAAGACTACGCAACCGACCATGATTTAAAACTCATGTTGGAGATCAGATATAATATATATACATGACAATGTTATGACCAAAGCTTTTTCTAAAATACTTTTGTTACAGTAATTTACCATTTGGTAACTTTACTTAGTCTTATAGTTTCATTTCCCTAATTGAATTGTTATTCACACCCTTTAGCACCCGACCGACACTTGATTGAAGACGTGTTTGTGCCCATCGTTTGACACGTGTCATGTCGACACCAACACCAAAGACCGACACTTCAATTACTTTTATTTTTTAAATTATCATCACTATCTATGTGTCAGTGTCAGTGGCGTATCCGGTGTTTGTGTGCATGTCGGTTGCTTCATAGGTCACACCTTCTTAACTTGCTTATCAAGATGTTTAGTTTGTTATTTCATTTGTGAGTGGAGAGGATTCTACAACACTCCAATGGATTATTTTGTAATCGTTCTAAGCTACTCCCTCTGTTCAGAAATATAAGCAAATACCGAATACATCAACTTTTGTTGACCAGGTTTTTGCTTATATTCGCAGTACAGAGGAGAATATATAACTAGGCCAATCGTCTTGAATTAAGGAAACTCACATCTCAGAAACACTATCTTCTTCTCTCTAAAACTCAAATTCAATCTGCATTTATTTCTCTCTTTGCACCAAATTCTATTCTAAATAGTTGGATTCCCTGCTCTTGAGAACTGAATTAAACCAGAACTATCCCTAAAATCCAAATTCCAATCTCAATTTTTATAAATACAAAAGTAAAGTATGCAAGTCAACATTAAAATTAAAATTTCTTTTAAGTTTTCTCAATTTAAAATCAGGAATAGTGTGAATTGTGAAGGGAAATTGGAGAGAGAAAAAAAAAAGCAAACCCTTTTACAAGCAGAAATAGGATGATGAACCATTGGTTGACCAGCCAAAGGGAAAAGGGGTTTTGGAGTATTGAAAGAAAGAGGTCGAAATCTGGTCCCTGCAAAATTCAATTCAAACACAAAGCATATAAAAAGAGTGAACCCCAAAATCTCAAATGAGAAAAAGACTCAAACTTTGATAAGAAAACATGAAAAGAAGCTAAATACCTTTGGTGGGTCCACCCACCATAATCACAGCAACCACCTTCTCTGAACTCTCCATGAACAAAGATCTTTAAGTTCAGAAACAATGCTTCTGGGGTTTGAGTTTTAAGAAAAGGTTTGCTCAAGTAATAAGGTTACTAGTTTCAAGACAAAAAGGTTTTGATGGATTTAATGTCTCTTATTTCGTGCGTCGTGTGTTGTAACTTAAGATGCACGGTTGGTTGGACTCAGATAGATCTGATTAAGATTTAGGAAGCAAAAACTAGGAATGAAAAAGAATATTCTCAAAAATTAAGGTTTTTTCTTTTTTAAACAGTCATTTTAGTGCCTGAATTTGTGATGCATTGTTATAATAGTCCCCAAATATATCAAATTAAAAATAGGTCTTTTTTGAGTAATTTTATGGACTAAATGACTTAAAAAAATCACATTTGAGGACTAAAATGACTAACAAAAAACACATTTGAGGACCAAAATGACTTACTAAAGAGACACTTGAGGATGTGTTTGCAATTTCGATACATTCAGGGACTATAATGACAACGCTTCATACATTCAGGGACCAAAATGACCGTCTACCCTCTTTGGTTACCTAAAGTTTAGTCGAGTTGGATCCCGAGACCACCAGGTTGGGAAGCCTTTACAAAAATATTTACATATTATCTACTAATGAAGTCCTCACATCAATATTCGATATTTGAACCATATCTTTGTGAAATGTGAGTTGAATCCTTACCAAATGACTCTAAAAAATTAAGGTTAATAATTATATACTAGATATTTTTATATTAAATGTTGAATTATTTTATATTACTTATAGAATTTGTTTAATATACTTAAAATGTATTATGGGTGTGTTTGGATCGTCTTATAACAAATTATTCAAAGGTTGCTTGAGTAAAATTAAAGTGTAAATATAAATTTTGGCCCATTGAACAACCTTTTTCGACCTAACAAACAAAATAGGTAAAAAACAAGGCAATTGCTAATCACACTCCCCATATTATTTTCTATATCCCCACTTTTTTCCTTTAAGTATCCCTTTTCTCCCACTTTCCCCGTACTCAGTTAGACACAAGGATACTTGAAACAAAATAGGTAAAAAACAAGGCAATTGTTAATCACACTCCCCATATTATTTTCTACATCCCCACTTTTTTCCCTTTAAGTATCCTTTTCCCCTCACTTTCCCTGTACTCAGCCAGACACAAGGATACTTGAAACAAAATAGGTAAAAAACAAGGCAATTGCTAATCACACTCCCCACATTATTTTCTACATCCCCACTTTTTTCCCTTTAAGTATCCCTTTCCCCCACTTTCCTGTCTTTCGATCAGCATACGGGGATACTTGAAAAAAGTCGGGGGAATTTATATTTACACTTTAATTTTACTCAAGCAACCATATTACTCAATCCCCACTTTCTTTTCCCTCCCTTTGTCCTACGCCTCCGGCCTAGGATGGCAAAACGGGCTTGGCCCGTCGGGCCAACCTACTAGTCCGCCAAAAAATGACGGATTGGATTTGTGATTTCACCCCGTCTAGCCCGTCAACTCGTCGGACCAAAGACGGGCCGGGACGGGCCAACCCGCCGACTTTAATTTTTTATGTTTTTCCATGTTTTTAACTATTTCTAAATACTTTTTAATGTTTTTTGGGCGGGCTGTAGCGGGTCAACCCACTAACCCGTCATTTTTATCTTGTTTTTTGCGAGTTTGGGCGGGCCAACCCGTAAACCCGCCTGTTTTATGCCCAAAAAGTGAGAATTAAAAAACTTTTAATGACTTATTTTAATAGCGGGATAACCCGCCGAGGGGTGGGGCGGGCTCGACTTCTCAACCCACTATCCTATGGCGGGACGGCCCGCCCCGCTCAATTTTTGGCAGGCTCAAGGCGAGGCGGAGTGGGGCGGGCTTGCCCGTTTTGCCATCCCTTCTCTGGCCTCCCTCGTTCACATTTCCATGCTCCTCTAGACGTTATGTTTAAGCATTTTGTAGTTGTTGTTAGTGTTGCTATTTGTGCGGGATTGAGCTTGAAGGGTTGAGTGGTTAACTAAGCCCAAGAAGAGAGGCTTTCAATTAGAAAACCCACATGTCAATTATATAAGGGTCTTACCCACACATATCAGATATGCCGAAAACCCTAATAATACTAGTATCTAACTTGTGTCTTAGAGTAGCTCTGCAAGTACAATTTGACAATGCATCACTAACCTTCAGCAAAGTCGCAGCCACCAACAACTGTCTGAGGTACCCTAGTTAATGTTCCAAACACGAACACTATTAATGTCTCTTTCGATTGTTTGTGGTGTGCACACTAGATAGAGCCAAATGCGTCACCGAATAACACATGGATGCCCTCTTGTTGGACAATGACACTGCAACGTATATCCTTAATCACAATCATCGATATGTGAGAAAGTGGCTCTTTCTTCAAAATCACTATCCAAAATTTAATTTATAAAAGCTATTATATCATTTCGAAGCAATTATATAAGATTTAGGTTTTTTTTGTAAGTTAACAAGATCTAGGTTCTGAACACTTTTTTTAAAAGGATTCTGAATAATGTTTTTTAATAAAGGGTAAAAAGGAACCAAAAATTATACTTGTTTTTGTTTCGCTCATTCTCCAAACGGTGGAACAAGAATTTTGTTCTTTCCATTATAAAATTTTCAAACAACGAAATGATAATTTTATTCCATTCTCTTCTCCTCCGCTCAATTTAATTTTGCTTCATTGCACTCCATTATGCTCTCTTTAAACTATCAAAACACACCTTCGGAGATGAGAACAAAAAGTGTGTTGTTTAAGGATGAGTAACTAGAGTTAAAAATGAAGTTTATCAAATGCAAAAGGGTTAATGATGTAACATGTTGAAATGAGAAACCCATTATTCTTTTTTAAAAATACGACACTTAGTCGCTTAATATTTGACCTTTTAAGTAATTTCTTCGGACAATTTAGCTTCAATGAATTCTCTGCAGTTTAATACACGTACACCAAAAAATTGCACATACATAAGTAGTAGATACTTGAGCTCCTTAGCCATTTGGTCATGAGTTCGATTCTTGGCCGTTGCGTATGAAAATTACTTGGTGGGAGATGTCAACCCCTTAAATAAATTTCAGTCTTCGGGGGATTAATCTCTGCAATTGTGCAGCATGGAATACCTTGATTTACCCAAAAAAAAATGCACATACATATCTTGCCAAAAATAGGAGTTTCTATCCTACCCACATTATAAAAATATGGGTTTTAATTTTCATACCCCCTCTCATTTTTACAAAAAATCACACCTGATTAAAAAATTCGCGGTGTTTTCGGATTTATCACAGAAAGGTAAATCCGTAGTCTTAATTTTTGAATTTTTCCCGGATTTATATATTGTGATGATTCCGTAGGGTATAAGGTTGGGCTTTTCCGGATTTATGTTAAACACGTAATTTCGGAGTGTTAAAAATACACTACGGATTTATGTTGTTAGCATAAATCCGGAGAGCATACGGATTTATCTATCCTAGATAAATCCGGAGTGTTTTTTATTTTTTTTTAAATTTATTTAATGAGTTAATTAATCAAGTTATTTATTGTTAATATGTTACAGATATGGCTATGCCTGATGGAACGCTTCCCAATTGCATTGATTTATCAGATGCATTTACAACAAAAGAGGTGGGTATTTATCATTAATTATTTTAAATAGCATTTAGAATTTAGTCTAATCCGATAATTGTAAATTATTTGTAGATTTTTCATACCCGTGATGATCTCGTACGTTGGGCTAGAGAGACTGGAAAAGCCAACAGAACAGTTGTTATCATCCGCAGATCCGATAAAGCAATTGGCAAAAGTGGGAGAAAAAATGTGATTGTTTTTGGTTGTGCGAAACATGGGAAACACACAGGAGTAGACGTGGATTGCTCTAAAGGTAGAATGATATCTTCAAAGAAGTGTTATTGTCCATTCAAGCTAAAAGTTAAACCTCTGAATCCTCCAGTTGAGGATTGGAAGGTAGAGGTTAGGTGTGGTGTACACAATCATAAGCCATCTCCATCATGTATCAGACTTCCAATATTTGGGCGATTCACAAAGGAAGAGAAAAGTATGTTGGATGAGTATACATTGTTAAATGTCAAAGCAGAGAAGAGTCTAACTGCATTGAAGAAGAGATTTGTGGGGAACTTGAGTACTATCACGTAGTTGTATAAGCAGCGCCGGATGTTTAGGACGAGTCGTAGAGGTTCTAGAACTGAGATCCAGGAGCTTATGAGGTTGATAGATTCTGAACACTATGTGTGTTGGACCAAAAGAATTGAGAACTCTGATGTTATTGGTGACATCATGTAGGCACATCCTGAGTCTATCAACCTATTGAGGATATTCCCTAGGATATTGATTATGGACAGCACCTACAAAACCAACAAGTATAAATTGCCTCTCTTGGAGATTGTTGGAGTGACTTCAACGGAGTTGACATTCTCGGTTTGTTTTGCTTATTCGTCCATTGAGCGGTATGACAATTTCAGATGGGTATTGCAGATGCTGAGAGACATGATGGTGGTAGATATTGCTCTTCCTGAACTGTTTATCACTGATAGAGATCTTGGACAGATGAGTGCCATAGAGGTGGTGTTCCCAGAAAGTTACAATTTGCTTTGTCGGTATCACATAAGCAAGAATGTAAGTGCTAAGTGTAAATTGATGGTGAAGAAGGATAGGCAAGAGATGGTAATGGATCTTTGGGTGCGTATAGCTGACTCAACAGATGAGGAAGAGTTTTATCAGCGGCTACTTGAGTTCGAGCAATCATGTGTTGATCTACCACAGTTTGTTCAGTATGTGAACAACACATGGTTGGTTCCTCACAGGGATAGATTTGTGTTGGCGTGGATTAATAAGAGGAGACACTTTGGGAATACCACAACAAATAGGTACGTAATGTTGTTCACTATTATTTTTTTATGTGTTAGACTATTAGTTTTTTTAGAAATAGTTGTGTTCATTTTTACTTTGGTTTAATATTAGGGTTGAAAGTGCACATTGGGCATTGAAAAGGATAAATGCTTTGGGTTTTAGTGGAGGAGACTTTTGTGCATTAAGTGCTTATGTTGGGAGTCAATGCATAAGTATGTTAAATGCACTAGCTCGGTGATTGATAAGATAATTGAATCATTCACAAAGAGTATTGATCGTGTGGATGTCAAAACTTCACAAGCACAACATGGAAGGAAATCTCTCCATTCTACAACAATCTGTTCTTCATCTTACTCTTTATTTACTTTCTTGTTATTTAATTTCTTGCAAGACTTTCAAGCAATTTACTTTCTTGCAAGTATCTTTTAAGCAATTTACATTTCCAAGCTATTTACAATGCTTTCTTTACTTGCTTTGTTTAATTACTTTATGAATCGCATCGTGTTGTCTGATTGGGGCCATACATCCACCTCCCAAGCATGTCCTAATTCAACACTCCCCATTGGGGTAAAATTGGATCAAGCGGTATGTCCCGAATATAACAAAATTGCCATAAACACCTCTCGGGCATGTACTTACTCTTTATTACTTGTTTGTGACTGTGTATACTTGCACATGCTTATTTCACACACCACATGTCCCTAACACTCCCCATTGGGGAAATTGGATGTCGTCCCAAGGAAAACATCCTCTAAACAACGTAATCTTCTCGAATGCTCTGTATTGTCTATGGTCCTCCCAATGTCTGAAGTTAACATCCTCACGCTTAAGGGTATCCAACTTCCTCCTAAAATTTGCTAACTTCAACGTGTCATCTTTTTTATTCATCCACCTCCCAGAACGTGGCCCATGTGATGCACCTAAGTCCTTTCGAGGAACAAAGGTTGGAAAGTACTCATAGATCCAACTCTGCAATAATGTGTTAAAATAATGTGTTAATGACATAATCATGTGTTCAAATAATGTGTTAATCAAATATTTTTACCTGCAACAAAGTCGCGTAGCCTCCAAGCTGCCAACCCTTATGATGAGATCCAACATGCAGCTGCTGGTACAAATACGTCAACGCAGCTGGTGCCCAGGCCCACTAACCACACTCTTTATACTTCTCAAAAAGCTTCACCCACTTCACGGGTATGGCTGTCGCACTCTTGTCGGAAAATATGGTATACCCCACCATAAGCAAAAGATAAGCGCGTGTGGCAAATTTATATTTACCTGCATCCAAGTGTCTCCTGTATACATCCTCCAAAAAACTCAATCTAAGATACCCTCCTCTGTTTCTCCTACACTCAGCAGCACAACGTCCTTGTGGTATCCCCAACAACCGAACCCCCGCCTCAATAGCATCATCAATCGTAAATCGACCTGGGAGGAATAATATAATCACATATATAATAATAATAATAATAATAATAATAATAATAATAATAATAATAATAATAATAATAATAATAATAATAATAATAATATATACAATAATGGTACAAATTTTAAACAACCTTTAACAAATTTAAAAACTAATAAATCTATTACTTGGCAAGAAGAATGACCCATAGACAGGCAAGTGAAGAAGGTTGGACACATCATCCAAAGTAATAGTCATTTCACCAAATGGTAGGTGAAACGAAGATGTCTCCGGATGCCATCTCTCCACAAATGCAGATAACAACTCATGGTTGACTATCTTCATGGGGGTGAACTGAAGGTTCGTAAGACCAGCCTTCTGAACCCAACGTGCAACATCTGGATGAAGCACCTCAGGGACAAGCTTCTGTAACTTGGCCCCATTCGCAGGAATCTTCAACTTCCCGCGATCCTATATATATATATATATATATATATGTATGTATAAATACATATTAAACATCTGTGCATATAAAAGAGAACAACATTTAACACATATTAAACAACAGTGCATATTTTAAATAATGTATTAAAGCTATTACGTACCACTCCAATACGCAGCGACTTAGATGTCACGTGCTCATGACTCTTACGCAAAGAGAGAGCCATCCTCGGACCCGTGTCTAGCTCCACAAACTCGCTCACGAGGTCGAACAGGTCCTCACCTCATCATCATCAACCTCATAATCAGACTCAACCTGCTGATCTAAATCTACATCTGAACTAGCCTCACCTGACTCATCCTCCGCCTCAATACTATCACCAGCCTCTACCTGAGCCTCTACATGGGCATCATCCTCAGCAATATCATCATTCCCCACCTGTCCAGCCTCATAATAATCTCCATAATCACCTCTAGCAGGCGCATCGTAGTAAACATATCTATGATCACCTCTATCTAAAGCATGAGGAGGCTCATAAACATCTCTAAAATCACCTGTATGCTGCATCTCAGGCACTCCCCTGTCATCGTCACCTGGAGGAGCTGGAAGACGTCCACGAACACGTCTCTGCCGTTCGGAAGCGTGTCCGGCTATCCTATTTTGTGTGCGCTCACTCAGTGGCTTAGACGGACCTTCATCACTAGCACCTCCTCTACCTCTCCAATTCACGTCCCCTCTACGCATCAAACCACTGGACCATGGAGGAATCCTTCCTCCTACACGGTTGTGCGACACTTCAAAAAAAAAAAACAGCAAAAATTAAAAACACTACAGATTTATCTCCCCAGGATAAATCCGTAGTCTTTGGAAACAAATGCAGTAAATAATACTACGGATTCATCCTCCACCCATCAATCTGTAGTCAAAATTTAAACTACGGAAACATCTAAACAACAAGAATCCGTAAATAATCCCAGTTTTCCGTTTAAACAAGCACCAGCAGCAACTACGGATTCATCCTTAGAGGATGTTTCCGTAAAATTTCCCAAAAATCCTTCCAAGTTGCAGCATCAGAAACTACAGATTCATCTACGTATGATGTTTCCGTAAAATTTAGGAGATAATCTTACTCTTTAACTACGAAATTATGAATTATGAGATGATTCAAACGG
Source organism: Oxytropis ochrocephala (assembly GCA_020916435.1). Taxonomy (NCBI): domain Eukaryota; kingdom Viridiplantae; phylum Streptophyta; class Magnoliopsida; order Fabales; family Fabaceae; genus Oxytropis; species Oxytropis ochrocephala. The sequence continues at coordinate 3,571,746 of CM037095.1, read as the reverse complement.
TTTTTGTTTTTTAGTAAGGGCAAATTTGGAAGTTTTGCACAAAAGGAGAGTATAGGGTTTAAGGAGGGGGGTACCAATATCAAAACCCTAAAAATATTGGCTTCGAAACTTCTAACCTATAACAAATAGATGCAAAAGCAACCCCCTCATCTTGATCTCCAGTTTCTAGCTGAAACTCTCTTCTTTTTCCACCTTCTAAATAAATTTCACATTGGAATCTCCATTCCTCTTAGCTGATTGATTCTCCGATTCTCACCTAGAATCGGTAAATCCTCATAAGTAAAGTTATCCTTCAAGTTCAACTGAACAATATCGAATTGTATCACATGACCTGTGTCATGTACTTAGTGTCTATTTGGTTAGCGGTGCGTAAGCCTCAAAACCACAACAGGGAACCGTGTCCACGCTGAAGCTACGAATTGGAGCTTTTTAATTGCCGCAACAAATCACAGCCAAAAAGGTGTTAATTGTGCGTTTGGTGATGCTAACGTGCATCCAAACACACATAGTAAAGTTAGATGCATGGAAAAACTTTATGAAAATTTGACTGAAATGGGGGCAAAAAAATCTGATAAGCGCTTCTATTATATATTGTATGTGCTATATTAAGTTATTGAATGTTTTACCCCAACTAACACAACCCTAGCCGCCTTCTATCAAGTTTATCTTCACTCTTCTCCTTCTTCTCGCCCATTTACTAAAGATGAGTGATTTTGGGTCATTTTTCTTTTGGCATGAAATTACCCCTCTACATTGTTTTGTTTACTTTTCTTTTAATACAAATAAGTAGTTACCACATATATCTGATATTTATTTAATGTTTTTCCTTGATTTCTCCGTCTGAGTTTAATGTTGTTTTGTTCGTCATCTTGGTGTTGCGTTTTTTGATTTCTCTATTGTTGCAATGTTCGTTTGGTTTAGATTGACATATCAACTTCACCCATTACAGATTCAATCAATGATTTGGGCATTAACATTACAAATATGGAGGCATGATTTTTCTAGTGACTTTCATTTAGGGTTTTTTTTTCACACCCCTCCTTCTCTCTCACACCCCCCAAAATACTAAAACGGACAAAAATGCCCTCTGTTTTTTTAAAAAAATAAATTAACTTTCTCGAATTTACCTCAAATATTGGTAAATCCGGTTCATAAATCTGGAAAAATTGCTTTTCTGGGATTTTTCCGGTTTACCTCATAGGTAGGTAATTTACCTACCTAGAAAATCCTTTTTAATTTTATTTTTAAAAAGATACGCGCTTGTTACGATTTAAAATACGATATGAACGCGTTACGATATACGACTAAAGATACGTCTAAATACGATCTAAAATACATCAAAATAGACGGGCAATCACGCCTATGATCCTACTACTCCCCGTGACTTCCCGCTCTCATCGCCCCGAAAAATCCTCGCCGGCGACGATGATAGTGCGAAAGAACCGCTCTATGATCCTGTGTAACAACCGCTTTATGAGGAGCACTCGCCTGGCGTGACTGCCCGTCTATTTTGACATATATTAGTTCGTATTTAGACGTATCTTTATTCGTATATCGTAACGAGTTCGTATCGTATTCTAAATTGTACCTGACGCGTATCTTTTTAAAAATAATTTTTTTAAAAAAAAAGGGGGTTTCCCGGATTTATCTCATTGGTAGGTAAATCCGGTTCACAATTTATGAACCAGATTACCTACCTATGAGGTAAATCCGGGAATCCCAACGTAACTTTTTTGTCAAAAAAATACAATTTATGAACCAGATTTACCTACCATTTTGTGAGGTATTTCCGGGAATTTTTCTAAAATGTTTTTATTAAAAAAAACTGAAGGGTAATTTTGGAATAAAAGGGGTTATGGGGGTGGGAGGGAGGATGTGGGGGAAAAAAAACCCTTGATTTTATCATATTGGTAGGCATTTTTTCGTTTTATTTTATTAGCCTGAGTGTTGTGAGTTTGTTCACATATTCATCTGTAATATTGATTTTGTATCATTTTTTCCATTGTATCATTTTCGACGCATTTTCTCAATTTCAATGAATGAATATATTTTTTAGTAAAGAAAAATTTTTTAAAATGATTTCAATTATTGTTTGTGTCATCTCAAGATAGGCGTATGTGTTAATTTTTTAGTATTTTCCCACCGTTATCTGGCCATATTAACTTACTGGAATATATTATCAAAAAAATAAACTTACTGGAATGTGGTCAATTCCATACATGGAGTAGTCCTGCTTTTATAGTATAATATAAATAAATACAACTCACACCAAAAAAAATATAAATAAATACAATTGGTCAATATAAAAAAATTAATATAATTGGTCGTGCTCCAAATTATTCTTCTAGTTTAGTTAATATATATGGTGCACCTAAGTAGCTAGTGATGTTTGGAGGGGACAAAATCTCTTGGCCTTAGCTTAAATAATATATACATAATTAAAGGATAATACAAATTTAACACTAAGCCTGCAATACAATTTAAACCCTTTATAAACATTTAAAAGTTTGTTTACATTGTTATAAAAAATAGTTTACATTACGTATAAAATACACTAAACTAATTATATAGTAACAACTAAGCCTAATCAAATAATATTTTAGTGCATATATATAGAAGTAGAATATTTTGTTTACCTTTGTAATATAAAAACACAATTTAATCCCTTCATTCAATTATAAATTACTTGTTCAATTTTTGTGAGTATATAGCCAAGAAACAATCTTCTTCTTACAAGAAAACAATAATCATAATATTAGGCAGAAAAAAAAGGAAAATTGGAATTTGAGGATGTTAAAACAAATCTCTGTACTTGAACCATTCCAACAAGCTTTCAGCATTTTTTGCAGATATTTTAGCATCTATAAATCTACCTTAATCACCACTCATCAAATTAAAATTTTTTACAAATTTGATGATCTTGAATCTCTATTTTGCCAGAAATTATCAGAGAATTGCAATATGCATATGCTACTATCTATGGTTTGTCAACATCTATAGCAACCACTTTGATGCCAACTTCAATTTTGTGAATTCAAGAGGAGTGTGCATTCTTCCAAGAACTTTAAAGGTACACTTTTTTTCTTCTTTTTTTAGTTCATATTAATCATTATTTCTTGATTTATTTAATCAACATTAGAAAGTAATGTCACCAATTTCTCTTATTATTAGTGTATATATATATATGTGTGTGTGTGTGTGTTTCTAAAGACATATTTAAGCCATTATTTAATAATTTATCCGCCTCATAATCCGATGAGTATGATGATCAACACTACCGTAAAAGAAATAATTTAGAGTATGTTTGATTAGAATGTTAAAAACAGTTTTCTGTAGCAAAGGAGACTATACTATGCCGAAACTCTTGAATTAATAGTCTATTAGCTTAGCATAATTGACACACACTCTCTCCACCTTCTATAAAGAATAAAGAATTTGAGAAAGAGTCCAATCATGTGCTAAGGCTAAAGGAAACCAGATACACCGAGTTCGAATGCATAACGAAAACAATGGGGGGCACTCACACAAAACTTTAATGGTCAATGTTGGGATCACTCACACAAAGATTGATAGAGAATCAAGAATCTAAAGATTCTTATTCTTGTCCCATTGAAAAATAGTCTACATATTAAAAGCAAATTTCCAAAATTGAGGACCTTCCTTTTTCCATTTTTTTAGTGGAAATTAAAGATGTTTTATAGAGCTATGATTTGATGACCTTCTTTATGAACAATATCATGATAACACCCTTTACAATTATTTGATAAAAATCTTAACTTTCTGTCTTCAAAAGCTTTCCCATTACATACATTTCATCCATGTTGTTCAACTTTGCCTAAAAATCATGATCATTCTTTGTAACCCTAATGCAATTTCGTGTTGGTGTATGTAATTTCATTCCCTCACGAAACATAGTTTTGTAGATATTGCTGTTTTCCTCTTTTTGATTGTTTTATTGTGTGTGGATAACATTGGAGTTGGACTATATCATATATGCTAGCTTTTTTTTCTCTTTTGAATTTGAAAATAGCTTTTGCTTTATGGAAATAAAAAAGAAGAAGCAATATTTGGACTAGTTGCGTAATGTTTGTTATTGTATATTATCATTTGGTTGAGTTGAGTTTGGACCATGATGACAACAACAAAAAAAAAGAAAAGTTTTGATAGATAAGTATGATAAATAAGTGATTCATCAATTTAGATCTGTTAAATAGCGGCGGCGTTGTGCCTTATCCTCGCGTCTCTTTGCTTCTTCACTGTAGAATTTCTCTATAGTTGTATCAAATTAGACGTTTCATGAGTTGTTGGCGACACCATTCCAAACATGCACTAATTAAGTCATTGAAATTGTCCGCAGTAGACAAGTAGATCCCTAAAATTAAATTTTTTTATAATGGTTTCTACAATTGAAAATTCTTGATCACATTAGTCTTTTTTGAGCGGTCAATATCTAGTTCTTGAAATTGATTGAAAGAATGTGATAATTATTTTTTAGTTTTAGAAGTCATTTTAGAATTTCATTAATTTCAAAAAAAAAAATTGTCTAACTCATGCAACTTTCAAGACTAAATTGATAATTTACTCAAATAGCAGTATTGAGCCTTATTTCCGTGTTCTGAAGCTTCTTTACCGCGTACGCTCTCTCTGGTTGAACTAAGCCAGAATGAACCATTTGTGACACTATTAGGTAACACAACATACGTGTAATGTAGAGATACTCAAAAGATAATTTGGTTGTAGTGCATAATTGCAAATGACGTAAAAAGTAATAGAAATCTATAGTTATATGAATTTGGATATAATCACAAGAGTACATTACATGATATCATTATGATGTATAGTACAACTATATATGAACCCTAGTGTATATTCATAAATAAACAAAGACTTATAACAAAGTGATATTGTATACCACATTTATGAATGTGAATTAAGATTGGCTTAGGTAAATAAATAGCATTGTTTTTCTTTTTTTTCTCCCAATTAGATGAAAGGCAAAGGTTACTGATCAAAAAAAAAGATGAAAGGCAAAGGTTTTCAAAGAGACAAGAAATAATAGTGCGTAAGCGCACTCATGCTAGTATTGTGTTCCTTGCCTAGGTGTCAACTAAAGAAAATTCACTAGAAAAAAGATTGTGTGACTCAAATTTGACTCATAAACTCTGTTTTGACTATTCAATATATAATTAAGCCGGCAGTAAGAGTTAAATTTAATACCACATTCACATTTGACCTATTTAGTTGTGCTCCGAACTTGAGTCCCGTATCACTTTTCGAGGTATTGTCTTTTTCTTTTTGAAAGGCATCCGAGGTATTTTTGGTTAAATACCTCGGTATCACCTTCCGAGGTATTGTCTGTTTCGACTTGCATGAGAATTGTTACGGTTTTGTCCTTGTTAAAAGGTGTCTCGATGAGTTAAGGAAGTGAGTGTTTTGTTTAACTATCATTGACATTGATACTAAAGAGAAAAATTCGTTATCTAAAAGAGAAAGAGAAAATTAATTTAATAAAATATTTATGTTTTTTATTGGAGAATAGAAGAGGATAACAAAAATGTTATATAATTATTCAATCAAACATGTTTAGAGATACTTATCACACATGGCCGGTTAAATTAATTTATTTAATTCATGGTAATTAGGGTTTATTGTCCTCAGTGACCCTAGTCCATGATTTCCACGATAAGACTATGAGACTAATTCTTGATAGGAAAATAAAATGAGTTAAGCTTGACGAGCCAACCGAGCCATTCTGCCAAAAATGGGGTGAGGCAGGCCAGTTCTCCAACTCTACTAACCCAATGAGCCACGAGCGAGGCAGGACAGACTAGCCCGCCAAGCATCCCTAACTTTAATCTCTTTTTTCTTTACATGTTTTGGGAGAGCCAACATGGTGTTGTAGCCCATTTTAGGTGGGATCATACCAGTGATTTTAATCCACTTTAGCCCAAATTCGTTTTATTCATTCTTTATTCGATTTAGTTTTTGTTTTTTTTGCGGGCGACCCACTAGTCGCCGACAAGGCGTATTGAACTCAACCTCTCAACATCACCCCTTGGTAGGTCGGGTGAGTCCGCCCGTTTCTAGCAAGCTCACCTCGAGGCGACCTGCTTTGTCATCCCTAATCCTTTTCACATTTAAACCTACTCACCCCTCTCAAAAGTATGTTTTGTGGAAGGAAATCAACCTTAATCCTCTTACCTTTGGGGCTCCACGTGTGTTGTCGACTTAGCAATACTATTGTGTACACATGGCATGTTTAATACACACATATTACATGTCTGTCACTCACTATGTGTAAACATCCCTTAGTGGTAATACTTCAGCTACTCTTATCATAATCACAATAAACTATACAATTTCAGTCCCGGATATCCATCTCACTTTTAATTTGCACCTATAACAAAAATGAAAGTACCAGAAAAAATAGATATACAAAACATATACTTATCCTTTTTTTCATTTCTATGTTCATTGGATGATTAAGAAAAACATCATTCTTTTAGACATAAATTCTACAAATACTTATCATAAAATCATTTGCTCATTAATACTCAAATCAATATTCTCCTTGTCAAAATTATATCTCCTTTCTAATGTGATTTCATTAAAAAAACTAATGTCCATAATACTCAATTTGAATCTAACTTACCTTTTTGTGATAAAAACTGACATAATTAATTTATAATCATCTTTGACTTGGACATCTTATTTAGCACAAAGACATAAAGTTAATCTCTATTCTCAATCTAAAAAGGATGTTTCCTTGTTTATAATGTTTTTACCATGATGGTGTATTTAGATATCATCAAACGCTTCTGCATGAGAATAAAAATGCAATTAGATTTGGATTCAAAGATATTTTATTTTGGAACATACTCTATCGTTGATTCTTTTGGAACATTGCTTTATCGTTTTTTTTCTTCGTAAAATCGTACAATTGTTAAATTGTTGAGAAAAAAGAACACCCTAGTTTAAAATCCTGGATCCGCCCCTGATACACACATATTCTGTCACCTCACTATGTGTAAGTTCCCCACTTCAGCTACTCTTATCATAATCATAATAATTATACAAAGTGATATCCATCTCACTGAAGCACCAACATAAAAAGAAAGTACCAAAAAAAATAGATATACAAAACATAACAATAATGTTTTCTTCTGTATGTTCATTGGATGATTAAGAAAAACATCATTCTTTTATACATAAATTCACAATTGCTTGTCCTCTGTGTTCTATGTGGTCATGTTGTGTGCTTGCTTGTGGAAATTGTGTGTCTATGTGTTGCATGCTTGGTCAACTCAAAAAACTTTTTTTTTACAATTAAAGTTATAAGTTATTTGTGATAAAAATGACAAAACATATAAAGTAGATGTAACGGACACTATGATAGCACAAAGACATAAAGTTAGCCATAACAAATCTTTCCTTGTTTATAACTTGACCATGATGGTGTACGAGGCCATGCTTTTTTCCTTGAAAAATGCTTCAATTTTACTAGCCCTAAATTAAGAGGTATATCTAAGATAATTTATGAGATTATAACAAATACTTACAAATTTAATTGTAAATAAACTTGCAATTTATATTTATATACACATGTATTTTAGTACATTCATAATTATTTTTAATCAATATTATAATTTTACACTTGTTTCTTTAAAGGGTTAAATAAATTTTTTTGTCCCTATAAATATTAGGTTCTTTTGGTTTTAGTCTCTATAAAATTTTTCACTACCCAGTTTTAATCCCTACTAAACTCAAAATTGTTTATTACCCTTAAACTTTTAATTTTTGAACGATTTTATGCAAATATGTTTAGAACATTATAAAAATTATTTTAAAAAAAAAAGAATCTTTAACATGAAATTATTTAAATATGAATTTTTAAAACACTAAAAGTTGAAGATAAAAGTTAATACCAAAAAAAAAATCAAGATAAAAGTAATGAAAATCTGCACCTAGAATTTAAATTTTGAGCTTATTTTTTCGAGGAACTTTTTGTAATGCTCCAAACATTTATTTAAAAAAAATCATTCAGAAATTTAAAAGTTTTTAGATAATTAAACATTAAAATTTAGCACGGACTAAAATTGAGTGTTGAAAATTTTTATAGGGACTCAAAGATCCCATTTTATTTTATAGAGACTAAAACCGAAGAACCGAATATTTGTAGAGACAAAAACTTATTTAACCCTTCTTTAAATCATCATTGTCTTCCTACTAGCCCAAATCTTACATTGTTTGTTCTCAGAATTTAAATCTCAAATAATATCATGTATATATGTTTAAGACCCTATTTCAATGTGTTAATGAACAAATAATTATTAAAGTGTTTGTGAGAGAAACTCATCTTATAATATGTGCATGAAAATATTTTGATTATATTTTCTTTTTAATTCTAGACATAATTTATACTTATAAGAGAAACTTATCTTCTAAATTTCCTTCACATTTTTTGACATAATAATTTTCCTTGACAAAATAATTTCCTTCTTGGCTTATTGGTCCTAGGAATAGTATAACCCCACTTTCAAAATTTGCCAGTAAAATTTTTACTTTCTTAGGTAAGATGGATGAACATATCATACATTTCCTTTTTTAGCTAATGTCAATTACATACAATTTTAGATAATCACATCTATATTTTTTTTTCTTGAAAAGGAATAATCACATATTTGTTGATAATCATTTAACTTCAAGGATAAATTCTAATTTTAGTGGCTTGTTTGTTTTAGGAGAAATAGGATAGAGAGATTGAGGTGAAAGAAAACAAACTTTTCTTATTTGATTTGCATAGAAATAAGGAGAAGAGATTAAAAAATGGTGGAATCCGCATGTTTTTCTAATCTCTCCTACAATGAGAAGAAAGGAAGAAGGAATTTCACTCCTTCTTCTCTATTTCCATTTATACCCTTTAATTAGTTTAAAAAAAGTATATTGGTTTTGTAGGTAATGGTATTTTTATCCTTTCTCAAATAACTATATTTCTCTCATTTTCACTTTCTGTTTAAGCAAACAAAGGAGAGAGGGAAAACACATTTCTTTCTATTCTATTTCTCTTATACCAAACAATACTTCAAATATACTCAATTTCTCACCCCTTTCAATCCCCTCGTACTCTTTCTCACGCCTTTCTATCTTCTCTATTTCTTCTCGCAACTAAACATAGAATAAGGGCAAATTCTAGAGGGAGACCTTGATAAGTGGTTCACGATGGATTAGTATTTAAAAAAAGTATGAAAATCTAACGATCATCATCATCCCTCGAAAATATAAACATATGATATTCTTCTTACCCTAACGAATAGAGTCGTCTCAAACAATTTGGAGGCTCTATTCAAATTTAAAAAATTGGTATTATAATTATACTTTTACCAAATGAATCACCAAAAACTCAATTTTTAGAATTACGAAAGATCAAACTACACTAATTTTCTTTTAGGTGGCCATAAAAAAATATTATTGGACTGAAGCCCTGTGCAGTAGCACGACCTGCACACCCTAATAGTCGACCCGACTCACGAATGAGTATTTAATTTATAAAAACAAGAGAAAATTAATATGAGTATTTCAAAACTCAACTCATTTTCATTTAATCTTGTTTTTGTCGAACCAACACCGATCAGATTAAAGTAACCCTAAAAAATGGTATTCGACTGAAGTCCTGTGCAATAGCACGACCTGCACACCCTAATTATATTGTTAGGATTTCAAGATGTAATGTTTTTTTTAGATAAGCAAATACTTCATTGAAGGGAGCACAAGGGGTGCCCAACCCTTACAATGGAGAGAAAGGGAAGGGGGAGGACCTCCTCAAAACCTCCCTCAGCCAAAACCCAGTGGGAAAAAGACTCAATGAGGAAAAAGAGTACCTCGTGCCGGATGGCACCACAATGAATAGGAACAAAACTCCCATCACTTATCTTGTTGTAAATGAAGTCCTCCTCGAAGTAATTATTTCCCAACCAAGAAAAAACCAGCTGCCATATTGTTTTGGTAACGTGACAGCCCAAGAATAAATGTGGGATTGTCTCGTCTTCGTTGAAGCACAAAACGCAGCACTTATCTTGTTGTAAATGAAGTACTCCTCTTCTAAACAAAGCATAACGTGTGGTGATTCTATTATGAAATACCCTCCACACAAAAATAGCAATTTTTGATGGCGCATCATTTTTCCATAGCTTTCTACATGCGCTAACAATACTTTCCAACACGCCTCCACCTGCAAAAAAGCCAGCAAACCAATCATAACACCTTCTCACCGTGAAACCGTTGACTGAATCCAGCAGGCAGCGCCACGAGTCGCATCTGTCTCGGTCAGGAACAACATCCTACAACAGTTTCGCCCAGAACTTCCAGCTGTTGCTGCTCTTCCTACTAAAATTCCGGCCAGAACTTCCAGCTGTTGCTGCTCTTCCTACTAAAATTCAGCAGCCCAACTATAATCCCACCGCCAGCCGCTCGCGTTCCAATCACCCATTTCTTCTACAACGACATTCTTGTTGCTGCACCTTTGATAAATCGAGGGAAATAGAGTTGCGAAATTTTCCCTTCCCAACCACTTATCGGTCCAAAATTTCATTATGTTTCCTCTTCCCAATTTTAATTTAACTATTTCATCAAACCATCCTTCCTCCAAATTGTTATTACTCCCTAATAGACAAAGATCTCTCCACCAAATAGATAACTTCAGCGGCTTTTGGCCATCTACCACTCAATCCATATCTTTCCTCCACAAATTTTCTCCACAATGGATTTCCTTCCTCCACCAAAAATCTCCATCTCCATTTGGTTAGCAATGCTAAATTAAAAGCTTCTAAATTTTTAACACCTAATCCCCCCTTATCCTTCGGAGTGCAAATCGTATTCCAATTCACCCAAGCTATTTTTTTGTCTCCTCATCCCCTCACCACAAGAATCTTCTTTGTAGCTTTGTGATCTCTTCAATTTTTTTTTTTGGGCTTTGTAGAATGAAAATAAATATAAAGGAAGGGAGGCAAGCACCGAGTTTATAAGAGTAACCCTCCCTCCTATTGACAATTGCTTACTTTTCCAACTATTAAGTCTTCCTTTGATAGCATCAACAACCGGTTGCCAAGTAGCCACTCTCTTTGGATTTGCGCCTACCAGAATTCCCAAGAATTTAAATGAATCCACTCCCACCCTACATGCAAGAAACCGAGATATTCCTTCAATAATCCTCTCCTCAACATGAATGTCAATCACATTACTCTTGGCAAAATTGACCTTCAATCCGGATACTAATTCAAAAGATCTAAGGATAGCCTTCAAGCACCAAATACTCCTATCTCCTCCGTCACAAAAAAGAATCGTGCCATTCGCGAATTGTAGTAATTCTACCGAAAGTGAGTCACTTACCTTGAAGCCTTTCAAGCTTTCGATCTCCCCCCTTTCCTTAGCAATCCCGCCAAACCTTCTGCCACTATCAAAAACAAGAACGGTGCAAGCGGATCACCTTGTTTCAACCCCTTCTGAGCTACAAACTCCTCTGTAGGACTACCATTAACCAAAACCGAAATTGAATTGGAAGAATAACACATTCTCATCCAATTTCTCCACTTCACGCGAAAGCCAGTCTTCCCAACATGTAATCTAGATACGACCAGCTCACCGAATCATATGCCTTTTCGAAATCCGCTTTAAGGATCACACACTTTTGCTTCTTCCTTTTTGCCAAATCTAGGATTTCATTTACCACAACCACCCCATCCAAGATATTTCTTCCCGCTAGAAAGGCGTTTTGGCAATCTGAGATAACACCTTTCAATACTTTCTTCAGTCTCCCCACTAGGACTTTTGAGAGCATCTTGTATAAGCATCCTATTAGAGAAATCAGCCTAAACTCCCCCAAACCTTGAGGACTATTAGATTTGGAATAAGTGTGAGGAAAGATGCACTAATCGCTTTGGGCAGCCTTGCATGCTTATGGAACTCCTCAAAAAATTTTAAGACCTCCAGCGCCACCAGATCCCAATTAGCTTTTATAAAATTGAAATTAAACCCATCTGGACCCGGGCATTTGTTACCATCGCATTCCCAAACCGCCTACTTAATTTCCTCCATGGTGAAAGGCCATAAGAGCATGTCATTATCTACTCCAGAAATTTGGTTGAAATGGATACCATCAAGGGTGGGCCTATTATAGTTTTCCTCTTTGAATTTACCCTCAAAGTGATTCTTTACCACTAATTTCACACCGTCCACATCCTCCACCCACTCCCCATCCACCAGAAGCTTGATCAACTGAGTCCTCCTTCTATTGCCTCTCATGCATGCGTGGAAAAATTTGCTATTAGAATCCCCTTCCGCCAACCACCTCACTCTTGACTTTTGTGCAATCAGACTCTCTTTTGCGTATAACTCATTCCAAAACTCAGTATTTAGTCGTTGCCTTAGCTCATCATTGGCTCTCACCCCTTCTGAGGTCAACCTTTCAATTTCATTCAGATCCTTCACTATCCTTTCTATTTTCAAGTCTTTAATACCAAAGACTTCCTGGTTCCACACCTTGAAGTTTTTCTTTCAGCATTCTCAACTTCTCCTTAATTACAAAAGAACTCCTACCTTCCACCTAGAATGACAGCCAACACTCTTTGACAAAACTGTTGAACTCCTTATGCTCCAACCAGCAATTATTAAACCTGAATGGCTTTGGCCCCCAATTTTTCACCGATGAAACCAACCAGACCGTGCAATGATCTGAAAACTCTCTATCACCTATCCATTGGGCATTAACCTTCCATCTGTCCACCAGTCCTTCTGTAAGCATAATTCTATCCAACCTACTAGCTCTTCCGTCGGATCCAAAACAAGTAAATTTCTTCCCTAATGCCGGGACATCAACCAAAGACATGTCTTCAATAAAAGCGCCAAACTCTCTAGCCTCCAATTGATTAAAATTTGTAGAACACCGGCTTCTCTCCCCTCTTGTTATAACAGCGTTGAAGTCACTCGCAATACACCAATCCCCTTCCTCAAACCGACCCTTCAAAATCCTTAAATTATATCCCACAGCCTCCTCTTCCCCACCATGTTGCACACCGAATACACGTTCACTATATATCACGTGTGACCTTGAATTTTTGCGCATATACCTACAAAACAATCACCAGAAAAAGAGAACATTACATCAAGTATATCAGCCTTCCATACACTCACCAATCCTTCTGATTGCCCCAATGCGCTCTTACAAAGCCAATCAAAATTTGCACCCCCCCCCACATACTTGCAACTCCTCTCCAAGACAATTGTCCACACTTGGTTTCTTGAATCATACAGAAGTCAATCTTTTCCTCAACAATAAGCTTCCTAAGGCGCCTTCTCTTAGAGGCGCCTCCCCACCCTTTTATATTTATTGTTGCAATCTTCATTGAAGCCCATTTTTGTTATCCCTCCCACCGTTTGCAAACTGATCCCTGGCCTCCATCTCTCTAAATTTGTCGGCATACTCTTCATCCTTGTTGAGGCCCACCACCCCTAAACTCTCTTTGGCAAAGCTCCACATTTTATTTCCGATGGAAATTTCATGCTCCTTCAAGAATCTTTCATTGCAAAACGAATACCTGAGTCCCCCACAGAGACATCCCCAACAACACTCCCTTCTCCTTCACAATTAACAGACAGAGATACCCCGGACTTTGGAGAATTGTGCTGCACAACATAAACTCTATTTGTACCGGTACTATTCCGAGACCCATGGAAAGTTGGGATCATACCTCTTGCTTTTCCTTTTTCCTTTTTTCCTTCCTTTTCTCTTTTCAATTTCATCCCCCTTCACGTGTACATAGTCCAGTGTGTGAAAGAGTAGGAGGGGTGTGGGAAAAGCAAATTGGCCCAACTATAGTATCACACCTTCTTGATCAAATCGGAGATTTCAATCGTTAACCAAGCGAATCTTGCTAGATAAGGATGTGATCGGGTTATGGAAGCTGGTGCGTGGGAGAAATTGAAGCTCAAATGGAATTGCTGAATTAGGGTTTCAAAGGAACGAGAACGCGAGATTTCGTCGCAAGCTTTCCCTTTTGGTGGCTTTTGGTTCTGTTGTTTAGGTTTCCTTCGTTTGTTATTGTTGTATAGCGGGCCGGGTTAGGTTTGGGCTTAGTGAGGTTGGTTTGACCTTTCCTTGTGAGCCTAACCAATTAATTCTTGCACCCCCCCTTTTTTTTTGCTCTCCAGTTAGTTTGAGTTATTTCTCTTCTAGGAGGAATGATTTTGCTGTTGAGTTTGGCTGGCCTTGTGGCCTTCTCTCCTATGATGTATTGGTTTTGCGGCTTGACCCAATTAATGAAACCATTCCGATGACAAAATTTTTTTTAGTTTCTTGACTTTTTTCACTCAACAAAAGCAACGTGGAGGCCACGTGCTGGCGTTGTGGATCCGCAAGGAGCGCCGCATCACCCTGTATAATGTGAATCTTGTATTAAGATGGCTCATAAATTAAACCCAACAACTTTTACAGTTACTGTACTTTCTTGTAAGAAGCTAGCAGGTAAACAACTTGCTTTTACTCACATGGAGCAATATTTACATTGGAACACGTGTAACTAACCATTTCAATAGAAGTGTGTTAGGCATGCAAGGTTACATGTCCATGTGGCTCAAACAACAAGACCATAACATGTTTCATAGTATACACAAAATGTCATACACATTTTCAGGTCACACAAAATAATAATATAATTATATGAATAACAACATTTCTCTAACAAACCCTTCATTTATCTTGTGACAAAAAGTAATAATAATAATAATAACAACAATAACAAATCACAATAAAGTTAACATTTTTTGAGGAAACTTTAGGTTGGTATGGCAATTTCCAAAGTGACAGTCTAGTGTCCCATTATAAGGAGCTAAAGACAAAATCAAAACTGCTATATATTTACAACACAATATCCAATCCTATATTTAAAACTAAACCATCCTTCAAGAATCAAACCATATAGTACAGTAGAAATTTGAAAAAAAAGACCAAAATCATGATCATGAAGAAAAACAACATAAGCTACTTTGTTTTGTTTTTTTGATCATACCCTCTTAAATTTTTGACTCATTTAGTATAAAACCTCATAGATTGCAGGTTTTTTTTGGTTGGTTCTTTATTATGGCTGGTGGACAGAAACTCAAGAGACTCAACAACTCATGTATTCTCCTCATAGGTAAATATATGTTTGTTTGTTTGTTTATTTATATATCTATTTATCTCTTTTCTGATATTTTCAACCTTAATTTTCTCAACATTGAGCATAATGTTTGTTGTAGTGCAGCATGTTCATGTCTCCATTTAGTGATTTTTGTCTCTAATGTTTTACTTATGTGTATCCTTATTCATTTTCATAAGAAACACTCTCTCTGGTTTTGGATAGCAGTTTTAGGTTTATTGAATAAGTGATGTATCTGACCAGATATATTAGTTATTCAATGAACCTACAACTGCAAATTTTTCTTATAAATAAGACCATAAGGAGTATTCGCTTAGTTACAAATGAGCCTCCAACCAAGATTCTAATGTTCTTGTCCTTCTGAGTTTTGGTTTACTATGATGTTATTTTTGGGGTTAAATAAAAAATTGATTTTTATAAATATTTGTGGTGTTTTTGACAGTAATTGCAGGTATAGAGAGGTTTGCATTTAAAGGGGTAGCTTCAAATTTGGTAACATACTTAACAGATGTAGTGGATTTAAGCAATTCATCAGCAGCAAAAATGGTGAATAGTTGGGTTGGATTCACTTCAATAATGCCATTGTTGGTAGCACCTATTGCTGATGCTTATTGGCATAAATATTCCACCATTATGTCCTCTTCTTTACTCTATGTTATGGTGAGTCACACTCCACAAAATATATACTTTTATATGTCCTCTTACTTTATATATATACTCTTACTTTATATATATACAGGGATTTGCTAATTTACACCCACTTGAAAAATAGGTGTAAGTTAGCAAACATGCATAAGTTAGCAAATAAGGAGAGAGAATGAGTGTAAATTACTCTACTACCCACTCAATTTAGTAGTTGCCTAAAGAAATGTGTTGGGTTTTTAGTCCAAGCAAAATGTGCATGTTTGCTAACTTACACCTTCTATTTTTCAAGTGGGTGTAAATTAGCAAACCCCATATATATATATATATATATATATATATATATATATAGGGGGCGACTCGGGTGAGAACACTTGGTTATAATGAGAGCGTGAGAACATTTAATTACAATTGTTGGATTAAAATTAACGGCTCAGATTCTATCATTAATTACAAAATCTCGTGATCTCTAATTAAAAAGGAAACAATTATTCGAGATATTGTAATTAATGTCAAAATCTGAGTCGTTAATTTTAATCCAACGATTGTAATTAAATGTTCTCATGTTCTCATTATAACCAAGTGTTCTTACCCGAAGAAATCCTATCTATATATATATATATATATATATATATATATATATATATATATATATATATATATATATATATATATATATATATATATATATATATATATATATATATATATATATATATATATATATATATTTTGGCTTTTAACATATGAGAAAAGCTAGGTTAATTTTTTAGTTATTTCTTGAAAGACTAGAGGAGGTAGTTTATGACTTGTTAAAAATTGAATTTTTCTAATGAAATCTACCATTTAGATGATTGTAATCATTGTAAGATTACTTCAACTTTTATTTTCTATCAAAAGAGATGGGCTGATCTAGGCCCTATTTGCGCATGGACCTCATGGTCCAATGTGGTGTGCAGGTCGTGGACATAAGTCATTGGTAACTTGGTCGACCTGAGTCCAATTTGCTTAGTGGGCCTCGAGGCCCAATTCAGAACAAAAAGTTATTTATACATGTGGCTGGAAATTTAACTGCCTTACTTATATGCATAATATGTATAGTATTTGTATGATTATATGTTCCACGTAATTTATATTTTTTTCTTAACTTTACATTGAAATTGCAACCTCTTGTCAGATTCCAATTTCTGAATACAACTGTTAGGCCAACAAAAAAGTTCATTAGTGTGAAAGTTGTAATCGAATTTACACAGTAAAACTAATAGTAGGCAATGATGCATGTATGATTGATTATCAAAGTTGATGTCTTGCTATAAGAAAAAGTAGGCCACTTCTTTGAAGTTATTAAATTAAGCACTAAAGCACCCACTAGTACAATGAACTAAAGTTGCTTACTAATCATAAAGACATAACACCATTATTATGTTATCATCTATGAAGTTCCGACACAGACACAGATACTAGACACGACACAGACACAAACACAAACATGAATATGTAGACACCAATAGTAGTTTGAGAATACACATGTTGAACACTAGACACGTCTTCTATCAGAAGTGTCAGTGCTACATAGGTTGTCATGATCTATCTGATAAAATCATGTCTACATGCTTGGTGAACAGATTTTCATATTATTCGCATGTTTTGTAGTAGTTAGTAGGACAAACAAATTTTTAGTTAATTTGAGCAGTGCCCTCCTTCTGTTAGGTTTTTGTTGCTTGCTGATAGCATGAGGATTTCTACCCGTAATGTAGTCTGTTAGTTGTCTTTGTCTGTTGGAGCTTCACTCCCATTTTCTACCAAAAAATGGAAGTAATTGAAATGTCAGTACCAGTATCACTGTCCGGCACAACCCGTGTCAGATACTGAACACGTCTTCAAGATCATGATTTGAATACTAAACTTTTCATTTGTGTTTTCTTCTTAGGGACTTGCAGCATTAACAGCAACAGCATTAGCAAGATCATGGCACCATAAAAACAGAACAATGTCATCATCATTTCTCTCTCTATCTCTCTATTTAATTTCATTAGGACAAGGTGGCTACAATCCATCACTTCAAGCTTTTGGAGCAGATCAACTTAATGAAGAAGAAGAATTACCTTGTAGCAATGATGATAATAATACAAGTTGCAAGAGAAAAACCCTATTTTTCCAATGGTGGTATTTTGGTGTATGTTCTGGAAGCTTAATGGGTGTTACTGTCATGTCTTACATTCAAGATACTTTTGGTTGGGTACTAGGTTTTGCTATCCCTGCAATTTCAATGGTTCTTTCTATTTTGGTTTTCTCTAGTGGAAGTCCTATTTATTCTTATAAACATGATGATGATTTTCAAGATAAGAAACCCTTCTTGCACATATTTCAAGCTATTAAAGAATCTGCTTTGAAATGCTTCCATTATAAAATTACTCTACCAAATGACAAGTCTGAATTGGTTGAGCTAGAGTAAGTTTCCTTTTTCACATTCATAAATTTACACTTACTATCTATATCTTATGCAAAGTACTTATCTAACGGTCACGGTCGCAGTTGCAATGTGATCATTGATATTGCAGAGAATCAGGATCAAATGCAACCACGACTGTGGTTAGGTTGCGGTTGTGAGACATCAAAAACCATGATGTCGTAGCCTAGATTTTACTATAGACTTTTTACAAAATACTTATAGCAAAATATTTGTTTTTCTTATGGATATGGATCTGGGTAATTGCCAATTTTGTGCAGTCTTCCATTCAGTAGAATTGGACTGTCCAATCTTGATTAGACGGTCTAGATTTGTTACTTCAAAAAGCAGATATAAAACATAAAGTTAAAATCTAGACCGTCGGATCAAGATTAGACGTTCCAGATTTGCTGAAGGTATGACTGCGTCAAACGACAACTTGCACAGGATCCAAATCCATAGCTTATGCAAAGTAGCGAACAACTCAAAGTTTTAAATAGCGGCCACAGCTGCAGTTACACTGTGATCCTTGATATTGCAGAGAATCACAATCAAATGCGACCACAACTGCAGTTAAGTTGCAGTTGTGAAGACATCAAAAACCTGATGTCATAGCCCAAATCGCGGTCGTAGACTCTTTTCAAAACCTTGGAAGTACTAACATTACAATGTTTATTTTTCTTCTCACAGGCTTCAAGAGAGACCCCTATGTGGTGAAGATTTGGAAAGTCTCAAGGCCTTGAATAAGGATTCAAAAAGCAGAATGTATCTACTAGCAAATATCAAGGTTGTTCTAAGGCTCTTACCAATATGGACAATGCTTCTAATGTTTGCAGTAATTTTCCAACAACCTGCAACATTTTTCACAAAACAAGGCATGACAATGAAGAGAAACATAGGTGAAAATTTCAAGATACCACCAGCAACACTTCAAAGTGCAATAACATTATCCATAATACTATTAATGCCATTATACGACAGAATCTTCATACCGATCGCGCAACTAATTACGCGACAAGACAAAGGCATAAACGTATTGCAAAGGATGGGAATCGGAATGGTTCTATCAATCATAGCTATGGTTATAGCAGCATTAGTTGAAATGAAAAGACTTGAAGTTGGTAAGCAAATGAAAATTGAAGGATCACAATCAGAAATAGTACCACTAAGTATTTTCTGGTTGTTACCACAATATATACTTCTTGGTATATCAGATATTTTCACAGTTGTTGGTATGCAAGAATTTTTCTATGGTGAAGTACCAAAATCAATGAGAACAATGGGAATTGCTTTGTATACAAGTGTTTTTGGTGTTGGAAGCTTTGTGAGTGCATTGATGATTACATTAGTTGAAGTTTATACAAGTTCAAATGGTGTACCAAGTTGGTTTTCTGATGATATGATTCATGAAGCACGTTTGGATAATTATTATTGGCTTTTAGCTTGGTTAAGTTCTGTGAGTTTGTTATTGTATACACTTTTGTGTAAATATTACTATAACAGGAATGATTCAGATAGTTAAGTTTGAGGTTTTAACTTTTTTTCTTTTGGGGGTGAAGTTTGTTGAACTACTTTTTCCCTTGTATTAATAACAGGAAATGTATGAAGTTTTTTCTTTTTCTAAGAGTGGAAACTGAAAAAATAAATAAATAAAATGATAGGATATGTTTGACAAAATTGAAGATTTAAGTGTTCTTATTTATAATGTACATTTGAAGATATCAGTGAATTACGATGTAATCGAATTGGACATTTTAATTCAGTACAATTCCACGCCATTCCTAGTAATTACTTGCATTAAATTGACTGTTATTTTGAGTTGATCTCGTTCCAAATTGGTGCTTTCATTGACCTCCTGCCATGGCGGATAACACCAGATTCAAAGAGTTAACCAATGATGTACGCCGTTTGCAAGAAAACATGGAACACATGGGGAAGAACCAAGTTGAATTACGCAATGAGCTGAAACAAGCAGAAATAAGAAACCAACAACGATTTGAGCGCATGGAGCTGAGCTTGAACAAGATAACAGAAGTGCTCGAACAAATTCAGCAAGCAGGACCGACGAGCCCCGATTCACAAGGTCCAGCCAAGACGAAATCGTCTCAGGATGAGCTTCTGTCTCAATCTCGCCCACCATTCCAAGTAAGATCTATTAAACTCGATTTTCCGCGTTTTGATGGTAGCAATGTAGTTGGTTGGATATTCAAAGCAGAGCAATTCTTTGATTACTATGCGACACCAGATTTAGAGCGTATTACGATTGCATCGGTGCATTTAGATAAAGATATTGTGCCTTGGTTTCAAATGATGCAAAAGATGAATCCATTTCGCTCTTGGAAGGCTTTTACTACTGCTTTAGAAACTGAGTTTGGCCCATCTCCGTTTGATTGCCCGCGTTCTATGTTGTTCAAGCTCACACAAACTAGCACAGTAGCTGAGTATTACTTAGAGTTTACAGCACTTGCTAATAGATCTGATGGACTATCGAGTGCAGCATTATTAGACTGCTTTATTGGTGGATTGACAGATGAAATTCGCAGGGATGTTAAGTCTTTATCTCCAGAATCGATGGTGAAAGCTGTGGCACTTGCCAAGCTGTTTGAAGAAAAGTATCAACCACAAACACAAGCCAAACACAAACCAAACAACTATCACTATAAACAAAATTTCTCAAATACAAATAATAACAGTAGCCAAACACAAACTAGAAATTCATATACCAATACAAAACCAGAAAATACCTCACAAAACACAAAAACAAACAATACTACACCTCTCTTACCTACACCCCAAATGAAACCTGTGAATAATAGCTTTAGAACACAATTACTCAAAAACATGACACCTGCTGAAATTCAACTGAGAAGGGATAAGGGCTTGTGCTATTTTTGTGATGACAAGTTCTCATATACCCACAAATGTGCTAACAAACATCAAGTACTTTTGCTGCACATGGAAGATGAGGAGGAAAGTTCTCCTCAAGACACTGATCCACCCGATCCACTGCGAGCAATGAAGAATGGCGACTCACGGAGCATCATTTGTCTTTGAATGCAATGAAGGGAGGGAATGGCATGGGCACAATCAGATTTGCAGGTACTATAGGTCACACACCTATTCAAATATTGCTTGATGGTGGCAGTTCCGAGAGTTTCTTACAACCAAGGGTGGCACAATTCCTCAAGTTACCAGTGGAAGCTAGTCCTCAATTTAGAGTGTTGATTGGAAATGGACAACACATGGAAACAGAAGGTCGGATTCCTGAGCTGATCATCAATATCCTTAGTGTTAGTTATGTTTCATACGCTTTGTATTTGTAACTAAGGCTCTGCTTGGTAAAATATCGGATAGCGGATAAGCTAGCTTATATCGGATGCGCATATAGTGGATAGCTGATAGCGGATATCTTCAATCAAGGAACATCTTACCTTATTCAACAAGATTGTTCTTGATTTCAAGATTGATGAAGAGGATCAATCTGTGATACTTTATGTTTTCTTCCTCTAAGAGAAATTGTAGATACTATGATGTTTGGAAGGGCATAGAAATCAGAAGAATTCATCTGACATAGCAATTGTCACAGATGGATATGGCACGTCCTCCTCTTTTGTCTCCTACGCAGACGTGTCCTGGTCTGCGCATGGTCCGTACAGTGGCGCATGCTGTACGGGACCTTCATTAGTACTATTCATGCTTCCTCGGCCGACGATTGTGCTAATCGGCTTCCCCCTCCCTACTTGGCAAGGGTCTTCCTTGAAGGAAGTGGGAGCCCTTCTCAGTCTTCTGGGGCCCTTTTCAGTCGTCTGGAGCCCAGGTCGGGAATTTCTGGACACCCCTAGTACAAGTTTGAAGATGGATTAACCAAGGAATTATTGAAAATAAGACATGTACCAGACCTGAAAAGAAATCTACTTTCACTAAGAATTCTTGATCAATATGGCTGCCCTTTCAATGCAGAAGGTGGAGTTCTCAAGATCATGAAGGGATCCATGCAATTCAAGAAAAGAGTGAAGAAAAATGGCTTATATGTAGGCTGCAAGGTAACATTTCTAACTCTATTAGTCTTGTTGCTAGTTCTAATGTTGCATCTATGAAACTTTGGCATCAAATACTTGAGCTTGTAAGTGAAAGAGGATTAGAAGGATTGGACAACAAGAGGTTTATTCAAGTCAGTGACATGGATAAATTTGAGTTCTGTGTACACTGTCTTTATAGTAAACAAAAGAGTGTAAAATTCTCACAAGGTATACATACAGATAAGGATATTTTGGAGTACATATATTCTGACATTTGGGGGCTAACTAGGTTCCATCTTTGGGAGGTGGAAACTTCACTGCTTTCACAGATGATTGATCTAGGAAAGTTTGGATTTATCTTCTCAAACATAAGAATCAAGGTATATTAGAGAATCTGAATGAAGAATTCAACACTTTTTGCAAGGATAATAAGATAACTAGGCACAAAACAGTTAGGTTTACCCCAAGGTTCTAAATAGCGATTGCGGTTTTGCGTTAAGTAGGCTTTATGATTTCAGCCATTCATGCGGTACATTACGTTATAAGTTATGGTCATGCATGATGTGAATTAATCACAATAATGCATAAATTTGGTTAAAATTATTTCTATCACATTGTTACAACAAAATTTACTGAAAATTGACAACAAAGGATTACATAGTTTGATAATAAACAAATCACAAGTTATTACACAATGTTAACATAGAGATCACATAATTTCATAACAATTTGGTGCCAAACATGGTTTAATGAGAATCTCTAAGGGATTAGTTTTGGTGTTGCTTAATCCAAAGGTTTCTGTCATATCCACGGGTTTAGGTGATGGATTCATGATTTCAAAGGAATGCAAAAAACTAGCAAGAGTAAAATGCACCATTTGTAGACCAAATGATATTCCAGGACATATCCTTCTACCACTTCCAAATGGTAATAGCTCAAAATGATGACCTCTAACATCAATATCTTTATGAGTGGTAAGAAACCTTTCTGGTTTAAATTCTAATGGATCTGGCCAAACATTAGGATCTGTGTGGATCTTCCAAAGGTTCGTGATTAATCGGGTTCCCTTTTTAACATGGTAACCACCTAAAGTGCAATTCTCTGAAAATTCACGAGGTCCTGAAAGAGGACCCGATGGATACAATCTAAGTGTTTCTTTAACTACGGCTTGAAGATATACCAACTTACTTATATCAGACTCGTTCACACATCTCTCTCTACCAACTTGGGTATCAAGTTCCTTTTTGGCTTTTTCCATCATAAGTGGATTGTTCAATAGCAAACATAATGCCCATGTAAGGGTAACATTGCTTGTGTCTATTCCTCCTGTAAAAAGTGTCTGCAAGTGAAGTACAAAATAAAGCAAATCCAAATGTTATATGCTTGGTCAAGATTATACTCTAATATTCAAATATAATACAAAGATTTAAATGAAGAAAGTCAAGATGTGCAAAAACAATTTAGATAGAATGAAAATGAATAAAGCTTTATAATGTCATTCTTCCACTTGAATCTATGTATTTTCCTTTTAAATATAGCTTTCATATGGGAAAACATAGGACCTCATATTGTGTTTCTTATCAAGAACTAAAGGATTAATGACAATCATATACCTTTAAGTTTATGTAATCTTTGGATTAATTCATTTCATGTTTGCAAATAAATATTTTGATTCTTTTCTTTTAGGCATTCTTTGTGAGGCTCTAACGTATTTGCCCTCGAGTGCACGATTCTGAATATGGTGCTGTGGGGAAAACCAAATGCTGGGTTGCATCGAAAGTCTATCAGAATTTGCTTTTAAGGAAGTGGTTTTTGCCATGCCACAAGATGCTTTGAATTCTACTTTTATTCCTAGAACATTTATTTTTCTTCAAAATTTCCAACAAGAACTTCACTTATAAAAATATAAAATTTTAGTCATTAAGGAAAGCAAGATTTAGTTTATTAGGATGAGTAAGGTTAAAGTTACTCCACATACTAACCTTGATTTCAAGTTAATCCAATGGTAACAATCCATCATTGCGTGATAAGAATTAATGATGTATTGTAATAGTTTGATTCGATCCAAATCAAACATTAGGATATAGAGTAACTTTTATAAAGTTACTCTTGGAGTAACTTGAACCCTACTCTATTAGGATTACAAGTTATACAATATGGTCGAGTAAAGGTTGTTCTATTTTATAAGGAAGTGAGTTCAAATTCTAATGTCGCTAACGGTATGTCGTTATCAAGTAGTTTGTAAGTAACGCAATAAGCACTGGTTGAGCCATGAGATCTACTCTAACTTTCACTACGCCATATTTGTTTAAAAAAGACCCCCCTATAACCAGCGTTTTTAAGAAAACGCTGCACATCACGTAGAACGCGTGAGCCTTACCCAGTGTTTCTTTAAAAACGCTACGCATCACACATGCGTTCTCACCATATAACCAGTGTTTCTTTAAAAACGCTATGCATCACACATGCGTTCTCACCATATAACCAACGTTTCTTTAAAAACGCTACGCATCACACACGGTGTTCTCACCATATTCAGCGTTTCTTTAAAAACGCTACGCATCACGCAATGCGTTCTCACCATATCCAGCGTTTTTGAAAACGCCACCCATGGGATCCAACTCACCTAAACTTTTGATAAGATAATCTAGAATCATGACAGTGTTTGGAGTCAATGTGATTACATTCTTATATAAAAAGTTGTTTTTGAAAGACACTGAAGACCTTCCTCTTGTTGGCCTTGAAGGAAGGTTCCCACCACTTTTGAAGATGAACTGAAGCAGGGTCTACCCAAGAATAAAGTGGCATAAGGCATAACTATAGGTTTCCAAATTATTAAAAAATAATCTTTAGGCCTCAAAATATATTTTTTAGTCAGAGTTTCCATTACTATGTTGATGAAATTAATATTTTTATTTTTATTTATTTTCTGTTAACTCATTGTTATGAGAATCTTTAATTTCAGCAAGCATTGTGTGTTGGAAGTCCTACAATATTACATAGTATTATTATATGATTAGTAATTATAATTGTGCAACACAAGTAAGTGTTGTGTGGACACGAAGAGCGCGAGTTCAAACTCGCAATCGCAATGTTCCACTTTTTTCTTATCTATCCTCCCACATCCAACCATTGTACTAAAGACCAAAAATTTAACACCTTCCCCCCCAAGTTTGAGAAAGAAATTATAAAGCATATGCATATCTTATTTTTAAGAGAATGCTTATTTAGATTGAATTGTTGACAAAATCTTAACCATATATATCCGGATCAAATACAAATGGGTGGGCAATGCTATTTTAAAAGTAAATTATGATTGGGTCCCACCGTATTTGTACGGATCCGTATATTGGTTAGTATTTTTGTCAACAATTCTGGTCTAAATAGCATTTCTGTATTTTTAATTCATAAAAATATAGCAAGTATGCATACCAATATTGTGGCTTTGATTATGGTATTAGAATCAAACTCTTCAATTGTTTTTCCATCAAGTAAAGAAAGCAACACGTCCATGATATACTGATCTCCATTAACTTTTTCACCCAATGATCTGCTTTGAAGATGCTCCTCCAACCACTCACTTAGTATATTGTCCAATTCTTTGCTAGTTTCTTTCATAGCCTTCACGTGCCCACCAAAATCAAACCATCCCAAACAAGGAATAGCATCTCCTACGGTAAATACCCCATACAAACGCATAAACTCATTCAAAGCTTTTACACATCTTTGTGCTTCTTCCTCCTCAACCAATGTTGTTGCACCAAAATATCTCTTCCCAACAACCATTTGAAGAACCATGTTGAACGTTAAATGAGTAATCCATTGCTTCATCTCCACCAATACATAATTATTTGACTCATCATTCTTTTTGTTATACCTGTATACGCCCAAAAATTATTAAGTGTTAATCGAATTCGACACTCAGTCAATTAATGAAATGAACTGATTGAAATTCAAACTATGAAACAATACCAAACATCAAAGAGCTCTTTAATCGATGTTTGAAGTTCTAAGACACGAATATGTTGTAGTTGCTCTGCACGACGATTGGTAAGGATCTCTGAAGTTACAATTTTTCGCAATTGGCGCCAATAAGAACCATAGGGTGCTGAGCCAAACATGGCTCCTTTGTAGCCCATATGCTCAGTTGCAACTAGCTTAGGGCGAGAGGAAACAACCATGTCATTTGTGGTGAAACATTCTTTAGCCATTTCCCAATTGTTGAGTACCAAAGCATGTTTGGAACCAAGTTTGATGATAAACAAGGGTCCATATTTGTCAGCCAAAGCACCAAAGGTTTTGTGGGGTGATTGTGTGGAACTCAAAAGTGGTAGATGACCAATTATTGGCCATGAACCTGAAATTGTGGGTGCTTCTCTTGCTTGAGAATCTTTGAAGAAACGAAATATGAAGAAACACAAGATGATAAAAGAAACAAATCCAATTGTGGTGGTGTTTTCTAGGTTACTTAGAACTAAATCCATAGTTTGAGATTGTGTTTTTTGATGGCTTCGTGGAGAGATGGCAACTAAAGCCACCGCTAAAAGAAAAGATATATTGAAAATGGTACTAAGCCGCCACAATATAAACTTATAATATGAACTTGAAGTAATCCAAGTAGTACCAGGCCGCCACAAAATTAAATATTCCCAACAGTTTCATCGGCTCCACTAAAGCAAGTAGTTAATTAATATAGGCAATGGTGGACCTAGATCTAGATCCAGGGTCAGTGGTCTTTTTTTTACCGTATAATCGGTGCTTAGTATCTATTGCTTTGTCGATGATTGGGGAACCTAACATGCCATGTGTATATATCGGTCCGTGTGATTTTTCACATCCAACAGAGTTTTTACCTCTTAGAATGTGGTTTGGCTAACTCAACCCGACAAAACCAAGCCAGAAAAGTGAGGTTCTTATCTTCATTATAAACCCTCTGAGACCTTATCACTACCAATGTGGGACTTGGGATTTTCCCTAATACACCCACTCACGCCAAAAGACCTTTTTATTTTTATTTTTGGGCTTGTGGCGTTTTTTTTTTTTAATGGTAGGTGGCCAATAGATCTAGGATAGGCTCTGATACCATCTTAGAATGTGGTTTTGGGCTAACTCAACCCGACAAAACCAGGAGCATAAAGTGAGGTTGCCTCTTCATTATAAACCCTCTGAGAGGCCTTATCACTACCAATGATGTGACTTGGGATTTTCCCTAATATTACCACCTCGGGGTTTGTGAATTAGGGGTCTAATTTGTTTAAAATCACAGTCAATTACTTAAGAATAATTATTCATATAAATCATGGTCAATTATTATTAAGCTCTAACTAATATAATTGATGAATATACGTGTAGGGGTTTAGCTATAAAGAACCGTGATGGGTTGAATCACTCGGTTAAGTTCAATGAGAGGTCCATTCCCAAAACCATTTAGATACATAATCATTGTTTCATTAGACGGTTAATCCCGGTGTTGAAACCTAGACGACAATGAGGGTAGTATGATATTTCTCATAATCTCTTCAATCAATCCTTCAATATCTCAGGTACACAATTCCTCATCCATAATCTTAATTTTATACATGAGTTATATATGTATATTTTATCTCTATATTATCATCCAAGAATTTTTAAATCCTTCAACCCATTCATCTCTCAAAAAAACAAGATCAATATTTAAGTTTAAGAAACCAAATAACTCTTTATTCCAACGTTTTAGACTTTCCTTAGGCATTTTTAATTTATCCCTAGAACAATCTCCCACCCTTCCATTCTTATATTTCACCAAGAAGCCTTTAGTGTCAAGTAGACATGGCTATAGACCAAGTTAATTTTATCATATACTATTGTATCACACCAGAAAGAACCTCATTACAATTATAGATACAAATGCATAGATGATTTAGGTCAGATTTAACAATTTTGGGCTCGATCGAAAATAATATTTAAATTTAACATCAATCATCTCAACCTTAATGAAATTTAACAAAATGAAATACAACAATGATCATAAATATTACACGACTAACACAAAATGGTTCGCATCTTATTTGTATAGTTTGACAAAAGACAACACACTCATATATAAAAAACTAACACAAAACATAATGTCATAACAATTAGAAGACAAACGTGGCTTAACGAGAACATTAAGCGGAGTAGCTTTAGTATTGGTTATTCCCAATATTTCAGTCATATCAATAGGTTCGGTGGATGAATTTAAGACCTCAAAGGAATGCAAAAAACTAGCCAAAGTAAATTGCACCATTTTAAGTCCAAAAGATATTCCATGACAAATCCTTCTACCACCTCCAAATGGTAATAGCTCAAAATTATGACCCCTAACGTCAATATCTTTGTGTGTGGTAAGAAACCTTTCTGGTATGAACTCTATTGGATTTGGCCAAATATTAGGGTCGGTATGGATCTTCCAAAGATTTACGATTAGTCGAGTTCCCTTTTTAACATCATAGCCACCTAAGTTTCAATTCTGTGTGAATTCACGAGGTGGTGAGAGAGGGGTTGCTGGATACAATCTTAGTGTTTCTTTGACTATGGCTAGATATACACCAAATTTTCTATATCCGACTCCCTTATGCTTCTCTCTTTTCCAACATGTTTATCAAGTTCCTCTTTTGCCTTTTTTAATACAAGAGGATTTCTTAGTAACAAACATATTGCCCATGTAAGGGTAACACTACTTGTGTCGATTCCTGCCGCCAATAGAGCCTGTAGTAAAATAAGTAGGTATAAAATTAACAATGATCAAAAATCCATATATGTTAATAAAATTGTGCATGCATGACTGCAATTTAAAAAAGACTCGAATATGTATATCGAAGAACAATTAAAGCAAACTAAAACATCTGTAAGTCTTAACTTAACTGGCAAATGCTGAAATTGTTAGGTTGTATATCATGTCTCGGGTTCGAACCCGGAACCTCACAGGTGTGTACATGAGTTTCTAGTGGCCATTGTCACTTCGTCTACACCAAAAAAAAAAAAAAAAAAAACAAGCAAACTAAAACTATTGTTGACTGCTGTCAAAAAAACAAAACTATTGTTGAAAATGGATGAAACACTAGATTCATGTAACCTTGTTAATACCAAATACTTGAAGGGAATCACAAGAATGAAACACTTTCTTTTCCTAATATTGCTAGATTCAAACAAAGTGATAGAACTAGAAGGTTGTCACATCCAAATGATCCTTTTCCGAATCTCAGCTAAAGTTAACACTATAACATAGTTTTACCAATTGTAACAAATTTTTAATTCCAATTAAATTTAAAGAGAAAGCAAATTGATTAAACAGTTAAATTTTCAATGAAAATACTTGCAACTAGAAACTTGAATTTTTTATTTGAATATAGAATATTTGATTAAATTACCAATTTAGTCATTGGAATCGTGGAAGTTATCCCCTTAGTCCATATAAAATTGACAAAATTTGAAAATAATTTTGAAATTTGAAAGTTCAAACTCACAAATCACAATTTTTTTGAAACGGCAAAGAGTGCATACCAATATGTATACCAGACAATTTTATGCACTACATTGACATATTGAAAAATTAATTTTTTTTGAATCAATTGAAAAATAAATTATTGAAGATTTATAACTTTAGAAAAAAATTAAAACACTAATAATTCAAAAAATTAATTGAGATATCTTTCTTTAGGCTAAACTGGTAATTATTCTTTTGCAATTTTCTTCATACCCTTCATATGGCCACCAATATCAAACCATTTCAAATAGGGAATAGCATCTCCTACGGTGAATACCCCCAACAAACGCATAAACTCCCTCAAAGCTTTTACACATCTTTGTGCTTCTTCCTTTGAAACCAATGTTGTTG